>CM076738.1:11409586-11942514 GCA_038501795.1 Pseudopleuronectes americanus | reverse complement strand
GATGTTGTTTATACAGTGATTCTGTACTTAAAGTAAGAAAAAAGCTGAATATTAGGGACATTAATATTATTGATGCAAGGAATTCTGTGTGGTGTTCAGGGCTCTCAGGTTGTTTCTAGGGATATAAACTTGTATATTTTTTATTTCAAGTTTGAAAGTATCATATTCTATAATTAAATAATTTGTCATTGTGATATTGTTAAACAGACTTTCTACTGTTACTTTGAAAGAGGCAGAAATGAATATGTTCCATGTTGTGTCCATACTTACTGAGAAACACTTTCCCACAGTTTCTTCTGGTCCCCACAGGTGAAGCTAACAAGCAAGACTCCATATTTAAAAATGGCGTCTATGTAGTTAAGTTAAATGACTGAGAGGAAATCAGCTACACAACCCAACCTACACTTCAGTTTTAACACAATACACACTGGTAATAACTTCGGCTAGTAGCTTTAGCTCATTAGCTCAGGTTAACTTACTGAACCTACAGCTAACAGTTAGCATCTCAGGTCTATGTCCAGTTTCATGTTTTCCTTCCTTCTTAATTAGTCCCGCCCCCTCGCAGACGGTTAGCTCGGAATTCTCTTCTCTGATTGGCGAACGACAGATTGACACTTGGTTTGACCAGTAAACGGTGGAGGAGAGATTCATGGACAACTCAAAACAGCGTACATCTCAGCACCTTCCCAAACAACAAATTTCTCCATATTAATGCAGAACATCTTAAAAAAAACTGTTCTTTCTTAAATATTAAAGTTTCTATATGTAGTAAGCACTTTTTCAAAAGTATAACAATATTTCATTGATTTGGTATGTGGTTTAATCTTGTGTCCCTGTGTTGATTATATTTCTCTGTTATTTATGTAATGTTTTATCTTATCATTTTGTTTCTGTTATATCATTCGTAACATTTTTCAATTCTGTATTGAGAAAGGCGGTGGACTGGTGGAAGAAAGTTGGACTAAGGGATGGAAATCCGATGGTGGTCTCTGGTTCGACTCCACGGAATGACGACAAAGAAAAAATACCTGAATGGACAACACCTTGAACTGTTTCCCACTGTCTAATTGCCTACCTCACCCCACTGTCTAAGTGCCCCTGAGCAAGGCACCTTAGTCCCCCAACACCTGCTCCCTGGGCGCTGTGCATTGCGGCCCACTGCTTTGCATGTCCTCCTGTGTTCACCAGATGGGTCAAAGCGGAGAACAAATTTCCCCGCATGTGTTTGGGACCAATAAATGTATCTTATCTTATTCAAGTTTTGTATTATTTGTTGCTTTTTAACTGTAACCTTCAAATTTTCCTTCTTGTCTTCTGAAGCACTTTTTCCTGAATATCTTTCAAGTGTTCATGTTCCTGATCAGTTTGGTTTTGATGAGTTATTTAATGATATCAAAATGGAGTGTGACTTTTCCTGATTGACAGATGAGAATGACTCCTGATTGGTGGAGAACATGCATCCGAATGACGTCATGAGCACAAGATGGCAGCGTTTGCATCAGAGCTATTTTAGGTTTGTTTATTGAGAGAGGAAGGAAGTTGAGACATGTCGTCTAAGAACGTAACTTTGTGATGTTGCTTGTGCTTTATTAAATAAAAACAAGGAAACAAGAAAGAGAAGCTGTTCGAATTATTTCATTTTTAAGTTTACATTTGTCGAAACATCTCCTGGTTGGACCGACTTTGAGTAAAATTTGAGGTTTTCCAACTACAAAAATACTTCAGGTAGTAACATACAAATTTATTAAGTTTTTGTAAATTGCGTTGAAATAGTTCTTAACTTTAATTTGAACAAACTTAATTTAAAGCCAGAGAAAACCCACACAGAGACGTGGAGAACATGCAAACGCAACACAAGAAGACAGGTGAACTGGGAATCAGTTCATGAACGTTCTTACAGTGAACACAATGCTAACCACTACACCACCGTGCCTCCTTCTAACTATAATAGACCCGTCCTCAGGGATGTTTCTAAATCTAGAGGATGCAGTTGTGTTCTCTACCTTTGACTCCTGGATAACTTTGCTGTAACATAAGATTCAGAGCCATATGTGCTTGATTTGAAAGTGCAGTACACAGTCAACAAAGTTTTACCTTTGTTTCTCAATGGACAAATATTACACAGTAGATAAGTTAGTACCACAGGTTTATTTCACATGCTTTCATTTCACACCTCACATGATTTATCTCATGTCATCAATGGAAAGTAAATTGGTTTGGTTCGATTTACATGAAGCATTGTTTAAACAGCAAAACATGTAGTTTTCCCAACATGCAAAAAATACAACCACAGCTCTGCTCCCATTTGTCAGTCTCATGAGCTTAAAGGTTAGAAAACATCAGGACCTGAATGCAAGAACACACACAAGAGCCACTGACGACAAAGGTATGTGTCATGTTGGATATTACTGGATTCTGCTTTTCTTAAATAATTTTAATTTACTATTATAATTCGATTGTTTCCATTACACCCTTTTAAGTTTTCACTCGTAGCAGCCAATGCTACCTGCAGCACTTTCACAATAAAATACTGTAAAACCTCTGAAGGTATTTTAATGTTGAACAGGAGAAGTTTCAGATCACAGACAAAGATCGATAAGTAAATGGGCTGTTAATATGTTGTGAATGATGCTAAATTTCACAGCCGTATTTCTTTTAATGAATTAACAGAACATTTTATTTGTATTCCTCTTCAGACGAGTCATGTCAGTCAACGTCTCCTACTCCAATCAAAGCTACAACTGTCTTACTGGCCCCTACCAGGTTGCCATCATCATCTTCACCATCACCAAAGTCCTCCTCATCCTCCCACTCTGCATCCTCGTCCTCTTTGTGGGCCACCAACGCTGGCGGCAGCGAGGTCCTGGTGCCACATTGAGCCACTTTGATATCTTAACCTACCACCTGGTCACTATCGAGATATTAAACGTCATAGTGGCCATTCTAAACACTTCAATCACTTACACTGATCTTCCATCATTGTGGATTGCCTTTCAAGTTGCGTTTTCTGTTTCTTTCCCTGGACAATTGTTATACCAATGTTTGACCAGCATCGATCGCTACCTGGCTGTCGTCCATCCCATCATCTACCTGCGCCTGCGAAATCGAAATGCAGTTAAAATCATTTACATCAGCAGTGGGTTTGCTTTGCTGCTGTGCGCTGCAGTGTTTGTTGTGTTTTATGAGTGTGCGGAGGAATTAATAATCATCCCATTGTTCAGCCTCTCTGTCCTCTCCTTGATAGTCGTCTCTTTCTGCAGCCTCTCTGTTCTCCATGCTCTAAAACGTCCAGGGCCGGGGGAGGGGGGCGGGGCTGACCAATTCAAGCAGAGGGCTTTTAACACCACCATGGCCATACTGGCGGTGCTCTTATTGTGGTTTGTGGGGTTTCTGGTTGGCTTTGCAGTGACCTTTTCTAAAGCAGTCGGCGAGCAGTGTTTACCAGTGTCAATTGGTTTCTTCTTCTCCCTCCCAGGAAGTCTGGTGGTTCCCCTGCTGTTCCTACACAGAGTGAGAAAACTACCGTGTTGTGTGTACAACTCTGAGTAGAGAGAGTGTATTTGTAGGCCAGCCAGGAAGTTAGCATCACCATGGATCCCTCTACAAAGCCAATGGGACTCTTCCACTGTGTTTTGGATTATTGCAGAAAATAAAGTCAGTGAAAAGCAAATTTTTACGGCACAATAGATAAGAAAAGATCAGATTTGGAGGAAGGGAACCATATGTACATAAATTACTATAGAGGCAGCTTAACGCTTCCGAGAGAAACTTCTGATATTAAGCTTAAAGATTTTCTATTTAGTGTTTTCTCACTCTCTCTTTCTTTGATGTTGTTGATACAGTGATTCTGTACTTAAAGTAAGAAATGTAGAATATTAGGGACATTAATATTATTGACGCAAGGAAGTCTGTGTGGTGTTCAGGGCTCTCAGGTTTTTTCTAGGGATGTGGTTTGTATATTTTTTATTTCATGTGTAAACGTATCATATTCTGTAATTAAATCAGTTGTCATTGTGATATTTTTAAACAGATTTTCTACTGTTACTTTGAAAACAGCAGCAATTAATATGTCCCATGTTGTGTTCATACTCACTGAGAAACACTTTCCCACAGTTTATTCTGGTCCCCACAGGTGAAGCTAACAAGCAAGACTCCATATTTAAAAATGACGTCTGTGTAGTTAAGTTAAATGACTGAGAGGAAATCAGCTACACAACCCAACCTACACTTCAGTTTTAACACAATACACACTGGTAATAACTTCGGCTAGTAGCTTTAGCTCATTAGCTCAGGTTAACTTACTGAACCTACAGCTAACTGTTAGCATCTCAGGTCTATGGCCAGTTTCATGTTTTCCTTCCTTCTTAATTAGTCCCGCCCCCTCGCAGACGGTTAGCTCGGATTTCTCTTCTCTGATTAGCGAAAAACAGATTGACACTTGGTTTGACCAATAAACGGAGGAGGAGAGATTCAAGGAAAACTCAAAACAGCGGACATCACAGCACCTTCACAAACAACGCATTTCTCCATATTAATGCAGAACATCTTAAAAATAAAGCTGTAATGTATATATAACAATTTATAAATGAAATAAACACTTTCTGTTTTGTATAAAAAAAAATTATCAGTTTGGTATACGATTTAATCTTGTGTCCCTTTGTTAATTATATTTCTCTGTTTTTTACATAATTTTCGATCTTAATTTTTGGGGTATTTTCTATCATCTGTAACATTTTTCATTTCTGTATTTAGTTTCAATAGCTTTTTAATTGTAACCTTCACATTTTCATTATTGTCTTCTGAAGCACCTATTAGTGAAGTTTATTCAAATTTTCAAGCTATTGAAGCTTTGTTTCTGTAGAGAGGAAGGAAGTGGAGACATGTCGTCTAAGAACGTAACTCTGTCATGTTGCTTGTGCTTCATTAAATAAAAACAATGAAACAAGAGAGAGAAGCTATTTGAATTCTTTTATTTTAAAATTTACATTTGCAGAAAATGCCATGGTTGAACAGACTTTGAGTCAAATTTTTCAAATTCAAAAGTTGTCACCCGTGTTGAAATTGCTGGTAACTTTAATTTGAACAAACTAAATTTAAAACCAGAGAAAACCAAATCAGAGAAGTGGAGAACATGCAAACGCAACACAAGAAGACAGGTGAACTGGGAATCAGTTCATGAACGTTCTTACAGTGAACACAATGCTAACTACTACACCACCGTGCCTCCTTCTAACTATAATAGACCCGTCCTCAGGGATGTTTCTAAATCTAGAGGATGCAGTTGTGTTCTCTACCTTTGACTCCTGGATAACTTTGCTGTAACATAAGATTCAGAGCCATATGTGCTTGATTTGAAAGTGCAGTACACAGTCAACTAAGCTTTACCTTTGTCTCTAAATGGACAAATATTACACAGTAGATAAGTTAGTATCACAGGTTTATTTCACATGGTTCCATTTCACACCTCACATGATTTAACTAATGTCTTCTATGGAAATTAAATTGTTATGATTAGATTTACATGAAGCATTGTTTAAACAGCAAATCACAGAGTTTACCCAACATGCAAACAAATACAACCACAGCTCTGCTCCCATTTGTCCATCTCATGAGCTTAAAGGTTATTAAACATCAGAACCTGAACGCAAGAACACACACAAGAGCTACTGACGACAAAGGTATGTGTAATATTGGATATTTCTGGGTTCTGCTTTTCTTAAATAATAATTATTTTAGTACTATAATTATTTTTTTCCGATACACCCTTTTAGGTTTTCCCTCATCGCAGCCAGTGCTACCTGCAGCACTTTCACATAAAAGACTATAAAACCTCTTAAGGTATTTTAATGTGGAACAGGGGAAGTTTCTGATCAGAGACACAGAGCAATAAGTAAATATGCTGTGAATATGTTGTGAATGATGCTAAATTTCACAGGCGTAATTCTTTTAAATAAATTAACTGATCATATTATTTTTCTTCCTCTTCAGACGAGTCATGTCAGTCAACGTCTCATACTCCAATCAAAGCTACAACTGCTTTACCAGCTCCTACCAGGTTGCCACCATCATCTTCACCATCACCAAAATACTCCTCATCCTCCCACTCTGCATCCTCGTCCTCTTTGTGGGCCACCAACGCTGGCGGCAGCAAGGTCCTGGTGCAACATTGAGCCACTTTGATATCTTAACCTACCACCTGGTCGCTATCGAGATATTAAACGTCATAGTGGCCATTCTCAACACTTGGATGACTTACACTGATCTTCTATCAGTTGGGATTGCCTTTCAAATTGCGTTTTCTGTTTCTTTCCCTGGACAATTGTTATACCAATGTTTGACCAGCATCGATCGCTACCTGGCTGTCGTCCATCCCATCATCTACCTGCGCCTGCGAAATCGAAATGCAGTTAAAATGATTTACATCAGCAGTGGGTTTGCTTTGCTGCTGTGCGCTGCAGTGTTTGTTGTGTTTCATGAGTGTGCGGAGGAATTAATATTCATCCCAGTGTTCAGCTTCTCTGTCCTCTCCTTGATAGTCGTCTCTTTCTGCAGCCTCTCTGTTCTCCATGCTCTAAAACGTCCAGGGCCGGGGGAGGGGGGCGGGGCTGACCAATTCAAGCAGAGGGCTTTTAACACCACCATGGCCATACTGGCGGTGCTCTTATTGTGTTTTGTGGGGTTTCTGGTTGGCTTTGCAGTGGGCCTTTCTAAAGCAGTCGGCGAGGAGTGTTTACCATTAACAATTGGTTTCTTCTTCTCCCTCCCAGGAAGTCTGGTGGTTCCCCTGCTGTTCCTACACAGAGTGAGAAAACTACCGTGTTGTGTGTACAACTCTGAGTAGAGAGAGAATATTTGTAGGCCAGCCAGGAAGTTAGCATCACCATGGATCCCTCTACAAAGCCAATGGGACTCTTCCACTGTGTTTTGGATTATTGAAGAAAATAAATTCAGTGAAAAGCAAATCTTTACGGCACGATAGATAAGACAAGATCAGATTTGGAGGAAGGGAACCATATGTACATAAATTACTATAGAGGCAGCTTAACGCTTCCGAGAGAAACTTCTGATATTAACCTTAAAGATTTTCTATGTAGTGCTTTCTCACTCTCTCTTTCTTTGATGTTGTTGATACAGTGATTCTGTACTTAAAGTAAGAAATGTAGAATATTAGGGACATTAATATTATTGATGCAAGGAAGTCTGTGTGGTGTTCAGGGCTCTCAGGTTGTTTCTAGGGATGTGGTTTGTATTTTTTTTTCATGTGTAAACGTATCATATTCTGTATATAAATCAGTTGTCATTGTGATATTTTTAAACAGACTTTCTACTGTTACTTTGAAAGAAGCAGAAATAAATATTTTCCATGTTGTGTCCATACTTACTGAGAAACACTTTCCCACAGTTTCTGCTGGTCCCCACAGGTGAAGCTAACAAGCAAGACTCCATATTAAAAATGATGTCTGTGTAGTTAAGTTAAATGACTGAGAGGAAATCAGCTACACAACCCAACCTACACTTCAGTTTTAACACAATACACACTGGTAATAACTTCTTATAGTAGCTTTAGCTCATTAGCTCAGGTTAACTTACTGAACCTACAGCTAACTGTTAGCATCTCAGGTCTATGTCCAGTTTCATGTTTTCCTTCCTTCTTAATTAGTCCCGCCCCCTCGCAGACGGTTAGCTCGGAATTCTCTTCTCTGATTGGCGAACGACAGATTGACACTTGGTTTGACCAGTAAACGGTGGAGGAGAGATTCATGGACAACTCAAAACAGCGTACATCTCAGCACCTTCCCGAACAACAAATTTCTCCATATTAATGCAGAACACCTTAAAAAAACTGTTCTTTCTTAAATATTAAAGTTTCTATATGTAGTAAGCACTTTTTCAAAAGTATAACAATATTTCATTGATTTGGTATGTGGTTTAATCTTGTGTCCCTGTGTTGATTATATTTCTCTGTTATTTATGTAATGTTTTATCTTATCATTTTGTTTCTGTTATATCATTCGTAACATTTTTCAATTCTGTATTGAGAAAGGCGGTGGACTGGTGGAAGAAAGTTGGACTAAGGGATGGAAATCCGATGGTGGTCTCTGGTTCGACTCCACGGAATGACGACAAAGAAAAAATACCTGAATGGACAACACCTTGAACTGTTTCCCACTGTCTAATTGCCTACCTCACCCCACTGTCTAAGTGCCCCTGAGCAAGGCACCTTAGTCCCCCAACACCTGCTCCCTGGGCGCTGTGCATTGCGGCCCACTGCTTTGCATGTCCTCCTGTGTTCACCAGATGGGTCAAAGCGGAGAACAAATTTCCCCGCATGTGTTTGGGACCAATAAATGTATCTTATCTTATTCAAGTTTTGTATTATTTGTTGCTTTTTAACTGTAACCTTCAAATTTTCCTTCTTGTCTTCTGAAGCACTTTTTCCTGAATATCTTTCAAGTGTTCATGTTCCTGATCAGTTTGGTTTTGATGAGTTATTTAATGATATCAAAATGGAGTGTGACTTTTCATGATTGACAGATGAGAATGACTCCTGATTGGTGGAGAACATGCATCCGAATGACGTCATGAGCACAAGATGGCAGCGTTTGCATCAGAGCTATTTTAGGTTTGTTTCTTGAGAGAGGAAGGAAGTTGAGACATGTCGTCTAAGAACGTAACTCTGTGATGTTGCTTGTGCTTTATTAAATAAAAACAAGGAAACAAGAAAGAGAAGCTGTTCGAATTATTTCATTTTTAAGTTTACATTTGTCGAAACATCTCCTGGTTGGACCGACTTTGAGTAAAATTTGAGGTTTTCCAACTACAAAAATACTTCAGGTAGTAACATACAAATTTATTAAGTTTTTGTAAATTGCGTTGAAATAGTTCTTAACTTTAATTTGAACAAACTTAATTTAAAGCCAGAGAAAACCCACACAGAGACGTGGAGAACATGCAAACGCAACACAAGAAGACAGGTGAACTGGGAATCAGTTCATGAACGTTCTTACAGTGAACACAATGCTAACCACTACACCACCGTGCCTCCTTCTAACTATAATAGACCCGTCCTCAGGGATGTTTCTAAATCTAGAGGATGCAGTTGTGTTCTCTACCTTTGACTCCTGGATAACTTTGCTGTAACATAAGATTCAGAGCCATATGTGCTTGATTTGAAAGTGCAGTACACAGTCAACAAAGTTTTACCTTTGTTTCTCAATGGACAAATATTACACAGTAGATAAGTTAGTACCACAGGTTTATTACACATGGTTCCATTTCACACCTCACATGATTTATCTCATGTCATCAATGGAAAGTAAATTGGTTTGGTTCGATTTACATGAAGCATTGTTTAAACAGCAAAACATGTAGTTTTCCCAACATGCAAACAAATACAACCACAGCTCTGCTCCCATTTGTCAGTCTCATGAGCTTAAAGGTTAGAAAACATCAGGACCTGAATGCAAGAACACACACAAGAGCTACTGACGACAAAGGTATGTGTCATGTTGGATATTACTGGATTCTGCTTTTCTTCAATAATTTTAATTTACTATTATAATTCGATTGTTTCCATTACACCCTTTTAAGTTTTCACTCGTAGCAGCCAATGCTACCTGCAGCACTTTCACAATAAAAGACTGTAAAACCTCTGAAGGTATTTTAATGTTGAACAGGAGAAGTTTCTGATCACAGACACAGATCGATAAGTAAATGGGCTGTTAATATGTTGTGAATGATGCTAAATTTCACAGCCGTATTTCTTTTAATGAATTAACAGAACATTTTATTTGTATTCCTCTTCAGACGAGTCATGTCAGTCAACGTCTCCTACTCCAATCAAAGCTACAACTGTCTTACTGGCCCCTACCAGGTTGCCATCATCATCTTCACCATCACCAAAGTCCTCCTCATCCTCCCACTCTGCATCCTCGTCCTCTTTGTGGGCCACCAACGCTGGCGGCAGCGAGGTCCTGGTGCCACATTGAGCCACTTTGATATCTTAACCTACCACCTGGTCACTATCGAGATATTAAATGTCATAGTGGCCATTCTCAACACTTGGATGACTTACACTGATCTTCCATCATTGTGGATTGCCTTTCAAGTTGCGTTTTCTGTTTCTTTCCCTGGACAATTGTTATACCAATGTTTGACCAGCATCGATCGCTACCTGGCTGTCGTCCATCCCATCATCTACCTGCGCCTGCGAAATCGAAATGCAGTTAAAATCATTTACATCAGCAGTGGGTTTGCTTTGCTGCTGTGTGCTGCAGTGTTTGTTGTATTTTATGAGTGTGCGGAGGAATTAATAATCATCCCAGTGTCCAGCGTCTTAGTCATCTCCTTGATAGTCGTCTCTTTCTGCAGCCTCTCTGTTCTCCATGCTCTAAAACGTCCAGGGCCGGGGGAGGGGGGCGGGGCTGACCAATTCAAGCAGAGGGCTTTTAACACCACCATGGCCATACTGGCGGTGCTCTTATTGTGGTTTGTGGGGATTCTGGTTGGCTTTGCAGTGACCATTTCTAAAGCAGTCGGCGAGCAGTGTTTACCATTGACAATTGGTTTCTTCTTCTCCCTCCCGGGTAGTCTGGTGGTTCCCCTGCTGTTCCTACACAGAGTGAGAAAACTACCGTGTTGTGTGTACAACTCTGAGTAGAGAGAGAATATTTGTAGGCCAGCCAGGAAGTTAGCATCACCATGGATCCCTCTACAAAGCCAATGGGACTCTTCCACTGTGTTTTGGATTATTGCAGAAAATAAAGTCAGTGAAAAGCAAATCTTTACGGCACAATAGATAAGAAAAGATCAGATTTGGAGGAAGGGAACCATATGTACATAAATTACTATAGAGGCAGCTTAACGCTTCCGAGAGAAACTTCTGATATTAACCTTAGAGATTTTCTATTTAGTGTTTTCTCACTCTCTCTTTCTTTGATGTTGTTGATACAGTGATTCTGTACTTAAAGTAAGAAATGTAGAATATTAGGGACATTAATATTATTGACGCAAGGAATTCTGTGTGGTGTTCAGGGCTCTCAGGTTGTTTCTAGGGATGTGGTTTGTATATTTTTTATTTCATGTGTAAACGTATCATATTCTGTAATTAAATCAGTTGTCATTGTGATATTTTTAAACAGATTTTCTACTGTTACTTTGAAAACAGCAGCAATTAATATGTCCCATGTTGTGTCCATACTCACTGAGAAACACTTTCCCACAGTTTATTCTGGTCCCCACAGGTGAAGCTAACAGCTGACAAGCAAGACTCCATATTTAAAAATGACGTCTGTGTAGTTAAGTTAAATGACTGAGAGGAAATCAGCTACACAACCCAACCTACACTTCAGTTTTAACACAATACACACTGGTAATAACTTCGGCTAGTAGCTTTAGCTCATTAGCTCAGGTTAACTTACTGAACCTACAGCTAACAGTTAGCATCTCAGGTCTATGTCCAGTTTCATGTTTTCCTTCCTTCTTAATTAGTCCCGCCCCCTCGCAGACGGTTAGCTCGGAATTCTCTTCTCTGATTAGCGAAAAACAGATTGACACTTGGTTTGACCAATAAACGGAGGAGGAGAGATTCAAGGAAAACTCAAAACAGCGGACATCACAGCACCTTCACAAACAACGCATTTCTCCATATTAATGCAGAACATCTTAAAAATAAAGCTGTAATGTATATATAACAATTTATAAATGAAATAAACACTTTCTGTTTTGTATAAAAAAAAATTATCAGTTTGGTATACGATTTAATCTTGTGTCCCTTTGTTAATTATATTTCTCTGTTTTTTACATAATTTTCGATCTTAATTTTTGGGGTATTTTCTATCATCTGTAACATTTTTCATTTCTGTATTTAGTTTCAATAGCTTTTTAATTGTAACCTTCACATTTTCATTATTGTCTTCTGAAGCACCTATTAGTGAAGTTTATTCAAATTTTCAAGCTATTGAAGCTTTGTTTCTGTAGAGAGGAAGGAAGTGGAGACATGTCGTCTAAGAACGTAACTCTGTCATGTTGCTTGTGCTTCATTAAATAAAAACAATGAAACAAGAGAGAGAAGCTATTTGAATTCTTTTATTTTAAAATTTACATTTGCAGAAAATGCCATGGTTGAACAGACTTTTAGTCAAATTTTTCAAATTCAAAAGTTGTCACCCGTGTTGAAATTGCTGGTAACTTTAATTTGAACAAACTAAATTTAAAACCAGAGAAAACCAAATCAGAGAAGTGGAGAACATGCAAACGACACACAAGAAGACAGGTGAACTGGGAATCAGTTCATGAACGTTCTTACAGTGAACACAATGCTAACTACTACACCACCGTGCCTCCTTCTAACTATAATAGACCCGTCCTCAGGGATGTTTCTAAATCTAGAGGATGCAGTTGTGTTCTCTACCTTTGACTCCTTGATAACTTTGCTGTAACATAAGATTCAGAGCCATATGTGCTTGATTTGAAAGTGCAGTACACAGTCAACAAAGTTTTACCTTTGTTTCTCAATGGACAAATATTACACAGTAGATAAGTTAGTATCACAGGTTTATTTCACATGGTTCCATTTCACACCTCACATGATTTAACTAATGTCTTCTATGGAAATTAAATTGTTATGATTAGATTTACATGACGCATTGTTTAAACAGCAAATCACAGAGTTTACCCAACATGCAAACAAATACAACCACAGCTCTGCTCCCATTTGTCCATCTCATGAGCTTAAAGGTTATTAAACATCAGAACCTGAACGCAAGAACACACACAAGAGCTACTGACGACAAAGGTATGTGTAATATTGGATATTTCTGGGTTCTGCTTTTCTTAAATAATAATTATTTTAGTACTATAATTATTTTTTTCCGATACACCCTTTTAGGTTTTCCCTCATCGCAGCCAGTCCTACCTGCAGCACGTTCACATAAAAGACTATAAAACCTCTTAAGGTATTTTAATGTGGAACAGGGGAAGTTTCTGATCAGAGACACAGAGCAATAAGTAAATATGCTGTGAATATGTTGTGAATGATGCTAAATTTCACAGGCGTAATTCTTTTAAATAAATTAACTGATCATATTATTTTTCTTCCTCTTCAGACGAGTCATGTCAGTCAACGTCTCCTACTCCAATCAAAGCTGCTTTACCAGCTCCTACCAGGTTGCCACCATCATCTTCACCATCACCAAAGTCCTCCTCATCCTCCCACTCTGCATCCTCGTCCTCTTTGTGGGCCACCAACGCTGGCGGCAGCAAGGTCCTGGTGCAACATTGAGCCACTTTGATATCTTAACCTACCACCTGGTCGCTATCGAGATATTAAACGTCATAGTGGCCATTCTCAACTCTTGGACCACTTACACTGATCTTCTATCAGTTGGGATTGCCTTTCAAATTGCGTTTTCTGTTTCTTTCCCTGGACAATTGTTATACCAATGTTTGACCAGCATCGATCGCTACCTGGCTGTCGTCCATCCCATCATCTACCTGCGCCTGCGAAATCGAAATGCAGTTCAAATCATTTACATCAGCAGTGGGTTTGCTTTGCTGCTGTGCGCTGCAGTGTTTGTTCTATTTAATGAGTATGAGTCTTTATTAAACCACATCCCAGTGTTCAGCGTCTTAGCCCTCTCCTTGATAGTCGTCTCTTTCTGCAGCCTCTCTGTTCTCCATGCTCTAAAACGTCCAGGGCCGGGGGAGGGGGGCGGGGCTGAACAATTCAAGCAGAGGGCTTTTAACACCACCATGGCCATACTGGTGGTGCTCTTATTGTGTTTTGTGGGGTTTCTGGTTGGCTTTGCAGTGACCATTTCTAAAGCAGTCAGCGATCAGTGTTTACCAGTAACAATTGGTGCCTTCTTCTCCCTCCCCAGTAGTCTGGTGGTTCCCCTGCTTTTCCTACACAGAGTGAGAAAACTACCATGTTGTGTGTACAACTCTGAGTAGAGAGAGTGTATTTGTAGGCCAGCCAAGAAGTTAGCATCACCATGGATCCCTCTACAAAGCCAATGGGACTCTTCCACTGTGTTTTGGATTATTGCAGAAAATAAAGTCAGTGAAAAGCAAATCTTTACGGCACGATAGATAAGAAAAGATCAGATTTGGAGGAAGGGAACCATATGTACATAAATTACTATAGAGGCAGCTTAACGCTTCCAAGAGAAACTTCTGATATTAACCTTAAAGATTTTTTATCATTATTGCTTACTCACTCTCTTTCTCTGATGTTGTTGATACAGTGAGTCTGTACTTAAAGTAAGAAAAAAGCTGATTATTAGGGACATTAATATTATTGATGCAAGGAATTCTGTGTGGCGTTCAGGGCTCTCAGGTTGTTTCTAGGGATAAAACTTGTATATTTTGTATTTCATGTGTAAAAGTGTCATATTCTGTAATTAAATCAGTTGTTATTGTAATATTGTTAAACAGACTTTCTACTGTTACTTTGAAAGAGGCAGAAATGAATATCTCCCATGTTGTGTCTACACTCACCGAGAAGAAGTTTCCCACAGTTTCTTCTGGTCCCCACAGGTGAAGCTAACAAGCAAGACTCCATATTTAAAAATGGCGTCTGTGTAGTTAAGTTAAATGTCTGAGTGGAAATCAGCTACACAACCCAACCTACACTTCAGTTTTGACACAATACACACTGGTAATAACTTCGGCTAGTAGCTTTAGCTCATTAGCTCAGGTTAACTTACTGAACCTACAGCTAACAGTTAGCATCTCGAGGGTATTTCCGGTTTCTATGTTTTCCTTCCTTCTTAATTAGTCCCGCCCCCTCGCGCAACTGTTTAGCTCAGAATACTCTTCTCTGATTGGCGAACGCCAGATTGCCACTTGGTTTGACCAGTAAACGGAGGAGGAGAGATTCAAGGACAACTCAAAACAGCGGACATCTCATCACCTTCACGAACAACGTAATACAAGCTTTACCTTATACATTAAAATTATACATGAAATTATTTTATTTTTTTCAAAGAATAACAACATATTATTGATTTGGTATGACAAATATATGTTTATGGGTCTAATCTTGTGTCCCTTTGTTGAATATCTTTTCCTTTTTATTTAATGTTTTATCATATCTTGTATCTTTTTTTTATCTGTTACAATTTGTAATTCTGTATTTAAGTTTCAAGTTGTTTATTAGTTCAGTTTTGCATTCTTATCTTCTGAAGTAACTTTTCCTGAAGTTTATTCAATTTTCATGTTTCTGATAACTTTGGTTTTGATGAGTTATTTGATGATATCAAAATGGACTGTGACTTTTAATGATTGACAGATGAGACTGACTCCTGATTGGTGGAGAGCATGCATCCGAATGACATCATGAGCACAAGATGGCAGCGTTAGCATCAAAGCTATTTTAACTTTGTTTCTTGAGAGAGGAAGGAAGTGGAGACGTGTCGTCTAAGAACGTAACTGTGTCATGTTGCTTGTGCTTCATTAAACAAAAACAATGAAAAAAGAAAGAGAAGCTGTTTGAATTCTTTTATTTTTTTAAGTTTACATTTGTGGAAACATTTCCTGATTTACAGACTTTGAGTAAAATTGGAAGATTGCCAAATTAAAAAATTCTTCATTTAATGACATGCAATCAAATTAAGTTTTTTGTCAACTGTGTTGAAATAGTTCTCAACTTTTCTTTGAACAAACTTCAAATAAAGCCAGAGAAAACCCACACAGAGACGTGGAGAACATGCAAACGCAACACAAGAAGACAGGTGAACTGGGAATCAGTTCATGAACGTTCTTACAGTGAACACAATGCTAACCACTACACCACCGTGCCTCCTTCTAACTATAATAGACCCGTCCTCAGGGATGTTTCTAAATCTAGAGGATGCAGTTGTGTTCTCTGCCTTTGACTCCTTGATAACTTTGCTGTAACATAAGATTCAGAGCCATATGTGCTTGATTTGAAAGTGCAGTACACAGTCAAGTAAGTTTTACCTTTGTCTCTCAATGGACAAATATTACACAGTAGATAAGTTAGTACCACAGGTTTATTTCACATGCTTTCATTTCACACCTCACATGATTTAACTAATGTCTTCTATGGAAATTAAATTGGTGTGATTAGATTTACATGAAGCATTGTTTAAACAGCAAAACATGTAGTTTTCCCAACATGCAAACAAATACAACCACAGCTCTGCTCCCATTTGTCAGTCTCATGAGCTTAAAGGTTAGAAAACATCAGGACCTGAATGCAAGAACACACACAAGAGCTACTGACGACAAAGGTATGTGTCATGTTGGATATTACTGGATTCTGCTTTTCTTAAATAATTTTAATTTACTATTATAATTCAATTGTTTCCATTACACCCTTTTAAGTTTTCACTCGTAGCAGCCAATGCTACCTGCAGCACTTTCACAATAAAAGACTGTAAAACCTCTGAAGGTATTTTAATGTTGAACAGGAGAAGTTTCTGATCACAGACACAGATCGATAAGTAAGTGGGCTGTTAATATGTTGTGAATGATGCTAAATTTCACAGCCGTATTTCTTTTAATGAATTAACAGAACATTTTATTTGTATTCCTCTTCAGACGAGTCATGTCAGTCAACGTCTCCTACTCCAATCAAAGCTACAACTGTCTTACTGGCCCCTACCAGGTTACCATCATCATCTTCACCATCACCAAAGTCCTCCTCATCCTCCCACTCTGCATCCTCGTCCTCTTTGTGGGCCACCAACGCTGGCGGCAGCGAGGTCCTGGTGCCACATTGAGCCACTTTGATATCTTAACCTACCACCTGGTCGCTATCGAGATATTAAACGTCATAATGGCCATTCTCAACACTTGGATGACTTACACTGATCTTCTATCAGTTGGGATTGCCTTTCAAGTTGCGTTTTCTGTTTCTTTCCCTGGACAATTGTTATACCAATGTTTGACCAGCATCGATCGCTACCTGGCTGTCGTCCATCCCATCATCTACCTGCGCCTGCGAAATCGAAATGCAGTTAAAATCATTTACATCAGCAGTGGGTTTGCTTTGCTGCTGTGCGCTGCAGTGTTTGTTGTGTTTTATGAGTGTGCGGAGGAATTAATCACCATCCCATTGTTTAGCGTCTTAGCCCTCTCCTTGATAGTCGTCTCTTTCTGCAGCCTCTCTGTTCTCCATGCTCTAAAACGTCCAGGGCCGGGGGAGGGGGGCGGGGCTGACCAATTCAAGCAGAGGGCTTTTATCACCACCATGGCCATACTGGTGGTGCTGTTATTGTGGTTTGTGGGGATTCTGGTTGGCTTTGCACTGAGCATTTCTGAAGCGGTGGGCGAGCAGTGTTTACCAGTGTCAATTGGTTTATTCTTCTCCCTCCCAGGAAGTCTGGTGGTTCCCCTGCTGTTCCTACACAGAGTGAGAAAACTACCGTGTTGTGTGTACAACTCTGAGTAGAGAGAGTGTATTTGTAGGCCAGCCAGGAAGTTAGCATCACCATGGATCCCTCTACAAAAAGCCAATGGGACTCTTCCACTGTTTTGGATTATTGCAGAAAGAAACTTCTGATATAAACCTTAAAGATTTTATAGTTAGTACTTACTCACTCTCTCTTTCTCTGATGTTGTTGATACAGTGATTCTATACATAAAGTAAGAAACGCAGAATATTAGGGACATTAATATGATGGATGCAAGGAATTCTGTGTGGTGTTCAGGGCTCTCAAGTTGTTTCTAGGGATGTAGCTTGTATATTTTTTATATATTGTGTAAAGTATCATATTCTGTAATTAAATCAGTGGTTACCATGATAACTGATTGATTTTGTATGAAAAATAAATGTTAAATGTTCCAATCTTCTGTCCCTGTGTTACTTATAATTCTCAGTTTTTAATGTAATGTTTCATCTTATCTTTTTGTTTCTTTTTTTTCATCTGTAACATTTTTAATTTCTGTATTTAAGTTTCAAGTTTTTTATTATATTTTGCTTTTTAACTGTTACCTTCACATTTCCATTCTTGTCTTCTGAAGCACCTTTTCCTGAAGTTAATTCAAGTTTTCATGTTTCTGATAAGTTTGGTTTGATGAGTTATTTGATGATATGAAAATGGTTTGTGACTTTTCATGATTGATAGATGAGACTGACCCCTGATTGGTGGAGAACATGCATACGAATGACGTCATGAGCGCAAGATGGCAGTGTTTGCATCAGAGCTATTTAAGCTTTGTTTCTGGAGAGAGGAAGGAAGTGGAGATGTGTCGTCTAAGAATGTAACTCTGTGATGTTGCTTGTGCTTCATTAAATAAAAACAATGAAACAGTAAAGAGAAGCTGTTTGAATTCTTTTATTTTAAATTTTACATTTGCAGAAACATTTCATGGTTGGACAGACTTTGAGTAAACATTTTCTAATTAAAGTTTTGAACTGTGTTGATATAGTTCTTAACTATAATTTGAAAAAAACTTCATATAAAGCCAGAGAAAACCCACACAGAGACGTGGAGAACATGTTAACACAACACAAGAAGACTGGTGAACTGGGAATCAGTTCATGAACGTTCTTACAGTGAACACAATGCTAACCACTACACCACCGTGCCTCCTTCTAACTATAATAGACCCGTCCTCAGGGATGTTTCTAAATCTAAAGGAGGCAGTTGTGTTCTCTACCTTTGACTCCTGGATAACTTTGCTGTAACATAAGATTCAGAGCCATATGTGCTTGATTTGACACACATGTCATCAGATGAAACTTTCTCCTAATTGTGTTCGAGCTGCATGATCAATTATTTCTCTACAAACTTTGTGGCCCACAGAGAATTGTTATATATTGCCTGTTAAACATTGACGTGCTCTTTCTGCTCTTTATCCAGATTCAGTGCTTCTTTTTCCTGCTCTGTGCAGAAACAGCAGCGGCAGCACGTAGCTGCTCGGCAGACAGAACCAGATCCCTGACACCTGCACCGCGCAGCCGAGACTGTGGCCCAACACGGACGAGGACGCCAGGGACAGACAGACCAGATTCCCCCCAAACCTAACCCCAACAGTACCGCCATTATCACCATGATGGTGAAGAACGCCCTGCGCTTTAATTTGTCGGCGCTTCCCTTGCTCCCGCCTTCCCCGGGCCCTGGGCGAATCAGGACGCGGAGAACAGAGAGGCTGCAGAAAGAGACGACGATCAGGGAGAAACTCAGATTACAGAAAAACAAGATCATGTTGAAATTTGGGGTGAGTGTGAATCTCAGCGTCATCACTCCGGCCGATATCAACCACACGCACCCGATGCTGACGTTTCTGATCATGACCCCGCCTCCCTTACTCAGTCTTAGGTACGTGATTGGTTGAACGACCGCCAGGTATCGCTCGACACAGGTGAGGACGTGGAAGAACATTTTCATACAAGAGATGATGGCGAACATGTTGCATCCCACACCGACCATCCTCACGTGTTGAAGGAGGGTGCCGCAGCAGCAGGAGACCGACCCGCACATGCCCATTATCTCCATGGCGACCATGTGGTAGGTGAAGACGTCGATGGGATCTGTTGCCACGGCGGCGCGCTGTCTCCGCCGCTGCTGGACGCCAAAGACGAGGACGGAGATGGAGAGAGGGAGGAGGAGGAGGATGTTGGTGAAGGTGAAGACGGTGAAGATGGTGGAACTGGGCGTGGTGAGGAAGCAGCTGACGGGGGAGGAGTCATGGGAGGAGTTGAGGGGAGGGCGGAGATGAGGAGAAAGGGAGACGTCTGGAGGGGAGGAGTTATCGTACATTTCCAAACAGCTGGAGAAAGACATAATCAAATCATGTGTATTAGATGTAAAGCTACAGAAATGTTCCATGGTTTCACATGTTCGGCATCAGGTTTTCACATTAAAAGTCCAGCTTTTAAGAACAGGCAGAAACTTTAATAAGAAAGGTTAAGGAAAGACAGTAAGGCAGATAGATAGATAGATAGATAGATAGATAGATAGATAGATAGATAGATAGATAGATAGATAGATAGATAGATAGATAGATAGATAGATAGATAGATAGATAGATAGATAGATAGATAGATAGATAGATAGATAGATAGATAGATAGATAGATAGATAGATAGATAGATAGATAGATAGATAGATAGATAGATAGATAGATAGATAGATAGACAATAGAAGTAGATCATAGAAGTATACTTAAAGCGACTAACCTCTGCTCTCTGTGTCTCCAGAACCACTGAGTGATGAACAGTGGTGGGGGCTTTTAAACATGTGTGTGGTCCATGACGGTGGTGTGTGACAGACAGGCGGTAACATGACCGTGGCCTCTTTGCATATTAAGAAACCCCTTTATTTATCTTTGCTCGTCTGACAGGCAAATTCAGGGCTGTAGGTTGTGTGCACGGCGCCGTGCTCAAAGACACTCCAGCAGGACGGACACCGGGCTCATTATACAGCATCTCTCACCACTGCCTCAATCTGTCCATCAAAAAAGTGCTTGGACTCGTAGGCAAATAGGCGCAGAGCACCTGTGCACACAGACCAGGGATTTAAATCTTAATTTCTCTATTTTTAATATACTTTAAAGCATCAAGGCAACAGGACTGTTTGTGTTAATTGTTATTCCATTTATATTTTCTATATTTCCTTACATTTGTAAGTGTTGTTCTGTCTATGTTTGACGGTCGTCTTTGTTACTGTGAGACAGCAAATTAAATAAAGGATTATCTTATCTTATCTTATCTATTATTATCTTTTATTAGCTTAGCCTAGCTTAGCTTAGCTTAGCTTAGCTTTTCTTTTCTTTTCTTTTCTTTTCTTTTCTTAACTACGTATTTGCTGTATTTCCAAATGACAAAATGACACAGACACAAAAAATGTAAATGACCTTTATAGTTTTATTTTTGTCTCTTTCATTGAACTATACATCGTCATCATAATAATTATTATTAGTAGAAGTAGTTGGTCAGTTTAAAGGGGACTACAAGTGTGATCCAACATGATGAGTTGGATACAAGCTTATCACTCATGTTTTTAATAACCTGTTTTCATCTGTTTCTGTTTTCATGATTTCTGTCATTGCTTGTTTGTTTGGTTTTTGTTGTTTGTTTGTATTTTTGTATGTTTGTATGTTTCTATGTTTGTTTGATTATTTGTTTGTTTGCAGGATTATGCAAAAATCCACGAAACCAATGTGCATGAAACTTTGTGGAGGGGTGGAACATGACCAAAGGAAGCATTTGTTATATTCTGGTTTGGATGTTGATCGGGGGGCGGAGCCAGATTTTTTCTTTCTTTCTCTCATTAACATATTGAGACATTAATGGAGATTTTGTGCAGAACTAAAACCACTGGAACAACTTATTTACTGTAAAATACTTATGGCGGATGAGGCCTAAAAACTGTTTTTATAACTAAAATCTCACACAGCAAACCGGACGTATTTTTTTCATTTACATCCTCGGCCCTACGTCTCGGCCTGGATCGGCATCGTATTTGAAAAATGGCAGTTTTCTGTCTCGGTGCAGAAACAGCAGCGGCAGGACGTAACTGCTGGGAACACAGAGACTGATCGTGGACAACAGCACCACACAACTCCCCCTGCCGCTCAGCACTCCGGAAACTTCCATGATAAAACCCACTAGCTGTGCTCCGAACCTGAGCGACAGAGCTCCGGTGATGGCGGCGATGGTGTGGAACGCCCGCCTCTTCAGCTGGTCCGCCCTGTCACGGCCCACTTCCCCAGGCCCTGGACGAGTCAGAGCCAGGAGGACGGAGAGGCTGAAGTAGGAGGTGACGAGGAAGGAGAAGGTCAAGAGGACAGCCAGGGCGATTGTGGGAAAATTGGGGCTGGACTGCGCTGTTACTCCAATCCACCCGAAGGACAAGCCCCAAGCAAACCCAATGCTGATATTTCTGAGACGTTCTCCGCCCGCCTTCCTCAGGCCCAGGTAGAAAACGGGATGAATGACGGCCAGGTAGCGCTCGAAGCAGGTGAGGGTGTGGAACATCATCTGTCCAGCTGTGATGGTGCTGATGATATAAATCCCAACCAGCTTTACCATTGGCGCTTGCATGTAGATGCTGCTGGAGTAGAGGGAGCAGCCCAGCGCGCCGATCATCTCCATGGCAATGATGTTGTACGTGAAGATGTCCAGGCTGCTTGTCGCGGCGGAGGCGGAGCGCTCCCGGCGCAACCGCTGCAGCCCCAGGTGGAGGATGAAGATGCAGAGAGGGAGGAAGACGAAGACGTAGGAGCAGGACACGGCCGCGAAGATGTGAGTGCCGACGGTGATCTCAAAGCACCTGATGAGCGAATGGGAGGAGGAGTTAAGCGAGGAGGGGGGCGGAGGGTGGAGCGAGAGGTTGGAAGAGGAAGAGGAGGAGTTGTTCTCTGACATGTTGAGTTGAAAAAGGCTGCAAGAGGAAGAGAAAGACATCCTTAAGAGTCTGACAAACACAGTGACACTCGATTGGACTGTAAACAAAGATGGACGACAGGTGTCCACTTCCTGCTGATGTCCACAAATGAAGCAAAAATGTCTCCTGATGACATAATTTGGAGTCAGAGTCTGTGTGGTAGAGGTCAGAGTTCAAGCTGTAGCAAAGTCCGCCCACACATGACCATTCGTGAGTCAGTCTCAGGTGTCAATCAAAACCACCCAATATACCAGAAACCATCTTTAAAAGAAAATGTAGTACATAGTTTGGTCCATGTCCCATCTGCTAACATGCAGGAGGCAGGGCGTGACTTCGAACTACTCCCGCCAGCCACAAGGGGGCGATGGAGACATTTTGGCTTCACTTTTAGAAGCTGTCATGTCCATCTTCATTGACAGTCTTTGTTCTGCACAGTAATTCCCTTATGTTTGGACATTTTTTGTATTTCTTTTTATATCTTGCAGCTTCTTCTCGTCCGTGTCTTGTTTGTTTTACTTTCTGTCTTTGTCTGGTTTGTCTGCCTCCATCGTGTTTCACTAGAATATTAATAAATAATCTTCCTTTGCACAACTTGTTTGTGGGTCCAGTAAAACTCTCAACACAACAATGACACTTTAATACAAATCAACGTCTTCTTGGATCAAGTGCACAGGTGTTCTAGTTATTTGTATTTACTTTCATAATATTACTTTAACTGTATTTCACTAATCAAAAGAAACACTGTGAAGTATTAGATGAGCCACAAAACTTCGTATTAAAATATCAGATTTAGAAATTGGATGGATTCAATATTTCCTTATTATTCTTCAGCTCAAACTCTGATTGTCACAGGAAATTAGCTGTGCCATGAAATTTGAAACCAGATCTACAATCTAGGGTCTCTTACATTACGACTAATTTTATTACTTAAAACTTTATAATTGACTCACCACTCTGAGCTTTAGTCTCCGACCTTCGTCCTCCTGTGTGTCTGAAGTCACTGGACCTGTGTGAAGGAAAATCAGCTGCGTGTGTCTTTTTACAATAAGAGATAATTTACGTGAACTCTTTGCATTTTGCAAAATACTTGAGGATAAACAATGCACTATGTTAATTGCATTATGCAAATTTTCGAGCACGGATCGGCTGCACGACAGTATCATATTACTGAAATACTAACAACAATGTAAAGTCCAGTTCAAGTAAAGACAAAGTGAACACGTACACCTGAATATTAAAGACGATATTTATGTATATTGTTGAATATATTGGAATAATTGTAGATATAATTGTTCTATTTCACACCATCACAACACACTTTGTTTACAATTGATAGAAGAGGAAAGAAGGGAATCTGATGATATTTAAATCGTCCATTAAAATGACCATTTGACAAAGTCAATACAAACTGATGTGTATTCAAATGAATCAGTTTAACCGCAACATGTCATCATATCCAACGAGGAGGACTCGTATTCAAAGTGCTGCAGTTCACCTAGAGGGCGGTAGTGAGCTAGTCCTCAATGAATTGAGCTAAACAGCTTAAATATTTTTGCCTCTTCTCTGTCAACATTCAAATGCTACAACTGATGAAATAGGTTAGTTACAGTTATCGTTTCTGACTAAATCTCTTCGATGTGTTTACAGAACGTTTGAAACGGCAGTTAGCCCGACTCACGTGAGTGAAACAACGTAAAACATTTGCTTTGTATGTGGTTTCTAGTATAAGAGACACTCTGGCTTTGCTTTTGGGAGCCGTCATGCCATCCATCTTTATTTACAGTTTAGGTCCTCCTGATAATGTTGCCCATACGTTGTTAATCTGACCCTTGTCCTGATTCAGTTTTTCTCTGACAACACAGTAATTTCCCTTCTCTGTGTAGATAGAGCAGCGGTAACACCAGACCACTGGGCAGACATAACCAGATCATGAGCACCCACGAAACACAACTTTCAGCCTCCCCCAGCAGCGCTGTGGGGTACAGGGCGGAAGCAACTATGTTCCCTCCAAGCCTGAGCAGCAGCACTCCCAGTATGGCCTCAATGGTATATAACGCCCTCAGCTTTGATTGGTCGATGTGCTGTCTGCCACCGACCCTGTCTGCCGGCCCTGGACGATTCAAAACGTAAAGAACAGAGAAGCAGCAGAAAGAGATGACAGTAGAGACAAAGATTGTCAAACTAAGAGTCAGAAATGCATAGGTCGTTGATTTTAGGTACATCAAGTTTATCCAGAGAAAGGACAGCAGCCACACACAGCCAATGGCTGAGTTTCTGATCCTGATCCCCTTCGTCTTCCTCAGGTCCAGATACATGACCGGGTGGACCACGGCGATGTAGCGCTCCACAGAGGTCAGGGTGTGGAAAAGCATCTGTCCTGGTATTGTGAGACAATAAATCTGGAATCCATGCACCTCCAATTGTGGGATGTTAGCGTGGACGCCAAAACAAACCAGGATTGTCCCGAGGATGCTCACCATCTCCATGACAGCCATGTGGTAGGTGAACAGGTCAGAGTGCCTCATGGCACTGGGGCCGCGGCGCCGCCAGCGTTGCCAACCCAGATACAGGACGACGACGCTGAGAGGGAGGGGGAGGAGGAGGTTGACGCTGCTGATGATGATGATGTTGGGAGCTCCGATTGTTGAGCTCATGCATTTGTGCAGTTCACAAAAGATGTTGGGGGAGGAGAAGGAAGGAGGAAAGTTTGAGGCGTTACAGTTCGAAGACATGTTGACCAGCATCACTGTGGCAGCTGGGTAACAGGGAAGAAGGTGAAATTTGTTTCAATGAGAGAAATAGTCAAATTATGTCAATTCTGCAGAACAAAACATTAAGCAGCAGCGCCCCCTGCAGCCACACAAGGGGATGAACCTCCTGAACCTGAAGAGCTGCTGCTGCAACAAATCCAACAAACCCTGTTCAGAATTCTTCATGTTTTAACAGTTTCCTGCTGATTACTGTAGATAAACTCTGGTTTTTAATAACTTCAGAGTCTTTTTAACTGATCTCAGTTCAGCTTCACTCTTCCACTGGAGCTGATTGTGACAGTTGAAGCTGTGACTCTCAGTCACTTCTTCTCACAGGAGATCAAAGCCACTCAGCAGAGTTACAGAAAACAGACGTTCAGGGAGAGAAGGAGGAAACGTTCTCCTTGTTAACAGCCAATCAAACTGTTTAAAGAAGGAAAGTTTCATAGTGTTGCTTTAAAATTCTGAATCTGGACATTTTATCTGAAACTGGAGTTGAGGTTGTAAAACAAAAGGATTTCTTATTTCTGGTTAAACAACATTTGAATCCATTATTTATTTCGGACCATTGTGTTCGACTGGTTGAACAAACCAAGACACGACTGGAAATCAGTCAAATAACAGCCGACCTGTCACAACATAATATTTATGATAAAATTACACAATGTAACAGGAAAATATGTAATGACACAATAGAGATGTTTATAAAATTAATTTAAAAAGAAACCTCTCACTTTCAAGTGAATATTTGAAAGGAAAAATTATTTTTAAAACACATTTAAACACATTTAAATCAAATAATATTCAAATGAAATAATGTTTTTCCTTCTTAATGTCAAACTGTAAAATAAGTTCAGTTTAGAAAACATCAATGTGAGTTTCAAATGTTTGATGACAAACGTTAAACTTTTAACTTCAGTTGAACACTAAGCCGTGAAAACACACTCACCTCAGCAGCAGGTTCGATCATCTGAGTGTGTGTGTTTGTGTGTGTGTGATAATTTGCACTGGTTTTGCATCTGTCATAACCACTAGACGTCAATAAATCATTCTCTTTGTTTTTACTGTCGCTGACGGCTGCAGATGCCTTGCTCAAGAGCACGTCAACACTGAGAAGATAACGTTGATGGGTCCCATGCTCCTGGATGTGTTTTCTTTACAAAGCCGATGAAATCAATGATTTATATCTAATCAAGTTTTAACTGAAGTTTTTGAAAAAAAATGATTTAAATGAGAAAATGAGAAGTGAAGCCCCCACTGCAGGGACAGTGTGTTAAAATGTGTTGTGTTAGTTCCCATCATTAGACACAGAGCAGTTGTGGTGCAGTGAAACGTGCCCAGGTTGAATTATTCACATTCAACAGGATTCAAATCAGCCCTAACTTCAACCTTTATTCAAATCAGCTTCACCAAAGCGAAGCACCTGCAGTCCCTCATTTATTTATCTACACAAACAACGTGGAACCAGACTTCACTTAAATGTATAAAAACTGAAAATCAGTTTTTTCAAGTTGTTTTGTAGGTGATCTTGATTTATTTGATCATATTGATGAAACCTTTTGTTTGATTTGATAAATATTAATAAGAGTTATATCAATGATAATAAGCTTTATTTGTATAGCACCCTTCATACAGGACTTTGTGTCACATGGAAATCAAGTAAGAAAAACACACTAGAAGTCCAGAGAGTGGTGTTTTAGGTTTATTCATTCATTCATTTCTTTGTGCTCTGTATCACAGAACAACTGAATGATTCATCAGATTTGATTTGATGATTACAGGGTGTGTACACACACACACACACACACACACCGACCACATTTATTATGAATTATTTTCAACACAGTTTAAAACAGCACATCTCTGACTCAAGCTTGGATTCCTGTCGGGAGACTAAAGTAACAGATTTATTTACAACTGTACTTGTTTACTGCTGCTGGATTTGTACTGGTGTGATTATTCAAAGTTTTAGAAACTAGACGTGCAGGATTTGCCTCAGTAATAAAAATGAGGTACTTCTAGCTTTTGTCCTTCTCCGTGGACATCCTCCCGTCATGCCACGCTTCCCTGGTGTTCCTCAGGGCCTTGGTTCTTTTGGGGTCCACCACCACATAGTCCACACGCGTGCTCTCCCCCCGGGTACGCTCCTCGCCAGCTCCGGCCGGTTTGTCACTGCTGCCTCCACCTGCTGCCGTGCAACGCTTCTGTAGTGCAGAAACACACGTCCATAGAACTTCAGTAACAATAACAAGAGAGAGAGAGAGAGAGAGAGAGAGAGAGAGAGGAATGTTACCTGTCTCGATGGTGTTGATCGCCCGGTGTGGAGGTCCAAGTCCAGGTACTCCACCTGTTTGTCACCTCTGGCCCGCCGTAGCAACGGGCTGCTGACTCCGCCCTCTGAAGCTCGGTGTAGCATGAGCCTGAGAGACTGCAGACACACACACACACACACACACACACACACACACACACACACGCTGAGATTTTAGTAAATCAGAGTCAGTTAGAAAACAGGAGATGAAAAGGTAGAAAGTAAAGAGAAAGAAGTTTATCACCAGAGGTTGGTGATCAAGGGAGGAGAAGAAGGATGTATAGAAGGGAGGAAAGAGGAAGGAAGGAAGGAAGGAAGGAAGGAAGGAAGGAAGGAAGGAAGGAAGGAAGGAAGGAAGGAAGGAAGGAAGGAAGGAAGGAAGGAAGGAAGGAAGGAAGGAAGGGTTATCTCACCGGCTCCCCAGCACTAAAACTGAGGCTGGAGGTCGTCATGGCGACATAGCTGTCATCTTGGTCGTCTGAGTCGGAGGAGGGGGAGGAGCTGTGGGACGAGCTGGGCCTGATGGACTGACGACTGGACGGACTAACACACACAAACACACACACACACACACAAACAAATTAACTTAACAAAGCAACATAATTAATGAATTATTTAATAATCATTTCAACCAATCAAGCTTCTCTTTGTTTATCGTCCAATCTGCGAACATGGAGGAGTCAAGGTTTACGACCACAGAAATAAAGTTAATTAGTTTACTTTTGTGTTATTTATATTTTGTGTTATTTCTTCTTCCCTCTCTTTCTACTTTCATCCCCACATCCGCCACTGCTCAGGTCAGGAAAAACATGTACTACTCCTGAACGCCACATGGGGGTGGCAGAGTGCAGCGCGTTCACTCTGCTGGGACTGAGCCTCAGCGATGAATATAAATATTAAACACTAACACACACACAAAACACACACACACAGCCGCTCACTCTCGTGTGAAGGTTCTTGTGACAGGTGAGCGGACAGGGGGCGGGACTTCCTGCCAGTCCTGCTGCATCGCCGAGATGTCCAGAGGAGCTGGTTTCACTGGGAGAGAGAGAGAGTTACAGGTTCCTCAGGTTATACTGCAGCCAGCCACCAGGGGGTGAGCAAGAAACTTTGACCCCACTACTTGTAGGCCGTCATGTCGTCAATCTTTGTTAACGTTATACTACAGATTGACCACAGTACAGATAAAACAAAGCCTCAAAGACAAACATCTGCTCACATACTTATTATGGATGTGATTTACTGGATGACAGTCAGATGGGAAGTTTCTAATGATTGGTTCTAAAATCTCCTCTGGATAAGAGACACTTGACGATAACAAGTCTCCTCATGTGACTTCAAAGTAAACTGCGAGAAAAATCTAATAACAAGGTTTTTAGTGTTTGAATTGAATGTCAGCGTTCTGAGTTTATTCATATTTCATGAATGAACATTTCTGTGACCTCCGGCTTTGTAAGTGCTGAAGTGTGTGAACGTCACACTTCAGCACTGCAGCAGAGTGGAAGCAGGTGAATAATTAAAAACTCAAAGAGGCTGAAGCGACAGGCGACGAACGGAAAGAGACGCAGTGATTTAGGGAAATGGAGAGAGAGACCGAGGCAAGAGAGCGAGAGAGCGAGAAACAAGAATAATCATTGACACTTTCAGGAACAGAAGCTCGTGCACAAATGTTTCAGACCAACAACCAAAGAGGTCTTAGTTTGAAAGTGTTGGATATTATGACTAATAGTGGTTTTCATGTGTATCAATGTGATGAGCTCTGACTGTGTCATCCCACTGAACGCTGGATATTACCCATGATCCTTTGTGCTGTCGCTCACTCACCTCTGCGTTGTGGTTTCAGGTCTCGGTGGATCGGAGGGGGCACGGCCCTCACCTGTGTTCCTGTGGCCACCGTGTTCCTCCGGAGTGGCGGGGTGAGGGGAGCGGGGGAGTTGCGGAAGCCCATGTGGACGGGTGGGGGCACCTGCCTCCCCAAGGACGCCAGATCCCCTGTGGCGGGCTGAGAGTGAAGGGAGGGGCTCATGGGGATCATGGCGACGTAGTTGCCATCTTGGATTTGCACGGAGGAGTCAGAGGGAGGAGGCGCCCTGGAGGAGAACGCAGGATTCAGACTCTTCACACTTTTGGGTTTCCAGGATCCTTCAGAGGTTTTAATGCTGTTCAGGGATGTTTCTAAAGGTTCACTAGGGTTCAGATACTTTACAATATCAACAATGAAGCAACAATTCAACTAAGACAAGTTGTACAGTTGGAGATGTGCATTATTTTAAGTATTTTTAAGAACACACTGGTATGTTCTCACTAACCTTGGTGCCATAGGAGGCTCAGTGGTGGCAGGCATCATGGCAACATAGTTTTCATCCACATCACCGTCTTCAGAGCAAAGACTTCCCAGAGGTACCAAGCCTTTGTTAGTCTGAGAGATGAAAGGAAGAAACCAAGAGGTTAGAGTCAACATTTCTCTCGTCGTTATTCTTCTACCGTCAAACTTGAAAATGTTTAAACTTACAAAGTAACTGTTGAAGCTGTCGCTGAACTCGAACATGCTCACTCGGTCCGACAGCGACTGAGGGATGAAGAAGGACTCACAACCTGAAACACATTAGTAGTAGAAAGACTCATATAAACATATAAATGTATAAATATATCTATACATATATATTAATACGGTTTGAGGTTAAGTTTTTTGGATGAGCAGTTTTTGAATTGTTAGAAAGAGGAGACGGTATCTAAATATGTGTCTCCATCCAGGTGCTGCTCATGTGATTGACATAATCCACGATCAGAGTAAGAATCTCCTGATTTAAAGCTTTTACAGCTTTTACGGACTTATTAAAAAAAAGTGTCTATTGAGCATGAATGAATATGGAGACTGTCGACACTAATCTGCTCCTTAAGCAGCAGGTCGTCCAACAAGAAACAACACAAGGGAATCGCCTATTTTGGGACAATGTGCGTTCTCACCAGAAACTGAGATTTGTCTGAAAGTCTTTGTGCTGCTGTGGAGCAAAGTCCTCGCATTAAGGAAACTTAAGCCATTTAACGTGTGGTGCAAACAGGCACCAATAGTTTCAGCGCTGACGAGGATATAATCCGTCACTGCTGCAGAATAAAGCCTCTTCATGACCTCGACTCTCTCTGAGGTACCTGCTGGTTCACAGTGACAATGCTGCCCCCTGCAGGGCGTGGCTGTATTTCCATTCATGTTCATGTAATATGACTGAGGGCCTTGTACATAAACAATCTTTAATGACTGACAAAGAATCAACCCACCATGACGTCACCCATTGGTCTGTGAGATCCTGTTTGACAGTTTGGTGTTATGAAACCAGAAGTAACCATATTTGGAGGAGCAGGGGGTGGAGCCTGGCTGAGAGCCTGAGGACAGTGCACGCCCACCTGCACCTGCCACATGCACCTACAGAACCTTACCAGCTGCCAATCACACTGTATCCGTGCTAGATGCTGCATCCCACGTACCTGTGTGCGTGCGTCCTGGTATACTGACGGTGTGACTCCTCAGCAGACCTCCACCGCCTCCTTCCAAACATCCATCCCTCCCCCCCGACTCTGAGGAGGTGCGGGGGAGTGTTGCAGGTCCCGTGCCCACAGTGGAGCTCTCTCCCTGGGCTGCGATCCCAGAGGGCTTCGGCGGGCGCGGAGGAGGAGTCGGGACGGATGCATGGAGCTCCGTCTGCGTTAAAGAGTCCACACTTGGTGTAGAGGAGGGGCGGCGGGGGGGTCGGGGCTGTGGCGTGGATGCAGGACGGGGGATCTGGTATGAGTGCATGTTGGGATGCACGGTGGAGTGTGTGTCCTCAATGAGAGGGATCGCCACGGGACGCAGGTGGATATCCAGTGAGTGCTTCCTGGGGTGGGGGGAGGGGTGACAGCGAGGTCGGCCTGCTCGCCTCTGGAGGTCAGAGGTCGTGTTGGTGTCCAGTGACTGGCTGAGAGGCCCCGTCATCGAGGCCACTGTCCACGGAGCTGTCCTGGATGAGGACGGAGGAGGGAGGCCGTTGGGAAGAAGGGACGGCGAGGAGGAGGAGGAAGAGGAGGAGGAGGTGGCAGAGGGAGGAGGGTAGAGGTTGTCGTAGTCTGTTTCGAGAGAGACGGAGGATCCTAAAGGAGGTCTGGAGACACACATACCAAAATAAAAGGATTTAAAGGGACAGTTTCAGTCATTTAACATGAAACATGAACATTTGGACCAAATGGGACGAACGGACAACCGGACCTCTTCATGCCTCCAGCCACTGGGAGGCACCGCCACAGAGGCATGAACAAACGCTGCTGAGGAAACGCAGTAACTTTTTGCTTTCGCTTCAAACAGTTCAAGACAAGTTAAATCTCAGAGCGTCAGCAAATCCCACATCCTTCAGACTCAGAGGAGTAAAATGGCTTTAATCGTTTTCTTCTTCTGTGATCTAGGCTGAAGATAAACCTCTAATCCCGTCCTGTAGATCGAACTCGTCTAAACCTGCGACTGCTGCAGGTTTCATTCATTCGAGCTCACACAGTTTCTCTAGACATCCCATGACCCACAAACTGCTTCTCGTGTGTTGCTTCACCTGACGTGACTCTGACAGTGGGACAGCCACAGGTAGTTGTCCTCTGTGTGGCCGTCAGGCTCCAGGCGTCGTACGCTCACCGGGTCGTAGGGGGGCGGGACCGAACCTGCTGCCCTGGAGATGGCAGCCATGCCACTGGACGGGGTCGCCGCAGTGACGGAGGGGGGGCCGGACACAGGAGGTCTCTCTGGAACTGAACCCAAAAAGACATGTCAGATAATAATAACTGCTAGCAGCCATTACAAAAGTTCAACGGTCTTTGTCTCCCTGCAGGGCATTGTGGGTAATGGTGTTTTTCCTTACTGCAGCCTTTCATAAACAGTTTCTATTACTGGCATAACATAACCACAATCTCCAGCTAAATTACTAAGTTGTTAGCCTCTGTAGCTTCTAGTAGCGCTAATATTAAGATCCATGTTGCTGTTGCCGATATGGAGACGTAACCACAAGCTCAAGACGACAGCGATTCTCTCCCTGCTCACATTATTAGGTACACCTTTACTCATGATATATTTGAAATATTTGACCATCTACACATCTGAGGCGTGGAGACACACACACTCGATCCTGAAGCGATTGTTGTCCATGTTTCTCTCTGCATGTTCTCGCTCCTCCGTCCTCCCACACGCTTTCACACTGACTCAGCCACAACCCACACGAACGACCAAAAAACAAGAAGGGATCGTTTTATTCCGTCCGTCTGTCGGGATTGATTCTGTCGTACCGTCTTCAGTCGGGTTGAAGCCACAGATTAGGCAGATGGAGGACACCCAGCGGTTCATGTCCTCCTCAGACTCGGCCACCAGGTACCAGGTTCTCTCCTCCGTCCTCAGGTCGAACACGAAGCTGTTCTCCAGCTCCTTCTTTGTGAACGATAGGCCGGCATCCACCTGAGGGAGAAGAACCGGACAAACAGGCAGGTCTGAAACACAAAGCTGTGTAAACATGCATCCGGCCGTTTTCTGGACTCGGCCTTGGCCCCAAACGTGACCCTTAAAGAATCAACTACAGACGCTGGATGTTCAATCATTCTTTCAGGTCATCACTGAATCACTGATCTAACACAGGGCGGTTTGACCTTCACTGGTTTATTTTCCGTCCTCTCTCGAGCTTTGTGTGTCCGACACTCGTGTGTGTGTGCGTCTGCTGTACCTGTTCACACAGGTTCAGGTTGATGGTCCTGATTGGTCGACGGGACTGTTGGTTCTTGTAGTACTGTAAAACGTCCGGTTCTCCGCTCAGTCGACCACTTCGCAGAACGAACCATCGCTTCTTCCACGCCTGAGAAACACAGGAGGAAAAACATCTAATATCCGATGAAGCAAAGACGGCTATTACTTTGTATTAATGACAATTCAAACCCCTTAAATAATTGTTGGATATTACATAAACATAAGATTCACTAAATATTGAAAGATTAGTGTTTTTACTAGAAGAAAAAAGGGAAAACCAGACGAGGGAAGACTCAAACTTCAATGCCCCACTTGTGCCTCCTAGAGGTTAGAATCCTCATTACACACAACCTAAACCCCCATCTTGAGTTGCCACCAGCACTAATGGATCAATAGGTCACTGACTATTATGTTAAGTTATTGATAATAAATCAGTTTGGATCATGCTTTTATTTTTCATGCAGTTCACTCTTCTATCTCTCTCTCTCTCTCTCTCTCTCTCTCTCTCTCTCTCTCTTATTCGCAAGTAAACTTTGGTGTCTCTTTCTCATGTCAGAGGTTTAACACTCCAGTGCACATGAATGTTAACTAAACATCTCACACACACACACACACACACACACACACACTTGCTAAATGTTTGACACTGCTCTGGTTCATGCCATCATGCGCTGAGCATTATGGGTAGGGTCCATCCCCCATGAGCAATCCCAGCGATGACACCCCATATTTCAGACATGACTCACTACCCATGTGTGTGTGAAAGTGTGAGAGAATGTGAGTGTGTTTGCAAAAGACACATCATGATGATTTAAACGTGGGAAACAGAGCATGAAGATGGATTTTAATTTTATAAAAGCATGTGCGCACACACACACACACACACACAGTTGTGTTTAACTGTTTAAAGGAAGAAGAGAATTAACTAAGACTTGATAAACATTGTGTGTGCCTGTGTGCCTGTGTGTGTGTGTGTGTGTGTGTGTGTACACAGTGATTAAACCGGGCAGCACACATTTCGCTCCAAACACAGACAGGAAGAGGAAGTAGCTGAACAGGAAATGCCGGTTAGCGACGACAGTGGATGTTTATTCTGCGTCGCTCTGTTTGATGATGTGTCGTCTTCAGGCGGCTGCACAAACACGAGCAGTGCGACCGCAGAGTCCACAAAAAATAAACCTTTCCACCAACTGTCCTTTGTCTTCATGTTACAACGGCTGTTAATCCAAACGTTAGTGGTGGCTGTAAATCCACCTCTTTAAAGTAAGTGTCTAGTGGTCAGAAGAGGAACTGCATCCTCAGCTATTGCTGTTTCTGTTTAAAGTTGAATCTCTAACTTGACATGAGATCTAACAGTTTCCTTTAAACCCTTCTCTTATCTCTTCTTCACCTTTTCTCTCTCCTTTCCTCTTGCGTTTTGTTTCTTCCTTTGACCTCTGACCCCAAACAGGAAGAGGGCACAATAGATCTATAAAAAACACTTCCTCCATCCTGTCTACGAACCAAAATTAACAAAACCCTATTTTTCAGTTCCTTATTTACCGACACGTGGTTGAATATTAATCATCAAAATATTTTTCCTGCAAAACCAAAGACTCTTTGTCCTTAAACTGTGTTTGACCTGATGTGTGTGGCGTGTGCTGTTGTGCTGAAGGTTTAATTCACCTCATCATTCTGCTTGGTTCTCTTCCAGTGTGTGTGTGTGTTTTTGTGTGTGTGTGTGTGTGTGTGTATGTGTGTGTGGGTGTGTGGGTGTGTTTCCAAACCTTCTAAATCTTTGGGGAGGCCTGATCTTCCAAACAGGCCCAGCTGAGAGCGATTAGTTTATTACATAATTCGGGGCACACACACACACACACACACACACACACACACACACACACACACACACACACACACACACACACACACACACACACACACACACATACACACACACACAAATACACACACAGGGAGTATATGATGAGGTACACTCTCTGAACTTTGGCCCAGAACTTGACATGAACATATGAACACACACAATCCTCTGCCGTTATAAGACTGTGGTCTGTGTGTGTGTGTGTGAGTGTGTGTGTGTGTGTGTGTGCGCACAGTGGGTTGTATATCATCGTGACTAAATGTTTACACACTCTGAACAAAGGGTTCAACAGTTTGTATCTTCTTCTTCTTCACCTGCTGAAAAACTCAGGCCTCCATTTTCAACTGTTATGTCCGACACCAGGGATTATGGGTATTGTAGTCCTGTTAACTAAAACATGTAAAGCTCTTTTTCAGCCCTGATTGGTCTGAAGTTCAAAATCTGGAATAAAACATCAAATTGTCCTTGAGCAAGGCATCAAAACCCAAACTCCTTCATCACACTGTGGTAGAATAGAAACATGAGAGAGAGAGAGAGAGAGAGAGAGAGAGAGAGAGAGAGAGAGAGAGAGTCTGTCTGTCTGTCTGTCTGTCTGTCTGTCTGTCTGTCTATCTATCTATCTATCTATCTATCTATCTATCTATCTATCTATCTATCTATCTATCTAAATAAAACAACATGAATCTGAGAAATAATTGAATTTAATCAATATCCTGAGATTAAAATCATGGCGACAAACGGAGTGCTGCGGAGAGTGTTGTTGCTTTATGATTATCACTCTGTAGTTTCAGGACATGAGTCAGTGTGTAAACAGACACGCAACTGACAGATCATCATCAGCCTGAATTAATAAACTAGAACACCAGTCTGTAGAGTTTATACCTCCATCAAGGTCCCCATGTGAAACCACTTTAATATTATGTAGAATCGGATCTTCCCCATCATCCACAAAGTCATAAATATCAGTCCTCTAATTTGAGTTCAACAAAACTTTCCGATATATTAAATGTCCGATCTAACGATTGCAAAGAAAGTGATATATATCCTCCATCCAGGGCCTGACCTGCACTAAAATGTATTGACTTCCTTCCTGGTCAATATCGGATTTATCCACCAAGTTTCGTAGAAATCGTTTGAGCAGTTTTGGAGAAATCTTGGTTATAAACAAACAAACACAGACGGAAACATAACGTCCTCAGCAGAGGTCACCACATCGCAGAGTTTCAGAGAAGAGTCTGTAATCTGTGTTCGAACCTTTGAGCAAATCATAAAGAAAATGCGATTAAATTAGGTTATTTTTTTATGTTGTACGAACAGTTGTACGAACATTGTAAAAGCGTAGGATAAAAGACACAAAGTCACAAAGAAAACAAAACAAACAATACAAACGTGTGATCAAAAGAGCACAAAACTGTTTCGCGCAAACATTTGTACGAAAGTTTGTCCGAACATCTTTACAAAGATACAATAAGAAAAATAAGTTACTCACGTATCGGCGTAACTTTTTCTCCGGTGGCGATTTTCGCAGCCAGCCTTCACACACCACGTCCCCGGCTCCGCTCATCGTCACGGCAACAAGGCTCCGACGCAAGGCTTCCGATTCAATCAATCAACTGACACAGCTGATCAATCGTCCAATCCGGTAATCCTTTAATCAGACTCAACCAATCAGATCAGTCACTCAGCGCCTGGAGGAGTTTTCAGGACTCAGATCAAGTTCATCTGGTGGAAAAGTGATCAGATCAAAGTTCTTATCCGATTTGAGATGATTTGATCTGGTTTCAGAAGGAGGCCCGTGACCCCGTCGGCCAATCAGCTGTCACCTCAGTCGACCTTCTGACTCCTGAGGCCTCGGATCAATCAGTCTATTGGTTGATGAGGTGAAGCTCTTCTGGGATCGATCACCAGGCGAGAGGGAGCTGCTCCTCAGTCGACGGCTGAGGGATCGACTCACACCTCCTTCTCAGAAGGTTTCTACTTCCCAGCAGCCACTCTCCCCTCCCTCCCTCTCTCCCCTCCCTCCCTCTCTCCCTCTCTCCGTCTCTCTGGTCGTGCAACAACCAAACACAATGGCTGAGTTCGGACATTCCTTCTCTCCTCTCCTCCCACTTCTCCCTCCTCCTCCTCCTCCTCCTCCTGACAGGAAACTCCCCCTGTGGATAGAGAGAGAGTTTTCTCCTGCTGAGGAAGACAAACTGTTCCACAAAACAATCATGTGTTTACTTCAGAATAAACGGATCTGAAGAGGTGGTGGTGCCGAGTTTGTTTGTTCTGAATAAACTGTGGACGCTGGAAAAAGGAAAGTGACTTGAACAAAAAAGATTCAGCTTCATTCAAGGAACATTTAAAGAGTCTTATACAGTATTCTGAAGGCAAAGGCACAGTCATGTACAAGTACTTTAAAAGGTGTGTATCATTGTGTTAATCATGCAAAATATAGGCTATATAGTATTCATACCTCCACCAAGGTTCATTAAATTCAATTCAAGTTGCACCAAATCACAAACACTCTTCTTCTGTTTAAAAATAAAACTACCCTGTATCTGCCTTTTAGTCCAGGCTGTTGGTCCTTGCAGGATGAGGAAAGAGGAGGAGAGTTATCAAGTTGATTGAATCTGATCTCATTCACTGAGGCTGCTCATAGAACTAACATCAATAGGGAGGTAAATGCTGACATCTAGTGGACACTTTTAGGAATACAATAGTTAGTTTTCTTTTCAGCTGGAAAATAATATATATATAAACAATAACTCACCAAACACAGGAAATCTTTTATCTGCAGTTTTACATTTTCATAAAATAACAAGGAAAGTCACTTTTGGATAGTACATCTTTATTTGACATGAATGCCTCAAGTGTATTGAATTTTGAACATTTTTCTCCTGGTAATACAAGCTGGTTACATTCATACATATAAACTCTGTTAAATGTTGCTTAAGTCCAGGGTTTTTATTCTTAATATTCACAAAAGGTAAAAAAGTAGCTCAGCTCTTGTATTTACATTCCATTTAATATAGCTGAATCTTTTATCAAAAGTTACTCACAATAAGTGCATCAGACCTGAGGGAACAAAGCCAGAACACGAATCAAGAAAGTACCATTTTCTTCAAGAATATGAAACTACAGAGTGCTATAAGTAAGTGCCATTTAAATGCTACATCATATTTTAGTGTGTCGTGTTTTTTTCAGTATTACCCTGCATTTGTCGCAATATATAAGCAAGATTAAAAAAAAGGGAAATATTCCTAGGTAATGCTCATTAGTCAATAGCTAAACACTAAGAATAACTCTTAATGAACAGAGAAGTTAAGAATGTGTGTTTTATTTGACCCGTTTGAAAGAAAGTGTAGAGAGAGATGTAAATCTTATCTGCTTATAGAATTTCAACGAGGACCCGTAACACTGACATTAATGTCCCTGGAATTCTGTCAATGTTTGTCTTTTCAGATATTAGATCAACCACCAGTACTTTTGTAGATTTGTTTGCAAATCACCGAAAAACATGATGTTCCAAATGTTTTTTTAATCTTCGAGCGAGAAGAAAAAACATCGGCCTCATTGAAATGATCCAAAATATTGTATATAGTCACAGTTATCCTTTTATGACCTTCTGTATCTGCTGCTGTCAGACCCGGTGAACCAGTGGGTGCATATACAGAAAATTAACAGAGATGCAAACACTGCTAATAATGTAAATCCTCCCGACACCAATACTAATACTGACGCTGCTGGTGCAGTCGCTGTTGCTACTGTTACTGAATATACTACTAATGCTATCACTACTATAACTGACATCACTACTCTAGCTACTTTCCTTCCTGCTGGCGGTGCTGCTGTCCCTACTATTATTACTAATATGATTCCTGCTGTCATTATTAGTGCATTAAGTAAACGTCCATTCCAGAGTGACGCTGTCGTCCTCCTCTGCCTGATAGTGGGTCTGTTTCCCTTTCACAACTAATGTTCCTGCTGAGGAGACAAAGAGGGAAAGTGAGGACCTGAACTTTCTGATTATTTTAGTTCATGGACGATGAAGTGAAGGTGAGAACTTACCACAGACACAGGAGATCATGGGGATGAGCAGCAGGATCATCTTCTCTCTGTGAGAGGACACAGAGGTAAAGACTTATATTTTGTGAAATAATATTGTAGTTGTACATCAGATTTGTATGTAAAAAAAACGTGGGAAGCTACGTAAATATTTTGTACATATGTAAAATGTTATGCAAGTATATTTTGTATGTGTAAAAAAGTTTTGTAGCTGTTCTTTCCCCCACTGCTTCATGTTCTGAGTCACAAACTGAGGCTCATTCTCACCTTGCTGCCAAATGAGTTCACCAGGAAGTCCAATTTCCATCACTGCCAATCAGAGCCAGAGCCGAAAAGAACCATTCTCCTGCATAGTCAGTGTTCTCTGCACCTGAAGGCACCGTCAGTCTCTACCTGGATCAGAGGAACCAACCAATGAACACGCCAACCAACCAATATACCAGGGGTAGGCCACCTTTACTATCGAAAGAGCCATTTTGCCCCCTCTTCCCCCAAATTGAATCTGTCTGGAGCCGCAAAACATATTTGATAACACAGTTTATAAAGTTATATAGTTATACAATATATATATAAACTATAGTTTGTTGCATTTATTAAATTATAGAAGGACAATAAAAAAAACTGTTGACATTTAACTGCTATTTTAACCTGTTACATAAAAGGAAAACACCAAACTCTTATGAAGAGCAGAACAAAATACATGTGTGGGCCTACTTTGAAATAAATGAAACACAGAACTATGCTTTTTTTGCTCATCTCCAGCGTGGTACTTTTCAGCAGATGCTGTGTGCTTGCTCTGGAAATGTCTTTAAACATTACATTTTTGTTTGTTTGCTAATTCCTCGCCACATATCAAGCATACAGGTAAGCCAGCATCGTTGGCTGTGAAAGCACAGGGGGGGCGGGGGGGCGGAGCCTCGGCTCCTGTGTGTGTCGTCTATCTGGGAGCGCGCACACACATACACACACACACACACACATTCACCCGCTCCTGGTATTTCATGACGGCCTGATACGATGATTATTTAAAAAATGAACGTGAACCTGACGTTCACTCACGTTCATCATATGAAAGAACTGATTCGTTAAGTTCACCGTTAGCGAAAAATATGCGCAACATGCACTGTAAAGGGAGCCACTGCAGAGGGGCTGAAGAGGCGCAGGTTGCCGACCGCTGATATATACAAACTGTGGTATAATGTGAAATACAGGGGTATGGAACCTTCTGTATAGAACACAGTGACACTGTGAACATGTTGGTCTGCACGATGGTGAGAGATAGGCATATGAAAATAACCCAATCTATGTTATTGTTGAAATGTCTTTCCATTATTTTATTGTAAAATACATGCTCGCTTTAAGGTCAGAGAATCTCATTTCAGTTTTTGTATTATGTTTTATTACGTAGTTGTTTAGAGAAGTTTCAAATAAACCGGAAAACATCAGTTGAAACTCTATATCTACTTCATATAGATCAATTAATCCATTCCTCCATTAAACTGGTCACATAATTATCAACAGGCTCTACGAGATATCAACAGTGAGTAAAATGTCTCCTCAAGGCTTACCTTGTGTACATTTGTTATACATGTATTATGTTATCGTACTTACTCTCCTCAGCCTCGTGTTCAATAAAGAAAGTGAAACAGATTTCCACACAGTGTCATCAGGACGCGCCTTTTGTGTCGCTTATGAAGTATATTATGTAATGTGTACATTTGTATTGTGCTGAAAACTCAGTAAACACATTGTTTAAAAAACAATTTATTTTTGTCTTATGTTCATCAGTGGCCCATTTCCGCCACTGTGATGAAGAAAAATCTGTATCTCATTATGATGACTTAGTATCTCATAATAATGAAGTTCAAAATCTGGACAAATCATCAAATTGTCCTTGATTCAATGCAACGCTACATCAACAGTTGTGAGTCTGTGTTCCAAAAGCACATTAAGAAGAAAATAAAACCATAAACGCTCACATCTGTTGCGTCCATGTTTATTACAGACTTCTTCTGCTTAAAAATAAAACTATCCTGTATCTGCCTTTTAGTCCAGACTGTTGGTTCTTGCAGGATGAGGACAGAGGAGGAGAGTTATTAAGTTGATTAATCTGATCTCATTCACTGAGGCTGCTCATACAATTAAACATCAATTTGGAGGTAAATGCTGACATCTAGTGGACAGTTTTAAGTATTACAATAGTTTGAGTTAGGGTTAGCTGCAGGCTCACTTTTAAATAAACAAACAAGGAAAGTCAGTTTTTGCTAAATTAACTTTATTTGACTTGAATGGCTCCGGTACATTGCATTTTTTAAATATACATACATACATACATACATACATTTAGTAGTTTTTTGCAAGCCCAGCTCAAGTATTTACTTTACATTAGATTACATTTCATTTAGCTGAAGCTTTATCTAAAGCTACTCACATTAGTGCATCAGACCTGAGGGAACAAAGCCCAGAACACGAATCAAGAAAGTACCATTTTCTTCAAGAATATGAAACTACAGAGTGCTATAAGTAAGTGCCATTTAAATGCTACATCATATTTTAGTGTGTCGTGTTTTTTTCAGTATTACCCTGCATTTGTCGCAATATATAAGCAAGATTAAAAAAAAGGGAAATATTCCTAGGTAATGCTCATTAGTCAATAGCTAAACACTAAGAATAACTCTTAATGAACAGAGAAGTTAAGAATGTGTGTTTTATTTGACCCGTTTGAAAGAAAGTGTAGAGAGAGATGTAAATCTTATCTGCTTATAGAATTTCAACGAGGACCCGTAACACTGACATTAATGTCCCTGGAATTCTGTCAATGTTTGTCTTTTCAGATATTAGATCAACCACCAGTACTTTTGTAGATTTGTTTGCAAATCACCGAAAAACATGATGTTCCAAATGTTTTTTTAATCTTCGAGCGAGAAGAAAAAACATCGGCCTCATTGAAATGATCCAAAATATTGTATATAGTCACAGTTATCCTTTTATGACCTTCTGTAGCTGCTGATGCTTTCTGGCCTGCTCTCTGAACCAGTAGGTGAGTATACACGTGCAGTCGCTGTTGCTACTGTTACTGAATATACTACTAATGCTATCACTACTATAACTGACATCACTACTCTAGCTACTTTCCTTCCTGCTGGCGGTTGCTGCTGTCCCTACTATTATTACTAATATGATTCCTGCTGTCATTATTAGTGCATTAAGTAAGATGTAGAGCCTTTCCTGACTCAGTTGCTCTGGGTTCTCAGTTGGAGTCGGATGTTGTTCCTGAGCAACAGAGGCTGTAAACGAGAGAAAGTGCAAAATTAAAATGTGGCCAATTCAGGCTTGAATCTAATTTTCTGTTTTCAGTTGCAGTATATTTTCCTGTGCTCATGAATGTCAATCTTACCAAATACTGAACTCTACTGAATCCACTTACCAGTGACATTGAGCCAGCATTGATCTGAACTCTGGTCAGATTCTGTCCTCACTACACACTTGTACCGGCCTGAGTCTTCAGTCCTGAGTCTGGACACATGAAGTCTGAGTCGTCCTTCTCTGAGGACGTCTCTGTCCCACTGGACTCGTCCTGAAAACTGTTTATCCTGAGACTCCGGTCCTCAACATCGTGACGTAGTCGATACACGATAGAGACGTTGTGGTCTGTTTTTAGTTTACAGATGATAAAGAGTAATTTGGAGGATTTGTCACTTCTGGTTGTGAACGTCCATTCCAGAGTGACGTTGTCGTCCTCCTCTGCCTGATAGTGGGTCTGTTTCCCTTTCACAACTAATGTTCCTGCTGAGGAGACAAAGAGGGAAAGTGAGGACCTGAACTTTCTGATTATTTTAGTTCATGGACGATGAAGTGAAGGTGAGAACTTACCACAGACACAGGAGATCATGGTGATGAACAGCAGGATCAGGATCATCTTCTCTCTGTGAGAGGACACAGAGGTGAAGACTGTCACACACACACACACACACACACACACACACACACACACACACACACACACACACACACACACACACACACACACACACACACACACACGTGGCGGACACCCACACATTCCCACCCACGTGGCGGACACTTACTGTATATGCGGAAGTATATACTAACATTTTTTTTATAGTTTTTAAGCTACTTTTTGTGCTCAAACTGCTATGAAAGCCACAAATGGAGGTTGTCATACATGATATTTATATCAAAAGGTTGTAGAAACTGTTTGCTCCGCAGACATGTTACTCTGAAATCTCGCAGAACCATACTTTTCTCACTCGCACCCACGGTCCCATTCTTTTACTTTAACCAATAAAATAGAGATCTGCTTGTTTGGCAAAGTCCTGTGATTCTCAAACGTGGATATAGTGAACCTTACCTGCCAGGAGCTGTCGCGGTCGAGCTCCTTCATCTCAGTAGAATGACTTCAGGTCCGAACAGCTTAGAGAAGCCAACCTCATGGCGTATTTATATTTAGAAGAAGTCCACGATAGTTTATTAACCTACTCCCGGCTTCCCTCACACACAGTGGACAATGGCAACTAACAGAAAAGGCTGTTGATGGAGCTGGAGTTGTACAACGTGCCTATGGGCGTGGAATGAAGCCACGCCCATAGTCACAAATAGTTTACCACAAAAACAGATAATTATTCTGCAGAAACAGATTTACTATGATCAACTGAAACCTGAGTATTTAAAGTCACATCTGCATTTTAAGAGCAGCTGGTTAAAGTAGCATTACATCTCCTAAAGCTCTTTAATCAGAGTATTGGTGTTGATGTGTTGTAACATGTAACAGTGAAAACTAAACCAGTCTGCTACGTTCATTTTTTACATCGTTAATCTTAGGCAGACTTCACTGAATTATTGTGTTAAGTAAGTGGACATGCAGAATAATGTATGTTTTTGTCACATATAAATAAATTATAGGAAGTGAAACTTTACGAGAATACAGTCACATAGAGAACCTGAGGCTTATATCTAAAGTGCATCATTTCAGAAAGTTAAAGATGAACACAGTTTGTTTTTTTCAACCATAATGAAATTGACTCAATATTATCCATGACACTTAGCAATGACTGCAAACTCTTGCCGGCCATCTTTAGTTAAGGTAGGAGAACATGAAGTGTTGTGCAGATGAAGCTGGTGCAGGTCATCGTCATGTTGACCAGCCTGAAGCTGCGGATATCCACCATGTTGCTGCTGCCACAGTGAATGCTGAGGACATCAGGTGCCGCAGTGCTTCATTTAATGAAAAGAAGAAACTCACTATAAAGGATGTTTTATGCCGAAATAACTTTGTCCCATCTGTAGGATAACATGGAACAAAGGAGCATTTACTAGAGTTGTCTACCATTCTCTTGTCTGGTTAAATTATGATATCTAATTGGTTTCACCCAGGCTTTCCATTATGTTGTGATGTAAGTAGACATGCGTTTAAACGAAAATTATTTTGTATACATTTTTATTATGTTACTTTATGTGTATTTTCTTACTTTGCCTCATGTTCATAAGGATCCGTTAAAGTAAATCATTGTAAAAAGATATAAAATTATTCATTTAAGGTTTGAATACTTAAAAATAAAAAAAACTTCAGAGTCTATTTATCTGTCTGTGTATAGTGGTCCAGAGGTGAGGCCGCCACAATCACATTTGTTCTCTGTCTGATGCTCCACTCAGTTCTTACCTCAAAGATTAAATCTAGTTCTAGATTTATATTCCTTCATTCATGCTGATTCATGAAGCAGTGGAAATACTCTTTTAACCAGTTTCACTTTGAACCACGTCAACACACACCTCTGACTCACAACTGATGAGATCTCACTCAGGTTTCAACTAGAAGGATAAAGAACAAGCTTTGTTTTTATTTAAACAAATATGTGCCCTTGGAAGTTATGTGTGAACAGGACGGACCGGCTCCAGAGGGGGCGGGGACACGAAGTATAAAACCTGCTGTGTCCCAGATATATTTTATTCCCTGCAGAGAGGACACACAAAGTAAGGTGTTTATATTTATATTCTTTTCTGTCATTGTGTTAAACCTTAGTTTGTGTTTTTCACTGAAGACCAAAGAAATCTGTGTCCCTTCTTGATTTATTAATGTGTCTTTTATTGAATTGACTTTGACTTTGCTCGTCTCATATTTGAATGTTTCGATCGGATCAATCTGATCAAGGAAACTGTCAAAGTTACAAAGAACAAACACAGTAACAGAATTCTGCTTTAAGAAAACTCTGAACTCCAAAGAGATGAAACACAAACAACAGTTCCACTTCTCTCGTAGCATTTTTCTCTTCTCTTACTTTTACATTCTTCTCCTCTCTGTTCAACTCTTTTAATGTCCTTTTAAATGTTTCTGTTTTTGTATGAGCTTATGCTGCGTCGAAAGTTTCTCTCTGTGTCTTTTATATTTTATATATAACAGCACTTTGAATTGACTTGTTATCGGAATGTGACTCAGTGATAAAGCTGCCGCGCCTTCACCTGAGCAAACATGGGGAACAATCATTCTATTAACGGATGAGCCGAACAGGAAGAACAACATTCTTCCTCTTACTGGAAACGATTTTTCCAAACTTGCCACGACTGGTTTCTAAACATCTGAATCAAATGACTCGTAGATTTCAGTCTGAATCTCTGTGTCCTCTCACAGAGGCAGGATGATCCCCTGGATCCTGCTGCTCATCATCCTGATCTCCTGTGTCTGTGGTAAGTTCTCACCTTCACTTCATCGCCCATAAACTAAAATGAGCAGATCGTTCAGCTCCTCACTTTTCCCTCTGTGTCCCCTCAGCAGGAACATTAGTTGTCAATGTGAAGCAGCCCCGCTATCAGGCAGAGGTGGACCACAACGTAACTCTGGAATGGACCTTCACAACTGAAACCCAAAGATCCTCCAACGCTCTCTCTATAATCTGTGATCAGACGGTCAACCGGAGAGACTCAAAGATCCTGTATCACCTGCACAAGGGCATCGAGGTCCAAGGGTCTCAGGATGAGCAGTTTTCAGGACGAGTCCAGTGTGATGAAGACGTCCTCAGAGAAGGACGCCTCAGACTTCATGTGTCCAGAATCAGGAGTGAAGACTCAGGCCAGTATGTGTGTGAAGTCAACAGGGATCATGATGGAAACTATGGGAAATGTCAACTGGTCGTCATCGGTACGTTGTTAGAACTCAGTAGAACAGTAACATGACACTTTGATCTTCTTTATATATACTCACTGATGATCTTTCTATAAACTCACTGATCACCTGTATTTACAGAGGCTCCTGATCAGCCCAAAGCCCAGAGACCAACTGTGACTTCACAACCAGAGGGAGAGATGGAACTGTACATCCCACTGTTAGTGGCGGCAGCTGTTCTAGTTATCACAGCAGTTGGGATTACAGCTGCTCTGTTGCTCAAACTCCGCTCTGCTTCTAAAAAATCTATTAATAAGACAGAAGAGCTCCTATAGCAATACAAAAGGTCGGTCATCCAGAGTGTGCACTCCTCTCTGACACTAAGTCTCTTCACCCTGTTGGTCCGTGATCCTGCTCCGGCCTCCTCCCACATTGGGTTGGATAAAACCAGTAGATGGGTCCGAATCAACAGGAGAGTTAAGACTCATAGTAGCAGCTGGGAGAACCACAGGGTGACCGATGAATGAACTAACTTAAATCTAAGTCTTCCTGATTCATGACATCCTGGGGGTTTTTCTGGCCTCCCCCGTAGACAGCTGACTGTTCAGTGTTCCAGGAAGCGGCCATGTAAAAAAACAAACATAAATAATAAACATTAACACTACAGGGATTTACTAAATCAAAAACAATAAGAAGGCTTCATGGGAAATAATAAATAGTGTAATAAAATCTATCATTTTCAACAGCAGGAATTCCTGAAAGGATGAAAACAGCCAAAGTGATTTGACTTTATAAAACTGGAGATAAACTACAGACCAGGATCCTGTCTTCCACAATTCAAAAACATATTACAGAAATATTGTGCACATTTTTGGGTGAACTATCCGTTTAAAGCATGACACACTTGTCCCTCATGTTACAAACTGTTTCTTCTAATCTGTGTTGAAAAGATCTTTATTTTGTTGATGTGTTCAGTTACATGCAGCATCTTTTGCACTAAGTGACTCTTACTGAGGTTTCTAAGTATCTTTCCTCTGTTAACTGTTAGTTTGACTCTTGTTGAGGGTTAAGAACAGAGGATGTCACACCTCGTTAAGCCCTATGAGCCAAACTGTGATTTTTGAATATGGGCCATACAAATACAACTTGATTGACTGATTGAATATTGAAAAGAAAGTTTGTTCAGATAACCATTATAAAACCACAATTTAATTAAGTATATTAATGATTTTGTCTATGTATCCAAACTGTTAAAGTGTATTCTGTTTGTGTATGACACTATTTTATTTTACCAAGGGAAAGATTTAACACACCTCCTTGAAAAGGTTGAAAAAGAATTTGACAAAATTGAATAATGGTTTGATATAAATAAATGATAAATGAATCTTGAGAAAACAATATTTAGGAGTTAGTTACCGAGTTAGTTACTAACTTTATTTAGTTACCGAGGGAAAAACTGTGATACATCAAGGTATTGACATTTGTAGAGTAAAGGAAACTGAATTTATATGCCTTGAAAAAAATGTTATAGCACTTAAATGGCACTTACTTATTGCACTTTGAAGTTTGGCTTTCTTTAAAAAATATGTCCTTTTCTTGATTCTTGTTGTTTGTCCACTCAGGGTCGATGCACTTGTTGTGAGTCGCTTTGGATAAAAGCTTCAACTAAATGAAATGTAACTACTTCACCAAATGTAAATGAGATTCTAGGTGTGAATTACCCAAAGCTGAAAATATATAAAACATTGTTTGTTTTACATAAAGCTCAACATTTACTCATTTTAAAGCTTTATTTTGCATTTATAATTAATACACATTCCTTCAGTTCATGTTGTTTTACTGTTTCAAATGACTATTACATATCTTTTCAATGATATTGATTGAATACGAAACTTAGATATTATAAAAAATATAGCCGTAATTATGTTGTAGCTTTGTTGTTGTGGGTTATAGATGAGGGAAAACATACATTTATTTTTTGTGAGTATTTATTGGCTGTGAATGTTCTGGAAGAGGGGGGGGGGAATAGGCAGAATGAATAAAAGACGGCATTAAAAAATAAGTTTTCATCAGGACATATGGTGAGTCTGTGCAGTGTTGTTACCACGTGTTACAGAGAAAGCTGCTATTTTAAAACCTGATTCATTTTTTTAGCAGAATTAAAAGTCCATATGAGGATTCGTTAAACAAACAATTAGAAAAGAAGAAAACACTTATTTGTAACTATGTACTATATCTATATTGTGAAAATATACCTCTTATATATTCCTATATCAGTTTGGATGAATGGATTACTTAGGTAAAGCATGATGTCAGCACATTTACAATAGTTTGCAGGCAATAGAGTGGATTATCAAAAAAAAACGGTCCCCTATTAACTGGTGGCGGACTTGAGATAAACAGATGAAAGTTGCTGATCTCCTGGTGTTTGAAAGTCTCCATGTTGGTGTCGAGGTGGTTTCTGAAGGTGCTAGGAGGAGGAGGAGGAGGAGGAAGAGGAGGAGAAGGAGAAAGGAGAGAAGGGGAGGACAGAGGAGGTGGCTTCAGGAGAGGTGAGGAGCTGATCGCACCAGTACCCCGGGTCGTCCAGGTTTATTTCAACGAAGGGGTCACTGGAACAAACCGCTGATGAAGACACGAGAAAAAGGAAAAGACAATGAAAACGTGTCTGCACCATGAAGGAGGAGAAACACTCTGGATTTGAAACTTCAGATCCTCACAGGGGTTGTTGTTGTTTTCGTTCTGCTGCGTCTCTCCGGTGTCCTCGAAGAACAGGTTAGCGCCGCCCGGTGGCTCCGAGGTCCTGTCGGCTGCAGGGTCCTCGCCCGGGGGGGGGGCCGGTGTCACAGGTCAGTGAGGACGTCTCCAGACCGTTTGCCCGTGGTTGTTCCTGTGGAGCTGGAGAGGGACCAGACAGAGGAGGAGACGACAGGTCAAACCCTTTTCAAATGGAGCTCAGCTATTGGCCAAGTTCATATAATTTCCCCTTGTGTTCAACATGTGGTCGGAGGTCAACAGATTCTTTGATTCTAATCACTTCATGAAAGTAAACATCGGATCCTTCACTTGATTTTGTACCGTTCTCTCCATTGGAGCCTTTTTCCTCCGACAGACTTGTGCCGTTGGCTACTGGAGGTTCACTGGTGGCCACTCGATCATTTGGGGCTGAGATGCAACGCACACAGACAAAAGCAACACAAGTCAGGATAGTCTCACACAGTCATGTGAATTTAAACACAAACACACACACACACCTAGGTCATCGAGGTAGACTGGTTCAAAGGTGCCGATGGGTTCGCTGAACTGATTAATGATGGGATTCGGGAACTGGAGGTCAAACGAGTACGTCTGGACAAACAAATAAACAAAAAAATAAAACGCAAATCAATTGTGTGAGAAATACACAATTAAAACTAACTATAAGCAGTTCTCCTACCCTGGACGCTCTCCTGAGAAAGAAGAGGATGACACACAGAGCAATGATCACCACAAAGATCAACACCATCATCACATAACCTGGAGGAAGAGGTAGAGACAGGGCGTTTAGTTGCATCAGCATTTGAGGACCCATTAGTGTCCGTGACTTACGACCACGTGTTGAACCATTTGTGAATTATAAAGGAAGTATTTAGGTGTTGATAAAAACAAAGTATAAAGTAAAACAATGGTCTATTGTTGATTAATGATAAAGTAGCAGCACAGCCTCCTTACCCAGTTTCGAAACACCTGTGGCTCCAGCTATCACTACAAGACACAGAGAGCAGGTTATTGTACAGAAATTCAGTTCTGTGTTATTTCCTGGTGTGGCTATGTGCGCCCTCCAGTGGAGAACACGAGCAAAGCAAATGTACAGATTGACAGATTTTCAGATATCATTATTAACCTCCTACTGTTTACATAAACAATAGTTATTTGCACAGTCATCATTGCAGGAATGTGTTTTTACACTGATTGTACCAAATCAGGTCTTCTCTGGGTTAAACTCTGCTTTTGACAAATTTCCTGTCTTTTCCTCCCCTTCAAATACTGAATTAAAAACAGATAATAAACCAGCCTCTGATTCTTTTTCTCATTTTGAGTTTCACCATTAAAACCAGTCAAACCCTTGTGGGGCATGTTGTCTGAACACTTCAGACGGGTGTGAATGTGTTGAAGTGCAGATTAGAGCAAGTGAAAGCTGTGGTTTGACAAACAGGAAGACGAACTGAGGCGCACGTCTCGAGAAGCTTCCGTCTGCGCTACCTGGCTCTGGTGAGCTGCTTGCTGTTGCCATGGGAACAGTGGTGGCCTCTTCCGTGTTACTGGTCGAGGTCGTTGTAGGAGCCGATGAGCCGCCGCCATCGCCATCCTTCATCTCCACGCCCGTCTGTGAACAGCGTGAAGGAAAGATGGCAGGCGTTACCTCGCTTTGTCATGAATAACATTTATCTCATCTGTTTGTTGACCTTTGATTTGCAAACAAAGGTCAACAAACACCATTATAAGAAAATAAACTTCCATATTGTTGTCTCATGTTGTCACCATTAAGGTTGTTTGATATTTGGCATAAATTATTGTGTGATTATCAAAATAATCAACATATCAACTCTGCTTGTCAAATGATGAAGTAGCACAAAAAAAGATTTAACAATCAAATTCATCTCAAGCGTTCATCTCAAGGATTTTTCCGTTTTGTTTAATCCGAAAACGACTCAAGTGAAGAGACAGTAGAGAGTTCTGCAGATCGCACACTTGACTCCTGTTTGCCACATCGGGGCCACAAGAAAACCACGACAATAACACACATCAACACAAGGTGGGCCACATTTATGATTTTGTCCGGTGAAAGGCAACGATTTGGCATCTTTCGAAAAACCTTAGACACTTTTACTTAAACATTTAAATACAAAAAGAAAAATTATTTTTCGAGAAGAAATGAGATTACACAGCGTTTCATATATTGTGAGGCTCAGGTTGGCATCATCTCTCACCGTATAAACTGTTGGAAGCGGACCTGTTGCATTTTCCAACACATGACTCGTGGAGGATGGGGGGGGCAGCGTTGAGTGGGTGGAGTTGTTTTCAGTGTCATAGAAAGACTCGGACGGTAGGGGCGGAGTCAAGGAGCCGGGGGCACCTGAGTCAGTCACAAGGAAGACACACACAGAATCAACCAGATGTTTGATTGTGGGCACTGTCGCCACGGCAACGACTCTGATTGAGAGTCGGAGTGCGGTAAGTCGTGGTCTGACAGGGCGTAACACAACATGCATCACACAATGCACAAGTATTGAGAAGCCACCGCACTGCAGCGGGCGTGAGAGTGCAGCACGGGACAAGACAGGATATGACACTTTAGGTCCGAACCGTGGACTGTTTATTAAGATGGACGACATGACAGCTCCCAAAAGTGAAGCCAAAGTGTCTCTATTGCCCCCTGGTGGTTGAGTCCAATGTAGCTCTTAAACCCCACCGTGTCCATGTTCTCAGATGGGACGTGAACCAAACCCCCCAAAAAATCAAAGTAGACGTTAAATAAATGTTTATCAAAGATGGTTTCTGTCACTTGATGATATAAAAAAAAACGTCTGAGACATCATGACTGACAGCTGAGGCTGCCTCCTGATTGGTCGGGCACATTGGTTTCAATGGGACCATATACTCTGACTGCGAATGATGTCATTGCACCACACGAGCAGCATTTTGTATTTTTGCTTCAATTCTGGATGTGGAGAGAAAGTGAACAGGTGTCGTCCATCTTTATTTACAGTCCATGGTCTGGAAAAGAGACTATGGACAAGGGGCTCCGAACAGGTCAACACTAGCACAAAAGAGTATGAACAGGACAATATCCCCCCCTCCCCACACACACACACACAGACACACACACAAAGTACCTTCACCCTCCTCGTCGTGCGCTGACTCTGTAGTTGAAGCTTGTGCTCTGGAAATCGAAGAGACTGCTAGAACTGAGACGGACAGAGAGAAGGATGGAGACAGATGATTGGTTGTCAGGGGAAGAGGTGGAATCCGGGGGAATAATTCAAAACACCAACTTACAAAGACTTAAAGATGATGTTGCACTTTTAAAAAGTAAGCGGAAAAAATCGGACAGAGAACAAATAAATATAAAAGCACATATAGATATATAAATGTGTGTGAAAGTGTTTTTATTCCCTATATTATGACCTCTGACCTTTGACGTTGGTGATCCTGGAATTGAAGCATTATAATAAACCTGATAAAATAGCGCGGGATTCTTCGTCTGCCTCCAAATGTAAAGTTCCCCGTCTGCGTGATTTGTCGCTTATCAATAAATCTAATGTTTGTGCAAAGTCCTCATCCCTTAAAATAAAAATTAACAGCAACATCGAGTAAAGAAAAGAAAAGTTAGTGCGTGAAAGCAGTTGACGGTTGAGCTCCACTCACCAAGGAAGCAGAGGCGACTCCACAGCTTCATAATGGCGGCAACGTTTTATTCTCTCTCTCTCTCTCAGGTTCACTTTCTTAGAGATGGTGGAAGATCATCGGTGGAAGCTGTTGACTTTCTCTTTTAGTTCTTTTTTAGTTTTAGTTCCTTTTTTCCACGACCCCTGTTGCTCGACCTCTGTTCTCACTTCTTCTCTCTGAGTCCTCAGCTTGGTGCTCTCTCTGTCTGCCTCTCTCTCTCTCTCTCTCTCTCTCTCTCTCTCTCTCTCTCTCTCTCTCTCTCTCTCTCTCTCTCTCTCGCTCTCGCTCTCTCTCTCTACCTGCTCATTGTCTCTCTAACTTTCCTCCCCTCTCGCCCACTCCTCTGTCTTGTCAGCTCACTTTATTCCGTCTTTGCTCTCCTTCAGTTTATGGCAGTGATGCAGAACAAAGTCGTTTTTCCTCGAAAAACATCAGACCCTAAAAGTAATGTTATCAAAAGTAGAAGCAGCCAACTCAAAACCAAAATATTCACCCGATGAGTAGAACACTTTATAGCATCAGACTTCTACTGATCTACTATAGATAGATATACTATCTTCACTCTGTAAAACTTTCTCACCACCACAGTACAGCATGCTGTTTGTCTCTCTCTCTTTCTCTCTCTCTCTCTCTTTCCATGCACGCTCTGTGTCTCTACCTTCACTGACTCTCAGTATCAGTCAGGTTTCAGGAACTGAGTCATCGACCACATGGGCGCAGGGTGCTAGCCGAGCTCACAGCCAGATCAGAGTGCAACGGGCTAATCAACGATCAGCATGTCCATGTCCGAGGTCAAACCTTGGAAAGATCCATCTCGGTCCACAAAGGTCAAATCCTAAAATTCCCTGTGAACTTCCATCACTGATGTGAAATCTTTCATTGACTGGATTCAAGATGTCACGAGAAATGTCGAGTGTGCAAAGGCCAGAGTTTCAAACTTTTACAACTCATTTTTATTCGTAAATACATGGACATAAATTTGGTGATTCAGATACAACGAATGACATCGTCTGCATATAGACACACACTAGAATAACCAAAGTGTCAAAGAGGGAGAACACATAAGAAGCAGGTTTATTTAGGATTATAGAGTCAAAGAAAATGTCATCACAGCAAACATGATGCTCTTCAGTGCGCGGACATGCACAGACCGAGAAGAACGAGGACGAGGCAGCGGGGGGGCATGGTCGCTGTGGACATGGAGGACGGGGAGCTGGAGGTGTTGCCTGTAGCAGGAGAGAGAAAACAGTTTCGTTCTACAAAAAAGAAAATGAAACTATTTTTGAAACTTCCCTTATCCAGTAAATGACCCTAACAAAAATATATATTTCATAGCTTTAAATTCTATTATTTAGTACTTTTGTTTTTATTTTCATTTAAACTGTTTTTGACCAAAAGATTTAAAAGAAGAAACATTTACTTTACATTTACGAGCTGTAAAATGTGGAACTGCTGCTGCTGAACACTTGATAACAAAGAAATAAGAAAACAAAGTGTTAAAGACAGCAGTGGAGGTTGAGGTCACCTGAGAAGGGGGCAGGGGGGAGTTCAAATGGGATTCCGTCGCCGGAATAAATATGCTGGTCTTCATCCGTAATATCTTCATCAAACTCTTCTATTGACATCACTGCACCACCTGCAGCAAAAAGAGAATTGGGCGTGGAAATTAAACATGTTTAACAGTGGTTTTCACGTAGTCAGATGTTATTACAAAGCAATGTCTCTGGTGGAGTGTCTTTTCAACTGAAGTGATTTTACCTTTTAACAGTGTTTAATCTGAATAATAAATTAAGACAAATATCTCGGATAAGAACGCTGCTGTCTCAGACGTCATTTGGAATCAGAGTCTGAGCAACCGTGATCGTGAAGTGGCGCCGCTGATGTCTTCGCCATTGCGTAATGAAAAATGTACAGACTCTCCTGAAGGGGTCAGTAAAGACAAGACACTTGGACCATTCACAGGACATGTGACAGGAAGTGGGTATAATTTAGGCTAATATTCGGTTCTTGATGCTGAGTTGGACAAATTGTAGGTTTTAGGTCTGAATGAAGTTATGGAGTTCTTATCAGTTTGTGTCGTGATCCTTCTGTTGCTTCTCATTCACAGCGATGGACGAACTTTCAAATGCTGTTTGGAAATTTAATGGAGGTGAATAACTCACATTGACTTTAAAATAAGTCAAATCAGAGACAGAAACACAGAGAAAAATTATGGTTTGTGTTTAAAGGTTCGTCATTTCCTTTATCGGATTTAACGTTAGTCAATATTTAATTCGATATTATCTGATCACAGGAAGTGAGATCTTCTATCCAGACGAGCACATTAAACCACCCTTTTCTTTTTCACCTACTCACCGAGAACCCACAGCAGCAGAGAAACTTTCATCAGCATCGTCATCGTCATCGCCTCTTCTCTTCTCCTCTCCTCCTCCTCTTCTTCTTCTTCTTCTGCTGCTGCAGCTACCTCCAGACTACAGGTTCTACAACTCGGACCACCACAGTTGCTCTAGCTGTCACTTTACGACTGAACGCACCGACACAGGAACTGGCTAACCACAGAGTGACAGAGACGTCACATTATCTCACTTATTGTGTCAGCAAATATCACACATGAAAAGTTGTAGGCACAAAATAAAGGAAGCATTGAAAATCAGTCAAAGTGCATTAAAGAGAACGAACTCAGTGACGATGCTTTAAAACAGCTTCTGCAGTGATTCAAAGTGGTTCAAGTTGTCATGTTCCTGATCAGTTTATTAGTTATTTGATGATATTAAAAAGGGGTGGGATGTCATGATTGACAGCTGAGACAGAGCCGGGATTGGTCGCTAGGTCGCTACAGACTTAGTTTGAAAAGAGCTTTAGTCTTGTTTTCCTATTGGGTGTAAATTCAAATGACATCCTGTAACTTACTGCTGTGCTGCAGCCTCTGTTAAGTCTATAAAGACGAGTCTGTCGTACTGGAACATTTTATATAAATCATCCACTATATAGCAACAAAGATGTTTAACCCAATTTGCTAAATGTTCTTTTCATATTTAAAACTGATCTGTTGCTACATTGACTTGCACTTGAAAAGTTCCAAAACCGTTTACGACTCTTTAAATGGATGAATCTTAAACATGACATTTTAAAGAAGCAAAAAAAAGAGACAAACAGAGCGTTGGCAGGGATCACGATATTTTATGGTATTCATTATTTTTTACATCATCTTGGCAATATTTCCTCCAAAAGGAAAGAAGAGACTTTATAATGAAGCGTCACAGTGGTGGTTCACCAGCAGATGGCAGCATTGACCCTCAACAGGATGGACTGGGAGACGTACTGCTTCAGAGTCCAGTCAGATTCGTCCATCCCATAATAACAATGAAATAATGATGGTTTGTGTAGTGACGAGGGCGGAAGTGTTTACAATCAGGGACAAAAAGAGTCGGATGAACTTCGTTGGTGTAAAAAATGTAGGAAGTGAGAACACAGATCTCAGTTGGACGGAGCTCAGGTAAAGTGAAGCCAATGCAAACAGGAAGTCAGATTTTCCTTCTTTCAACCGCAACCGGTGAATTAAAAAAAACAAAAACAAAGAGGGACAAACATTAACAGACTGAAATCACACAATTAATATTAAAAACAACGAAGCACAAACTGATACAAGTGCAAATGAGACAAGACACAACTTGCACATCGTGTGTATTGCACGGAAATCTCATAGTGTAAGGCATTGTCATCACTGTGTAAGAGCGTTTGTGTTTGTGCATATAAAGACACAACAGAACAAACTCTTCATTTCACCATTAAAGTTGAATCAGCTGGAATAAGGTACTTTTCACTTTAAAAATAAGACAGACAAATATTTCAGAAACAGTTGTAGAAACTATTTGCACTGACCCAACAAACATTTAGAGAAGGAATATTATTTATCTTCAAAAATCAACATAAATCATCAATCATATTCACATGGGGAGGGGGGGGGGTATTCAAGTGCTGCCAGGAATATATACAAATGTACAAGTTTAATTTGATAAATTACTCACATGTTGTGATCGTATAGTTTGTGTCGCATGTCTTGTGCTTTGGGACTTTTAGAAAGCCCTCCGTCTTCTGCTGGTGGTTACGTATCACTTCCTCTGTTTGAAGTTTTCAACAGTCCCTTGCTCACAGGCACATCAGTGGCACTTTCACAGGCAACGCTCCTCTGATTAATCCTCGGGAGAACAGTCCGGTGCGACGCTGTGCTCCTGGGTGATGGCGGCTAGCTCTTTGAGGAACTCTGCGAACAGGACGATGGCGAACACTCGGCTCTTGGCTTGGGGGGGGATCGGAGGGCAGGGCGGCAGGACGCCGAGGGGGGGCAGAGCCAGAGCGTTTCTCACAGAGCCGTTGGGGAGGGACGGGTCCAGGATGGTATCGCCGCCGTGAGACTCGAGGCACTCTGAGGAACACGAGGACGGTAAAGGTCAGTGTGCTACAGGCAAAATGTTTACTACACCTTTTCCAACTTGATATCTAATGTGGTTATCTCATAGAGTTTGTGTATATTCACCTCTAAACTTGCTGTCCTGGTCTTTCACCAACAAGAACCTCCAGGCCTGAGTGACCAGCGCTGGATAATCTGCTCTGGCCGCCACGTAGCGCTCAACCTGAGCATGAACCGACACCAACACCTACAGAGACGTACACAGCATTATCATTTAGATCTGTGAAACAATGAGAAACAGAACCAGATGCATATGACGTGTGATCTGATGTTACCTGGTACAGAGTGCGTACGTTGGGCTGACTGTGCGTTGTGTGGGTGCTGAGCATGAAGGCTCTCAGCAGAGGTTGTGGGTACGACGCCAGCTGGGCCAAGATGCCGGTCACCAGCAGGTTTACAGCGATGGAGTTCTCCAGAATGTTCTCGAGTCGAGATAACAGGACACTGATGAACGGACCTGGGACACGAGGGAAACTCCAGGTTAGTTTAAGCTTGACGCAGTAACAAAGCCTCTTTCCGTTTTTTCTAATGGAATTCAAAAAGCTACTTAAAACACTCAGGCTCAGAAACACACCTGTAAATGGAACTCCATTCCTTCTGCTGCCTTCTGTCTCCTCTCCTTCCTCTACATCCTCCATCGCCTCCTCCTCCTCCCCATCCACCTCTCCGTCCTCCCACGATGAACTAGTACTGGACTCTTGGAGGAGCCCCTCTTCCTCCTCCAACAGTTTTTGCCTGAGCACTCGGACCCGCCTTCTGAATGTGCCGATGTCCTCCGTGATGTCATCCCAGTCCGGCTCCACCCCGAGGGAGAGCATGAGGTCATGGTACTGGGACAGGAAGCCGTTGTTATTCTTCACGTTGTTATCAGGCTGGCTTGGAGACGTGGTTGGGTAATGTGGTTCAGATCCATCGTGGCCATTGGGTAAATCATTTGTCCCTAAACACACTGTTGGATGTAAAACCTGTTGGTGTGTTGTGTGCTTGTGATGGACAGTTGTGTTAGTTGTGAGGTCACTCTGGTTGCAGCTTTTCTTTAACGACTGTCCGTCTTCATCAGCATCATCACATTCGCTGATGACGTGATTCTTTACATTGAAACCGTTGGTGAAAACCTTGTCTCCCCTCGTCTCTCCTTGTGATTCAGGCCTGATTTTCTCGTCTTCTTCTACCTCCCTCCTTCTCCCAGTCTCCCTCCGGCATTCCTCCCTCTCTCCATCCTCGCTCCTCCTCTTCACCTCCTTCCCACAGACCTCGCTCCCTCTCCCTTCCTCCCTCTCTCCATCCTCGCCCCTCCTCCTTGTCGACATAATGCTGTTAACCGTTTCCATCACCGTTCTCCCTGTTTGCGTTAACATTGTTGTGATAGTTGACGTTGTCCCTGCCATCGGCGCTTGCTGACCATGTGAGACGCTTCCTCGTGCCAGTCGATTTGCTGCCATGATTCGCTCCAACATGGCCGCCTTTGTGTCCTTCTGGGCGACTAGATCGTAGACGAGAACATCGTCCTGAAACTCGGACTCCTCTACGTACGAGCCGTGCACCAACTTGATCGCGCTGCGTCGCATTTCCTGGATGTGCTGAGGAGGTAAAGGAGGAGGTGGACCCAGAGTCCCAGTGCCGTTGGCGAACCCTGAGTTCATCACCAGTGATGTAGAGAGATCGTCATCTGCAAAAATGTCATCCCACTCCAGCTCCAGAGAGGAACCGGCCCTTCCTGTTTGGTTGCCAGTGGAGACGGTATCTGAGGAGGAAGGGGTGGGGGAGAGGGCAGAGGGGGGAGGAGTGGTGACCAAAGAGCAGATGGAGTCACTCTCGACCCGCTGTACAAATTCCTCCTCTTCATCCACGTCGCCCCCTGGTGTGTCCGATCGGTCATCGTCAGACGAAGGGTTGATCCCGTCATATGGAGCCGACCAGAGCCGACATGCCCTGCAGGAAAACATCACTCATTACACCTGGTTTATTACCCAGAACTTAAGAAGATCTAAGAATCAACTCGAACTGTTGACCATTGTTTTGTGATTTCATCGCCGAGGGAATAAAATGTCCTTCACACGAACCTCTGGGACGTGGAGATGGCCTGGTGAGCGTCGGAAAGGTAGTGGAGGTAGTTTACATCCATCAGGAAATCTGAACCTCGACAGTAACCGACACTGTCCGACACTGACAGGTCTAACACAGACAGACAATTTAAATTAGCACGCAAACGTGTACAGGTGCTTGTGTTGTGTATGTGTCCGTTGTACTGACCTGCTCCTTTGGGAAAGTGGATGTGCTCAGAGTGTGAGCGTGTGTTTGTGTTGTGGAGGTACACGGGACACCAAGAGGGCATGAGGAGCAGGAAGGAGGCGGCGCTGCTGGAGTAACAGTCCCTCTGCTTTAAGGAGGAGCGCTGCTTCCTGCTCAGGTGGCTGCAGGGAATCAGATACCTGAGGGCACAGAGACATCGCCCACGTCAGTCCGAGACACAGCCCACGTCAGTCCGAGCGTGGACCAGTTCGAAAACCTAACAGCAGCCCGCTACCACCCCTAGTGGCCGGCTGCAGTATATGTTATAACTGGACCAAACAAATTTCTTGACTTATCAGACTGACCTGAACACCAGCTGCAGCATGACGTCTTCACAGAACAGACCAATCAGAGTCCTGAACAGAGCCAGAGACACTGTACCCAGCTGATGGACACACAAAAAGGTCAGAGGTCATCTCACTTGTTTGGATAGAGCATCCTCCACCTATCAGACCGTACATCTGTTACCTGGAAGGGCGTGTTGACCCGGCTGACCAGCGTGTCCAGAATGTGCACGTTGTCGTGCGTGTGCAGCAGGATGAAGGACAGGAAGGTTTGGAGGAGGGCGGGCTCGGAGATGGAGCGCAGGAACAGGTCCAGGTACGCCGTGGTGGTCATCACCTCTTCCACTGTCAGCTGAACACACACACACACACAGAATAACACAATCTTACACGCTTTGCTTGGTTCAGTGTGAAAGGTTCCTGGGAGCACGGATGTGTTCAGCTACCTTGTGCAGAGCCGGAGCCAGAACAGGCACCAAGAAGCCGTTGTAGATGTAACTGAGCAACTGAGACCTGATGGAGGGATGAGCGACCTGAGGGAAACAGATAAGAACAGAACAGACAGAGTGATGAATGCTTCTCTTTAAATTGTAGAGTGCCTTTATTCACAGCCTGTGTGTGTTTCTGTGTGTGTGCGTGTTACCTTGGTGACAGCACCACAGAAGTCCAGTGAATGCAGGAGGTGGACGAGAGCTGGAACCTGTTGACCCCAAACATCAGGTCAGAGTGACGTCAACCTTCATCAATCAAGTCATTCATCTGTTTATTCTTTCATTCACTCGTTCACTTCACAGATTCTATAGGATTCATTTTACTTTGATTCATTTTTTTTGATTCAACAGTGCAAACACAATAACTCAGTTGCGCTAGTCTGTGGGTCAGTTTACTACTCCTGTCACTCAATCACTGTGTGGTCGTCGTGGTTACCTGCTGCCAGTCGGCCTGGTCCAGACAGTGCCAGTCTTCACTGTAAACCTGCAGCCTGGCTGGGAGAGACGAGTAGAGACCGGACAGACCTGTGGCCAGCACCTGTCACCACACACACACACACAGACACACAAAAACATTCAAGAAAATACATCTTAGATAATATACAAAACAATCTTAAGAAGCCTTAAATCACAAGTCAGGTGTTTTATAGGCCTGACAACCTCTTTAAAAGGGTCTTACAAAGCCTTATAGAGTCTTAAAAAGTATTTTATTAAGTCTTCTAAGCCTCTGGAAATCTTTGAACACACAGGTCTTTATGAAAATGAAATACCAGGGTGGCTCCCTGGTATTTTACGAGAAACGAGAAGTATGAGCCAGAGAAGGTAGAAAGCCACATGATGAATATCAACATAAACCGCTGCAGCAGATGTGGTTCGACAAACAGATGCAGTCTCAAGTCTCGTTAACAATCAGGCAGTTGCCCAATCATGTGCAGACTTACTAATCCCTCTCTGTGCACCAGCCAATCTCACGCTGCTTTACTAATCTGCACTCAGCACAAAGATTGAGGTCAGATTGTGGTCACATGGGTTTAAAGCTGACACACACACACACACACACACAGCACACGCTCATGTCTTAGCTCGCCCTGACACACACACACAGAAACTGGCAGTGACGAAGCCAACATGGCCGACAGAGGGAGTTTACAGGCAATTATACGTTAAGAGTTTGATATTTTTTGTTAACCATCATTTAGATTTTTGGAATTAGTTATTAATTACAAAACGTTCTCCATATTTTCTATTTTTCTTACTTTCCTGTCACTATGATGTTTTTTCAAGTTCATGTTCCTGATAAGTTTGGGTGTAATTAGAAATTTGTTGATCTAAAAAAGAGGTGAAACATCATGATTGACAGCTGAGACTGACTCCTGATTGGTGGAGTGGGTTTAATGTCAACAGAACAAGATGGTAGCGCCTGCGTCTGAGATGTCTGAGCTTAATTTCTGTTCACAGTCTATGTTTCTGCCCTAAAGCTACTGAACATATGCTATTTGTCCTCCGTCTGCCACCGTATCTCTCTCTCTCTCTCTTTCTCTCTCTCTCTCTCTCTCGGTCTGTCACACTCTCTCGCTCCCTGAGTCCCTGAGGAAGAGTATGAGCTCATTAGTTCATTACATAACTGAGTTAATGAGATTACAAAGCAGAGCGGAGATGAATGGAGGAATGAGCTCCACCGCTGCACGACTCAAGAGACACACCTCATTCATAAAAGCTTCTTCACACTTAACAAACAAATTAATATCTTTTCAGTTTTGACTTCTCTACATGAAGTCGCAATGAATCTGGAGATGAACAGAGATTGTTTCCTAGTTCAGTTTGTTATTCATATCAGCTGAGTTGAACTGATCTTGAACAAATCGATGACGTTACCAGGTCGAGCAGCGGCAGACATGAAGCGACCATGAAGCTCTGCAGAGGTATTTTAGAATGAAGCGTCAAGGTTCACGATCTCAATCCTGTGATTGTGAGTGTGTGTGTCTGTGTGTGTCTGTGTGTGTGTGTGTGTACTTACAGGACAGAAGTATGTGCTCTCTCCGATGTGCTGGGCAACTCGAGGCTCGGTGGACGACAGAGACATGATGAGCAGCAGAGCGTCTCGGGCCTGTTGACCCACTGAACCCTGTCTGAGATACAGAGATCATCAAGTATTTAATATATGTTAAAGTACATCGTGTGTGTATACAGTGGTGTATATACCCCTCTGTGAGTGTGTATACCTGTGTGTGTACACGTGTATACCCCCCCCTACCTGTGTGTGTATGGTATGAGCAGGGAGAAGAGGAGGAAGTTGGCGGCTCCCTGGTCCTCACTGGTGTGGAAGAACAGCTCCAGCACCGAGGGATCTTTGACCAGAGCCACACACAGCTGGTTCAGCAGGAGAACAAGCTCCGCCTCCACCACGCCGCCGCTGTCTGGAGAGGGAACGCAGGCGATTAGCTAACCACCTGACCATCGACACCTGCAGCGTGTGAAGCCGGTTCTTAATGAACCACTTACAACCAATTACACGTCAGGAGACAGTTAAACCATCTCCAGTTGCTCTTTAAACTGATTAGTCAGGTGAAGGAAATCCATGACGGTGACACTACCAGAAAAAAACCTCAAAACTCTTTTCAAGTGTTTTTCACATTGGCAGAACCTCCACTTTATGAAAGGCTTTTACTCTGAAGCCTTTTGGCCTGTGACTGCTCTGATCATAGAGCGTCTGTGGTGGTTGCCTGGACCCATGTCGCTGTCACACAGTAAAGAGAATAAGTGTGTTTCACCATCAACTCACCGGTTCCAGCTCCAGCACACGAGGCCAGCAGCATCATGAGCGGTCGGAGAACAGGCTTGTGATGCAGCAGAGGCTGTTTGGCCTGAGACAGAAGCATCTGGTACATCCGGAGCTGCTCCAGCTTCATGTCCTCAGTGAACTGCCTCCTCAGGCTCCACAGGAACAACCTCTCCATCACACCCTCCAGAACCACAAACTCCAGGATCGGACCCATCGCTCCTCCTGAAATCAGGACAGTAAACTCATCGGACCACGTACAATCCAGCACACTGACACGGTGAAGCCGGCTGGGTTCTTGTGTTGCTCTCTAACCTTGCCCTGCGTCTTCCTCCATCAGCAGGAAGAGCATGTGCTCCACGTAGTTCTGGACGGCGCTGGCTTCGTCAGCCGGGATGGGGCCGAGGCGTAACGCTCCAGAGCCGCTGGTGCTGCTGGTGTGACCGGAGAGGAAACTCAACGCCCCAGAGCCGCTGCGACCCGGCTCGTGTTTCTCCAGAATCTTCACCACCTGTGGAGAGATCGGACATATATGTAATCTAATGAATGATATAATTCTTCATGTATGTTACATGATCATAAGATTCGATTGCACCTCCACTACATTTGGTTGACAACTTTAGAAATATCCTTTATCCCATGACAACTTTTTCCTGGCTGTATTTTTAAGGGTTTTAAGCTGTAGTGATGTTTATCAACAGTCAACAGGTTTTATTATATGCACAATATGACAATATTAGAAATTTGATACTGTATATTCCTTATTTAGCTTTATTCATAGCCTTTTTGCTGATTTGTTTCTTTGTTGCCAACATGTTCAAGTTAAATAGGAAAGATTTAATTTGCTCTGAGCAGAAGAAGATAGAAAAGAGACGAACAAGGGCTGAATGCATGAATGAAAAGAAAGAGAGAAAGGGAAGAATGTCATTCACTGTCTGGTCTTGTGTTAACCTCTGACCCCGAGCTGCTTCAGACAAGGACCACACTCACACACACTCACACACACACACACTCACAATACACTTGTGGACACACACAGGCAAAAAGTGTGTGTGGGTTTTCTTGGCGGTTGTAGAGAGAGGTCTGTTCTAAATGGATCCTGTGTTTAAGGGCCAAAGTCTGGGTCAGCAACGCACACACACACACACACACACACACACAATATAACACACACAATAACACACACACAAGATCACAAACTGTGTCAGCCAACCATTACGAGATAATAGGACAGACTGAAGAGAGGGACAGATAAAGAAAGGGAAAGAGATGTTTTACAGTAAATCAAATGTTTGTGATTGATTGATTGATCAATAGGTTGGTTGGTTGGTTGGTTGGTTGGTTGGTTGGTTGGTTGGTTGGTTGGTTGGTTGATTGACTTGTTTATTACCTGTGCCCAGTGGTTCTTGAACACGATCATGCAGGTCTCCGGGTCCACTCCTCTCAACGTGAGAGACTTCTTCCGGGCGCCCCTGACAACCACCGAGGCCATCATTTCGATTGGCTGTCAGGCGCCTATAGCATGTTTCCAGTCAATATGCGTGTGTGTTTGTGGGGAGGAGGCGGGGTGACGGTCGTCCAATGAGAGGACAGGGGGCATTGGCAGGATCTCTCACCCCAACATCAGACTCCTGACCTGGGCTCTGCAGACAGCTGCTGGCCTGCAGGACGAGGACAGAGAGACAATACTTTTCGCCTTATTTTCAAACATACGTGTAACTGAGGGTTTTTCATGTGAGAAGCTGTACAAAAGTATTTTCCTTCCTTTCAGTCAGTTTCATTTGACTTCCCCACGTTATGAAAATCAACTTGCTAAGCGCTACAGGAGGATAATCTATGACGGTGGACACTATTTTTAGCCACACCAGCGCCAGGGCTCAAAGGACGGTCCACCGCTTTTGGTCAGACAGAAAATATCTCAAAACAAACGGATTAAGTTTTTGACAAACGTTCAAAGACCTTTGTTGATGCCTGAACATTAACTCATCATATGATCCAGTTTTTCATAAACCAAAAATCATTCATGACTGTAGAAGCATCTGGTGTCTGGATCACCACATTAAATAACTTAACACTAAGCAGGATATCATGCAGCAGCGACTCTACTCCGACACCCTGCAGACGTCTGAACTCCTCATCCTGTCTTTAAGGCTGATCCCAGACACCCTGCAAAGGAAGCTCATTATCAGCTGCTGGTTTGTGTGTTATCTCATTCATTCATCTACTACCCGGGGATAGTGACCACAGGTGAGGTTTGTAACCTTTGAGGCTCAGCTCCACACCGATCCACCTGTCCACGTTCCGCTTCACCCTCTCCTCACCCAGAGATACGTTGATACTGATGAACTGGAGGGGATGTGTGTGTTTTTTGTCTCAACCTAACTGAGAAGACTTGTCCTGAACTTGTTGTGTGTTTGAAAAGGTCCAGTGGATTTATTTCTGACGCACACAAACTCTGAGGTGAACAACATATTAATCCCCAGCAGGAGGCCGGGTGAGCAGAGGGGGGGAGGGGGACACTCTTCTCTCGCTCTCAAAGAGGATGTGCTGATACAGAACTGTATCAGCACATCCTCTCATTCCTATCTCTGCTCAGAAACCAACGCCAGACAAGGCCGAGACAGGAAGTGAAGGTCGTCAGTGGGTTGCAAGGAAACAGGAAGAGTGGTCCGAGTGCGTCCGTGTCCCACCCAGGGCGTTCCAGGACATTCCAGGACATTCCATGAATTCCCACCACAGCACCCCCCCAAACTGCACAGAACAGTGTACCTACCTCGGAGCTGCTGCCGAGACCACATGGACGAGCGAGCCCGGCACCTGCTCTCCTGAGAAAGAGAGAGAGAGAGAGAGGGTTGTCGAAATGTCCTCACTTTGCAAAAATGTCTTCACTCCTGTGCTCAAAATGGTCCTCACAAATATATCTGTTTAATTCTACACACACACACATAAACACAGATTAAAGGCCCAGATGGTAAAGGATGGATTTGTAAACCGTGTGTATGAGATAGTGATGTTTAATCCCAAACCGCCACCATGAGTGTGAGTGTGTGAGTGTATGAGTGTGTGAGTGTGTGTGTGTGTGTGTGTGTGTGTGTGTGTGTGTCATAGCCTACCTTTGGAAACAAATATAATACTAAAAACCAGTTAATTGGGGACAACTTGTCCAACACGAGGACAAAAGCTGAGTCTCTAATTAGGAAAACACAGATTTTTGGGTCAGTGGTTAAAGTTATGCTGAGTCTCCAGGAAACGATGTCCCCACAAGTGCCGGCATGTGTGTGTGAGTGTGTGTCCTTGTTTAAGTCAGACAGTCACATGCCATCACACAAACCAGGGATTACACACACACACACACACACGGAGGCCGGAGGTATTCACGTTGTTTCTGACCTGCTTTTTGACGCTCTTCATTTATCTGATTGAGGTTTAGATGAAATCATGATGGTGACTGTTCAAGGGCACTTCAGCAGGGCACACACACACACACACACACACACACACACACACACACACGGCCATCTGAAAATGCGTTACAGAAAATATAGTGTGACCACCATTACACTAATAAAAACTAAAATCAGGTAAAATCATGCCTGCCGTTATCGGGGGTCCTGTCTGATGTGGTGAGGTGTGTGTGTGCATACACTTGTTAGCAACTTTAGGCAAGCCAATGAGTGTGTGCACATGGCTATATACCACACACACACACGCACAGTAGATTCTTATATTATGTTGATATTTTAAAAAGTAGTAATTTCAATTTGTCAACTATTTGAGTCTCCCTCTTTTTGTTTCTGTCATGCTCTACTTATACTCTAACTATTCTGTTATAATTATGTTTAACTTCTATTACCACCATTTCAGAGTTTTTCCATTTGTTTTGTTCACGTCACTGAACCATATAAGTATATAATATCATTTTTTAAATGTAATATGTTTTCTTATTCAATTTTCATAATTATACGTTGTTATTATTTATATAACATTTTAACAATTGTTCATGTTGTCTATGTTTATATTTCTTATTTTCTACATTTACTCTTATTATAGACACTGACCTGATGGAGTGAGGTATACGTGTCTCAGTCTCTCTACCTGTTCCTCCTCCTTCTCCTCCTTCTTCTTCTTCTTCTTCTTCTTCTTCTTCTTCTTCTTCTTCTTCTTCTTCTTCTTCTTCTTCTTCTTCTTCTTCTTCTTCTTCTTCTTCTTCTTCTCCACTTCTTCTCAACAGACACAAAGTAAATCCAGCAAACAATCAATGATAAAAGGCACAGAAAAAGTCAAATAAAGTCAAATCCAGACGTTTCTTTTTCTTCTTGTAAAACGAGCTGTTGTTTTGTTTCAGTCTCTCTGAGGCTTTAAGCTGCTCAGCTGTCAATCACCCTGCTGCTGGCCGCTAGGTAACTATGTGGCCCCGCCCAAATGTACCACAAACCACGCCCCCGAGAGAGAGAGAGAGAGAGAGAGAGAGAGAGAGAGAGAGAGAGAGAAAGGACAGAGAGAAAGATTAGTCAGTGCTGCCCTCCTGTGGAAAAACACAGAAACTACAGTTGACAAGTTAGCAAGGGTTTTGTAATGCTTCAGAATCAGATGCACGTGCAGAGTTTGAAATTGATGACATGACAAATGGAGCAATCACAATTCTGAATAAAAACTGAAGAGTCATTAAATGGAAAAGTTCGAAGTGACAGAATCTCAAACTTTCCATCTGGGTCGTTTTAACTTTGAATACATGATTTTCTGTCCTTGTTTAAACCACAATCTCATCTATGATGTTCTGTCACCAACATAACTGTCAATATAACAGAGTGTTATTTGTGTCTTTGTTGATGATCAGGGAAATTATAAAATCCTACATATAATTTGAGCAATCATTCGCACAAATGATGCAGAAATAGGGAATAATGTTTATGTAGTCGTTTTGTATGTGTTCAGGTTTGTTTTCTGTCTTTTATTTTGTGTTATATTTAGGTTGTTTTGCATCTTCAGGGCTAGTTCTTATTATTTTCGTGGTTCTGCAGCTCTTCGGAGTTGTTTTGTGTCCCTTTTTTTTGCGTTGTCGTCATTTTTTGGCATAATTTGTGGTAATTTTTGTCTCAATGCTTCATATTTCTGGTAATTGAACGTCTCTTTTTGTTCCTCATTTCTTTAACGACTGCTCATTAGTACCCATTTAGCCACCTAGCTTAGCTTATGTCACCCTAGTTATGCAAATTGTTGGTTCCGCCATATTTCTTTTCCCAAGTTTTAAGAGTCTGCTGGTGACGTCACGGGGGCCGGTGCGCGTGCAGCTGAGCTCGCGGCGCAGAAACTCTTCACTCGAAACTTGACGCAATAAACTGCGCAGTTTGACCGTAACTGCGGCTCCGAGCGGTTCGTTGTGTCCGCGGCTGCTTCGTGCGGAGCCGGAGCGTCTCACGGAGCCGAGCCGGGTCCGGGTGAACTTGTCCCGGGTTGTCGAGGCTGTGGTCGCGCGGCGGCGGCTGCTGGATGTTTAGCGACGACAAAACAACAAGAGGAGGAGGAACAATGTCCGGAGTTGAGACCTCCTCATAAACAGCCTGTGGTTCCGACCCGGCTCCGCTTCACGTCCCCGGAGGAGAACACCGGAGAGCGGAGAGGAGACATGGCCGAGGCTCGCTCCGAGGAGGAGGAGGAAAACATGAGGGAGAGCCGGGAGCAAGTGGTCCGACGACAGCCGCGCACCTCCGGAGGTAAACGAGCCAAAATGTCCCCTGAACTCCATCGTGTTTATTCAGATTCCACCTGTTTCACACTTTGTTGGTTCAGACGTGTTGGATAAACAAGTTGTCACAGTTTAGAATGTAAAAACAACACAACACAGAAACTTCTAATGTCCAAACAACAGCTCAGATCAATCCTGTCACTAGGGTTCTATATAGTTCATGTGGAAAAGAAGTTGTCACGAGTTAAATGGGAGTTTATGATGTAAATAAACTTTAAAATAAAGACAAAGCTCAAAAATACTCTTTCACTAAATTATCTTGTATAAATGTGATAAAAGAATTGTCACGAGTTAAATGGGAGTTTTATGTATATATAACTTTAAATGTAGATAACAACTCAAAAAAACTCCTGTGATTATATTTGTATATTGTTTATGTTGAATTTCCATTGAGTTCAGTGGGATCCTCATCTCTCCTGCAGGATCCACCACGTCTGTGATATTTGATGTCTCCCTGTTAAATCTATCATGGGACTGATGACCTGGATTTATAAAATCACTTCTTCAATTTGCTGATTTATATATAAAGTTTAAACTATGAGTGACTATAAGTTTATTTACTAGTTAAAGATATAGATTTCTTTTGAAAGGCAACAATGCCCATCTCAAATCTCCTCAATCCCAGGGTGGCGTTTTCTTTTTGTTCTGTCCGATAAAACAATTTTTAAGAAAATAACTACTTAAAAATATACACCAGGCAGTTTGAATATGTTAACTTTGTGTTATAGGAATCACAATCTCTTTTAAAAATCTCTTTTCGTACATCTTATAGACCAACATGTCTTCCAGTGCGCTCCCAGTCTCAGAGAGAGGCTGCACTTCACTGTGGGAGACTGTGGGTGTAACCTGCTCAAACCCACAGCCATAAATTCTTGTATCAACATGTCAATATCTCATCATTTGGGTCAAAGTTCTCTCCCTCGCTCACTCACACACACCCACAGACAGACCACACACACACACACGTTCCCAGTTGGCTGTAATGGGGCAGGCCTGTGCCAAGACTTAAAACCATTATGTATAAGTCTCACTCAGGGAAACACAAGTTATAATTTAGTAAATCTCGACTGTCAGCACCGTGTTTTTGTGTTAGACAAACGTATAATTTCACCATCACATCATCCCTCTGTTTATGGGGTATATTTTGGGAAGATGAAAAATACTTCCTGTTTCTTTCTTCTCAAATGTGACGATTAGAGAAGCTCTAAATAGTTGTTTTATTTGTGTCCTCTTCCGAACCATCTACTAACTCTTCATGTTGTGTATGTGTTTACTGCTTTTGCGTTAAGGATGATACAAACACCTTAACATGAGGGTTTTATCCAAATCGCCATTTTGGCACAAAGTGGTGGAAGCGGATCTGCATCGTCCATCTTTATTTCACAGTGTGTACTCGAATAGACGAGGTAGAGTTTCCATTCAGTCTTGTGTTTGATGTGCTTTGATCCTGGTTTCAGTTTGTTTGGAGTGAACACAGGAGCAAATGGGAACTAGAAGTGGCTCCGACAGGTGATATCAGGTGACGGTTGACAATGGGGAACTGTGAACGGGCTTCACCGTGGTCGACGCACACAGATCTGGAATCAGAGTCTCAGGCAGCTGCTGTTGTGAAACATGAGTTTAGATCCAACATGTTTCCGAATGCTCTTTGTCTCTCAAATTTGTTTCCCGAGAGCGAACCTGCAGGAAATCCAGTTCAGAAAACCTTGAAAACGTTTGGACAGTGACACGTTTAGCTACAACACAAACTCAACACAATAAGGTTGCGTGTTTGTGTGCAGCATTCCTCTTCTGTGGTTCTTCTCCCTGTGGCTTTCACGACAATCTGTGATTAATATTTTTTGGGCATCTGAACTCGGTTGTTTACCACGATGGTTTGTGTTCAGCCGCTCCTTTTAGCTTTGGGGGGGGGAATGTGCAGCGTGATCAAAAGGTTGAAATTCTCTGTCTCGGGTCGAATTACATTAATTATTAATAAAACGGTTCTACTGACGTTTGGGGATTAAAGAGTGAAAGGTGCTGACTTGTGTTTTCCACTCGTGATGTCATGTGTTAATGAACTGCATTGTGGTTCCGCTGCAGCCCAACAGAATTGATAACATGTGTGACTGCAGAGGGCGCTGTTGCTCAGTAAAGCTTACTTTGTTTTGATTAAAGTAACGCATATTAATTCTTTGCCTCTAAAGCAGAAACGTCACGATGACTGTCTATTCTTAGAGACTTTCCTTTAGTCTCTTCCATAACTTCCTTAAATCCCCAAGTCTTTCCCTTTTTATGACGTTTCCTTCCGCAAAACAGGAAATCCCTTCTAGAGCTCATCTCTCACCTTTGACCTCTAACCTTGCCCCCATGGTGAAAATCCAACAGATGACTCACCGTGCGCTGCAGAGACTTTTTTTTGCTGCGCTGTGCATTTGCACGTTTGAACGCAGCCCCAGCACAGCGCTCAGTCAGCCTGCTTCAGATCAAGCATCTGGAAGTGGTAAAAGTCCTGATGACTCCAGCAGAATCTCGCCGCAGCCAATCACAGCCCCACTTCCTGTACGGTCGCTGCCAACCAGAAAGCCGGGCAGCACAGCTGGGCGGTCGGGTCTGACGTTTAGAGAACGAGAGAACGAGAGCAGAAGAGGACAGAGTGGAGGAAAGAGACATTTTGACTTTTCAACAGAAGAATAAAAAAGGATAGAATCAAATCTTTTCCAAACACGTCAACACTTGTTTCCTCTGGACGCCACCGGGAGCTGAGCGACTGATCAGTTGTGATGTGAAGAGAAGGAGAGGAGGTAGGAAATGATCACAGGGAGAAAGAAGTCCTCTTTCTTTTTCTTTGTTCACCTTGTAAGGTGATGACAGGCGGATCTGAGGAGGACACGTTCATACGTTTACTTTTCCCTTCTTCATTCTCGTTTTGTCGAGTGCTCGTCGTTGTGGTGATCGTTACTTGACCATCAAACTAAAGTGTCGCCTGAGGACGTTGATGTGACACCTTTTAATGTGCATTTTATTTTGAAGCAGGGGTGTTAAAACAGGAAGGGCAAAGCAGGCAATTATTTTCCGGCCCCTGTCAATTTTGTGAGAACCCCCTTAAATTCTATTATCAGCAATGGACCGAAGATGATGCAACGACACCATGGACGGAAACTCCCTAACGAGGCCCCATGCCGCTAATTGTTTTGCCAAAAGTTTCGCCATGTTAGAGGTTTGGGTAAAAACGGTTGTTGTTTAATGCATGGCCCCCCCGGGTCCCTCATGCCTGGGGCCCACAAAGTCCCTTGAAACGCTCCTGTTTTGTTCTTGTTTCTAAAGGAAGGTGCTGATTCCTTTGTGTCAGGGTTAACCCATTTTTGATGAACCCAATTATCAATCACAATCTCTGTTTCTCTCTCTGTAGGTCGTCCTGAAAGACGTAAGCCTGAGCATCGTCACAGGTAAAACGTTTTTCTTTCTTTTTGCCTCTTTGGCTCCGCCCACACTTCCACACTTTATATGATAGAAATACAAACACCTTGAAAACCTTTGATGTGACAAAGGGAATTTCTCATAAAAAAAAAGACGCTTGCAAAACTCAGAAACTTTTTTTACATTTATTTTAATTTATTTATTTTCAGACTCTTATTTTGCTGTGTCAGCGTGCATCAGGGGATTTCCACTGTTTCACAACCTTCACTTTTATAAGTAGAATAAACCCAAACCTGAGGCTCTGTTTCCCCAATAAACACACACACACACACACACACACACACACAGACACACACACACACACTTTTAAACCCTGTGACTTCTCTGGCTAGTTGCTATGCCAACCAGCCAACAGCCCAAATACTTTCAGGAGTGTGTCAGACCCAGTGACCCAAGGGGGGGGGGCACATGTGTGAGTAGATTTTCTTTAGTGATGCTGTCTGCAGTGTAGGTCAGAAACCCTGCCTCCTCCATGTTAGCAGATGGGACATGGACCAAGCTAAAAACTAGAAGACGTTAAACAGATTTTCTTCTCAAAGATAGTTTCTGTAGTTTTAGATCTTATCACACTGATGTTTGTTCACGTTCCTGATTTCTTTGGTTTTAAATAGTGATTTGATGATGTTAAAAAGGGGCCGTGATGTTATGATTGACAGCTAAGGCTGACTCGCGATTGGTCAGCTGCCTGTATGGGTGTGACCTTAGTGGAAACTAAACAGTGTTTACAACGACTCGGCATAAAAAAAAAGAGAAGCGTTCAAATTAGTATCATCTGTTTGTGTCTAAATAAAATCAGTAAAATGAATCTACCAGGCTTCACTCAGTGGTTTTGGTTTGTCCAACCCACTGGTCTTTTTTCAGTGATCAGTCAGATATGGAAAAGAGGAGTGTTTTTTCCGTCAGTGGTGAAAGTGAAGCAGAGGGTTTGGACAGTGTCGGGGGGGGTGGGGTGTGAGTCATGTTGGTTTACAGCTCTGTGAGAAAGAGAGACGAGCACAGACAAAGAGCAGAAAGCACTTCAACCGTTGAAAAGATAAATAAAAAGTTGCAGAAAGACGTCTGACCTCCTTCTGTCGTCTGGGTGAGTCGCGCTGCATCACAACAACTTCTTCTCTCCTAAAGTGGGGAGAACTCTGGTCTCAGTTTCTGAACCTCGAGCCGCTGAGATATCTGTGAATCAGTTTGATCGGCCTGGAAGCCAACGAGTCGACGTCTGGGAAGGACCAGGGGAGCTTTTTCCCAAATTCTTTCTTTTACTGCTGTGTGAAGGAAAACATGATTTCAGCAAATTCTTCATCCGGAAAGATTTTAAAGAGTAAACAATAAAAAAACATTGAAAAAAACACAGAGGGATTTAGTTAAAGAACGTTGAGCAACATCATAGAAAGAGGTGGTGACATTTCTCTCGTGTCTGTTGTGATAGGAGGAGGAGAAAACATTGAGCTAGCAGGTTCTCACACTGGACAAGCACACTCCATGTTTTTTGTCCGTATGTTTGGTTTTAATGTAGGTGTGTAAACCTGAATCTTTGCATCTTCCATCTTTATTTCGAGACTTTGTACCCGTCAACAATCTGTGGTTTTGAATCTGTTGTTAATCTGAGAGTTGGGCCGTTGTTATTTCCCTCGAGCAAGGCAGCGAACCCTCGTCTTCAAGAGAAAACAACTATTTTACAAATTACGTCATGAAGAATGTGGGTTCCAATACTGAGGAGTGGGTGGGACGAGCGAGCTGTGTTTGTCACTGGAGAGAGAAAGAGATGTACAGAGGGAGGAGATTGAAAACAGAGGTGAAATAATGTGACTCACAGTTTCTTTTTCTCATCTCTCTCTCTCTCTCTCTCTTCTCTCTCCTCTCTCTCTCCTCTCTCTCTCCTCTCCTACTCTCTCTCTCTCTCCTTCTCTCTCTCTCTCTCATCTCTCTCTCTCTCTCATCTCTCTCTCTCTCCTCTCTCTCTCTCTCTCTCTCTCTCTCTCTCTCTCTCTCTATCTCTCTCTCTCTCACTCTCTCCTCTCTCTCTCTCTCCTCATCTCTCTCTCTCTCTCCTCTCTCTCCTCTTCTCCTCTCCTCTACTTCTCTCTCTCTCTCTCTCTCTCTCTTGTGTGTAGCCAGGGTCCTCTCTCTTCCATCAGAGCTGCCATCAAAAGAAGTGAGTGAAGTTCTTCTCTTTCTACGTCTTTAACATTTATTTAGTAAAAGTGTCTTGACTGGAATTTTAAATAAAGGTTTGTTAAATGCAGCTCATGTTCTTGAAATGACTGTTTGATAACTTCACCTCTGCTCGTTTCCCACACTTCAAGTCGTCTGTGTTTAACTCTGAGATGTTTCCTGTCCCTCAGCCTCCACCAGGTCCACCTCTCTCTCCGAGACGTCCAATACCAGAGAGCGAGACCGGGACCGAGAGCGAGACAGGAGGTGAGACGCTGCTGGATCGCTGTGGTTTTATTTGACATGTTGTTGTCGTGTCAGGTTGTGCGTTTGGTTGGTTGGTGCAGCCCTGTTATCTGTACTTGTTGCCAGGCGACCGGAGATCACCATCCTGTCTGCAGAGCCGCTGGCCTCCACCTCCTGGTTCCCAGGGGCCTCTGGGGGTTTCCCACCACCCCCTCCTCCTGCCGCACAGATCTGGGGACCCACAATCCCTCCGTCCATACAGGTAAACAAGTCAATTTCATCTGGGGTGCAAAAAAACATTATTAGCAGCTTAGACGTGTGCAATTATTATATTAGTAACAAGAATAAGAAAAAACATGTATAGAAAAAGTTGTGTGTGGTTTCACTTTTGACCGTGTTACTCTCCACAGCCGCCTCCTTCATACGAGGAGGTAATCAGGGAGAAGACACAGGAGCAGGTTCTCCTTCCCTCTTCTTCTTCCTCATCCTCTTCATCCCCATCTTCATCTTTAACACGTCCGCTTTCCACAACCACCATCGCCACACAGACTGACCCAGGATCTGCTCCTGATCCACAAGACCCTCAGGGCGAGTGCTGCTCATTGTTTTTCACTTAACTCTGACATTTTGATTGTGAATATTTACAAGAACAATCTGTTCCTATGTAGTGAGAAGACCGGTGAGACCCCCACGTCCCTCCCCTCTCTCCAATCCTCCCAAATCATCTCCCGTCGATGACATCACCACCGCCACCAGCCAATCAACACTCGCATCCCTGAACGGTGACTGTGTCGGAACAAACACGGATCCCGAGACGGTCCCGCAGGCCTCGGCACCGGCACCGTGCTGCGACGTCCTCACGCAGCTTTGTTCACCTTTGACCTCGACCACTTGTGCCCAAACTGACCAGCGGGATCAGGCTTTTGCTGTTGTTGACTCTGCAACTCCTCCCTCTGCTTCTGCTCAAGTCCCGCTGGAACGTCCTAGACCCCGCCCCCGCTCTAAGCTCGGTGTCCAGCGAATCAGCAGGAGCGAGGTCAAAGTTCAGACTTTGGTGAAGCTGCGTGAGGACGGTTACGCCACGCTCGCCGCCCGTGCTCAAGCTGACTCCACCAACCAGGAAGTGAGTCAGGGGAAGTACCTGCAGGAGCTGCTCGACGCCTTCAGCTCCGACGACTGGGGCTTTCCTGATCAGCACAGCGACAGCAGCGAGCACAGCCAATCAGAGAGCGAGGAAGAGGACGAGGACATGGCAGCGCTGAAAGCGAGGATACAAGCGTTCGAACAGCAGCAGCAGCAGGTGGCTGATGGGAGCTGTGGGGAAACTCACAACAGAGACTTTGTTGTGACAAAGAAACCTGAGCCCCGGCCACGCCCTCGTCTCCAGCCGGCAAAATCTGCCCCTCCCACTGTCGCTCCGAAACCCAAAAACTTTTCACACTCTTCCAAACCCTCCAGCAAAGTCTTCTGGGAAGATGTTGGTTTGACAGCAGAGGTGGCAGAGTCGGTTGCACAGGAAACACTCGAGTCTCTGTCTGAAGAGTCAAACGCTGAAACTCCAACGCCTCCAGAGTCGGCAGCTTGTGTCCTGAAACCTGCTGCAGCACCTTCGAAACCGTTAGTCGCACCAAAACCACAACCTGCTTCAGAAACACCCCCGTCACCCTAACGTCTCTTCTCCTGCCTCGGCCCCCCGTCCCGGCCCCCAGGCCCCCCTCCACCCAAACTCACAGCCTCTCTCAGCGAAGCTCCGAGCCCCAAACCTCCACCCAGACCTCCAGTCGCCCCCAGGGCCTGCGTCGGAGCAGCACAACAGGACAAGAGCAACACAGCTGGGCAGAGCATCCCGACTCTCCCCCCGAGACCCTCAGTGGAGGTCAGCGCTGGAGCACAGGCCGAGCCTCAGGCCGAGGAGACGCAGGAGGAAGCAAAACCAACTGGTGGGTGTTATTAGACCATAATCTGAAACTCTGCATAAAGATAGTGGGAACTCCAGAAACATTGTGTTGATATTGGATTAGGATTTGATATTTATTAGTTATACAAATGTGTAGGTGCTTTAATGAAAGTTGTGTTTATCTCTTCTCCTGTGATTGTTGTTGTTTCAGTGAAAGTAGGAAGTGTTCGTCCAGGCGTCCCGACCAAACCGGCAGCACTGACCTCCCACCGCAGGGCCAGCGGTAAGAGAGAGTGTGTGTGTCTGTGTGTGTGAACACTAAGCTGGATGTAGCAGTAGCACAATGGAGCATTTGAAAGCTTACAGACGTGAACCTTGCATCCTTGTTATGTGGCATAAATATGCAAACGTGTAGAGATTGAATGTGTGCGTGTATGTTACATTATGCAACCCAAACATTGTGAAAGACAAATGCTGCGATTGTGTGAGGAGAAAAAGAGCCCCCTCTGTTTGTGGTTTGTCAGAATGAACCTCTCTGTTCATTCTTTGTCTGAACGCTCCTGGTCCCGCCTCCAAAGAGCTGAGTCTGCTCTGATAGGTCAACTGTCTGGAGAGTGTCTGAAATGCCACGCCCCCGTACCCAGAGGCTTCCAGATTAACAGTGAACCGTGGGTGTGTGTGTTTTGTTTGTGTGTGTGTGTGTGTGTGGGAGTGATACTTTCATACTTGGAAGAATGTGTGGCTGCAGCTCCTTCACAATAAAAGCCCAATTTACATGAGAACAATATAAATTTTGTTTTAGTTTAAAATAAAGTTGGTAATGAGCAGTTTTGATGTGTACTTCTTTCCTTTAATTCCTAAAATGTTAATTTCACTATTGTTTATTAACTTATCCTTCTGATATGAATAAGAAGTAATTAAGAAATATATTTATAACGTATTCTGATTCTACTCTGCACCTTCAGTTCCAAATGTGGCTCCGAAACCTACTGGAACTTCACCACCGCCTCAGGATCCAAACCTGGTCTCATCCAAATCTGCAGCTGCTCCGGCTCCAGCCCCAAAACCATCCGGACCACCGGCCGCCACCGCCACTCCGGTTCCAGCCAAACCCCCCGTCCCAGCTCCGGCTCCGTCCCTGAGGAGAAGCCCTGTGATCCAGCATAAAGCAGAAAGTCCCAGAGCTGCAAACCCCTCAGACCCTCCTCTTCCTCGCCGGTAAGGTCAAGGTCATGTAACCTTACAGAACAGGTTGGACCTCTTGAACATGATATTTCAAGTCTGCCTTTAGAGGATTACTAGTTACACCCGAGTCCCTCTGTTCTCCTCAGGCCCTCAGGTGAAAAGCTCCTCCCCCTCCGTCCTCCACCAATCAAATCAACTCCTGGGCGCCCGCCACCTCCAGCCGTCAATGCGACCTCCTCAGCCAACCAGATCCCTCCGTCTTCCAGAGCCAGTCCCGCGCTCTCCGTGTCAGCAGCCGCCCAGAGTTCACAGACCACTCCCCCTCCTGTAACAGCCAATCAGCTGCTGGCTCAGAGGGTCTCAAAAAGAGGACCCCCTCTGCCCCCCCGGCCCAAACCTGGACATCCTCTTTATACCAGCTACACGGTGTGGAAACAAACACACACAGACACACACACACATACACAAATACAAGTTCATTTATTTTGAGGCCTGATGTGTGTTATTTCACTTTGTTGCCATAGAAACAGGAAGTCCTGATTGTCCTGGACGACCCGCTGCCCTCAGAGCTTCTCCGTGACGAAGGAGTTGGTCCAACCTCCGTTGTCCCGCTCATCAACCCATCACAGTGTCTCCTGGACTTGGACACACAACCAGAGCCTGTCCCTGATCAGGACAGCCAATCAAAACCCGCTCTGGAGGATATCAGCCTATCGGATTCACAGGTACCTGAACAGCTTTATGGTGTTGATATTATTTAATGTTTATTTACGGATGTATTAGTGTAGACCGTAAATAAAGATGGACGTAGACTCCGGGGATGAAACTTTATGTTGAGTTGTTGTTTCCCTGTGTTGTTAAGTCCATCCTGCCCGTGCAGCCTCCTGAACAGAAGGATCAACCGGACCCTCCTCCCGTCAGGTCCGACGCTCAAACACACAACATCATAAACAACACAACAGACCCTGAGTACTCGCTGCCTTCAGGAGACCCCTTTTTTAATCTGTCTTGCATTTCACAGCGGCCCTCGATGCATCGCCTTGTTCGACTACGAGGGAGAGGAGGGCGATGAGCTCACCTTCTCCCAGGGTGATGTCATCGCCCTGCTGGAGCTCAAGGGACAGGAGTGGGGGCGGGGCCAGATCCACGGGCGAATAGGAATATTCCCCCTGAGCTTCACTGAGGTGGTGGAGCCGCTTCCACCGACGCAGACATCACTGGAGGAAACCACTAAGGCCACAGTGACGGATACGACAGTGGTGGAACATAACGGTAAAAAATTATCCTTTTTATTTTCTTTAAAGGTGAAGATTCAATTCTCACAGCTTTAGATTTAAATGTAACGTTGCTTTATTTAGTACATTTGTCTTCCACAGAACCAAAGACCTCACAGGACTCGAACTCTGAGGTGAGTGTGTTGAAGTTTGAAGTTGGTTTATATAAATATTTCCTCAATGATGATCTGATGTGTCTTTTAATGGTGTGTAATTATTGAAGTGTGTGTGTCTTTGTGTGTAGGTGGAGGTGGAGGAGTGGGCTGTGGCTCTGTTTGACTTCCCCGGTCAGACTGAAGAGGATCTGTCCTTCCACAAGGGGGCACTGATCCGAGTGATTAAGCACATAGACACTGAGTGGAGGAGAGGAAGACTGGAGGGGAGGGAGGGGCTTTACCCGGCTGCCTTCACACAGACACACCAGGGTACAACAAAAACACACAAAGACACACACACACACACAATTTCAGTCTTAAGTAAATGTAGCTGAATCCATTTAGATTAATCAAGCTGTGTTTTCACTTGTAGCAGGAAGAATAATCATTAATGAAAGTCCTCTGTGTCTAACTGTTACTTCCTCCTGCTGTTCCCAGACCAGCCAATCCCAGAGCAGCAGTCTTCGGTTAAAGGGGCGGGTCAAGGCTTTGTTTGACTTCACAGCAGAGAGCGAGGACGAGCTCACACTGAAGGTACGAGAGCATCACGAGCAGCAGAGGCTTCATGACCTTGTTCTGAACCATAGAGAAAAATAAAGATGGTGTCAAAAATTAAAGCCAAAACAATGTTCATAACACAGAGTCAGATTTTACGGGCTCTATGATTTTCTTTCCTCTTTCTTTTTTTTAAAAAATCCTCCCTCCTTCTCTCTCTGTGTCCCCCTGCAGGCCGGTGATGATATAACACAGGTGGAGTTTGTGGATGAGCAGTGGATTCTGGGAGTTGTGGGAGGGAGACGTGGGTTATTCCCGAAAAACTACATTTCTTTTCTCTGAGGAGGACATTTTGACGAAGAGGATTTTTAAAGAAAGATCGACTTCCTGTGTCTGAAGCTGCTCTCGGTCACACGGGCGGGAAACGGCAGCGCCCCCTACAGACAGTGTCTTTTTATTCGTCTTTTCTTTCTTTTCCTGGTCAGCTTTAATAATCGGTTTGCGACTGAATTGAAGAAACAAGAAGTCTTGTCTTGATTTTGCCTTGAGACTGACCTTCGCTGCCTTAACGACGGAATAAAACTGATTTGGGGTCGTGTCCCATGTGATGTTTCCTCTGTGGAACTGGATTTGACCTTTTTGATGGATTTGACTCATGGACTCCGACGACCACCCCTATAAGAGCTGCTGCTTTTTGACGATTTCAGCTTCTCCTCTTTGTCTCTGATGACAGAAAGTTAAACAAAAATACTTTTTACATCCTGCGTCAGTGTGCAGCTTTGGATCTGAACAGTTCCAGCTCAGAGGACGACTGCTTCACTCGTTCTATCTTTAACGAAGTGAAACATGAAGAGCGTCTCATCCGGAGCAGATCAGAGTCTGACGAGCGACAGGAGACAGACGCCCAGCCTCCAGTTGTGAAGTTCTCCCTGGTACGTGTAGATATTTATGAAACAAAGGTAAATGGTTTACGTTCCCGTTAAACTGGATAATTTTATACAAAGAAAACTGAAGTTACTTTTTATCACTTGTTTCATCAGTGCCGATTTTTTTTCCAAAACATTTTTAAACCATCGTCGCACAACTGCTCAAGAAAAACAGTTTAATTGAACACGTTCTTTAATGTGAAGGAGCTATAACAAACATTTCACAGAACCTGAGAGAAACTTGTTTTGCACAAATGGAGAGTTGAGTTGGCAGTGATGAGAAATAAACTTAATTGGTATTAAACAGATTAAAATTATTAAATTCATATTTGTTTACGATTTGGATTTAATGTCAAATAATTCATACACAGTGAACTAGAGAATGTTGTAGTGACGCTTTGTGACGAGTAATAAGGCCCCAACCTGAGGAGAGTTAAATTGTAAGTTTAGTCCACGTGTCATGTTGACTTTATTCTCATTATGTGACTTTTCAATATCATAGATTTTTTTCCTTCAACATAGATCCATTACTCGTTGAACTTTAGAGTTAACATTTGTTATTAGTCACTGGTGTGAGGAGGTTTTATTTCAGGCTGGTTCTCACACATTTATTAGGAGCATGGAAAACTTACTGTACTTTAACTCTTTCTTTAACTGACCCTCAACATTTCCTTTTTTACAACGATACATTTCAAAGACAGCATCTCGTATTTCTTGACTGAATCCAGGTCGTTCTCAACTAACTGAAACTTTATTACTGCAGATGAAACGTGGACGACTTTCTCTCCCTCTTCTCCAGATGTCGTCAGTGATGATGAATCTCGTTTTGTCACGTGAACAGATTAAAACTTACTGAATAAGCTTTTTACGGAGACATTATTTATCTCTGTAATTCTGAAGGGTTTGAAGGAGGACGATTTGAGTTACAGCCAATCGTAGTTCGAGAGAAAATCTTCCAGGTTTCATCTGCATCATTGTAATTCTCTCTTTTGTGTGTGTGTGTGTGTAAATGTTTTATGTATAACCAAACATTCCAAGTTTTTAATCCAAATAAAGTTTTTAGGCATTTCAGTTGTTTCTGCACATTTTCTATTTAATGTCTCTGCACTGGTGAAAGGTCACAGTGACGTCATCATCTTTGTTCATAACGCAGCAGGAAGACGAGCGGGACACTGAGGGTTCACGTGATGCCACCGCATCAGTTTTATTTTCACAGTCCAATTCATCTTTCCTTGATACAGATCAGGGTTTGTGTTTTTCCTCCAAACGTCCCCGATCCCAACAAACATACAGGTTTCATATCAACACACATCGACATTACACATCATCAAAACATGTCTACAACATGTCTTCAAAACACTGCTGCTCTCACGTCTCCTTCCACTTTGAGCCGGGACTAGTTTTCCTAAAAGCGTCCGACAGGAAGAAAAAACACTTTAAGTGTTTGATTAGTTAAACAGAAATCTCTTCAGGGCAATTACAGCAAATGTTGAATGATTCTTTATTCAGATTTCTATCTACCAGGTTGAAGGTTTAACATGAACCTTCTGCTCATTACAAAGAAATGATTGTCTTTCAAATTAGATAAGTTCAGAGGATTGTGTTTTAAAACTGGTTCGGAAATAATTCAGCATAAATCCTGAAGATCAACCTCGGACTCCTTCTCGGAAAACCAGCCCCGTTTGGTTCATTAATCTAGTTCTGCTACTATAAAAAGGTTCTTTCTAAAATGAGGCATGAGGTGAAATGATCACACACACACACACACACACACACACACACACACACACTGCATTTGATTTAAACACACACACACAAAGGGCCTCACAGCTACAGCCACCCTGGGTCAAATCACTGAAATCTCCTCGGTCACAGTTGACAGAACCGAACCTGGTTCTCTTCTGGGTTTTTCGTAGATTTGCTCAAAACCAACAAGATGTTTCCTGAACATGAACAAAAACACAAATGAAGCATTGGACCGAGTCAGCTGGGTCGGGTGTCATTCATCCTGCAGTGGACAGGGGGCAGCAACGAGCGATAAGTCGATTCCACCCAAACTCTGCACCTTCTTCTTCCCTCAGTGCAAATTGGCACATTTGGTCAAGGCAACACGTTTTCAATCTTGTTCTCAATGTGAAACAAACGTCGGTTTCTTCTTTGACTTTAGCCAGATGGGTAGGACTCTGCAGTGTGAGTTAGAATATTAAGATATATGTGAACAGAATACGAGCAGCTTCACATCGGAGAGAGAGGACCCAGGTGTGGCTGCAACACAACAGAATCACCACAAGGCTCCGTTCGGTTTGGTTTAAAGCAAAGAGAAACAGAATTAAGACTACTGGGTTCATAGCAGGCATAGAAGGTCAAAGGCCGAGCCACCGTGTTCGAGGCGAGGGTCAGAGGTCGCTGCACAACGAGGGAGCTGAGCGTCATCATGTTAAAAACGTCCCCAGATAGAAACTTAAAGATGAGTTGCTTAACGTTGTGTTGTGTATGTTGTGATGTTGTGATGCAGGCGTTTGAGCGTCGTCTCGGCCGCACGTTCCAACAAACTCTCCCAGTCAGTGGCTCCGGCCAAAAGGTAAAGGCCATGGAAAGGTCACAGTGAGGTCACAGCATCAGGTCATTCATCCACACGACGACTGACACTTTGTTTTTTTAAATGACCGCCCCCCCACCCCCCCCCCGTCCCTTTATTAATGCAAACACACACACAAAATACACATAGTGATCCTTTTAAGTTCAAACTTTACAAATCAAATACACACTCACACTTATTTACACACACACACACACACACACAAACCTTTCCTTCATCCACACTGACCAGTAACATCAACAGACGGCATGGATGATGACGAGCGGATGGAGCAATGTGATTGGTGGATGACCCACGATGTCACCGTGTAAAGAGAGAGAATCCGTCGCTCTGACCAAACTCAACTTTCAGGTAAAAAAACTCTTTCATCACAGTTTGTCAGCACCTGTCAGAAACCTTGAATCTTTTATTGTGTCTTTAACTTTGTTTTATTTGAATCAATAACTATCTATTAAAATCAGGTTCAATGTGGAAACTCATTAAATATACGGTGTCTGGGAAAACAAGGTTTCTTCTGGATGCTGACACATCGCGTCTTATGATTATTTCTTTTAAAACTTGTTTTTTGATTTTTTTTTCAAGCTGCTTCTATTTCCCTACTTCACGACAGACTCACACAGACAGACACCAACAGACGAGTGATATTTACAACATTTACAACATATTTTATCCTCCGTGAACTGGAGGTCTGGACTGGAACGTTCCCTTTAGCTCGGTCATACGAAGGATCGCTAACTAGTAAATTGGTAAAGTTTGTGAGTCGTTACGTTATTTTCAGATAGAACGATTCCCCAAAAATTTTAAAATCTACCAAAATTCCAGTTTAGGGACATTTTGAAACATCTTTTTTTTCCCTGTATTTTTATTTATATTTGGCCCAAATTATCTTCCATAGATGATAAAACAATGAGCCTTGTGTATCAGTACAGTATTTAACCAGTGCTAGTTTCTGAGGTCCTGTGGAAGAAAGAGCATTTCAGATGTTAAGAGGAATTCATCAGCAGCGTAAACAGGCACAGTACTTGAATCTTCTTCCTGGACGTGTGGGCAGCAAGTAGAAGAAATGAGAAACGTCCTTCAGGCCAGCGGAAGGAGAGCAAGATCCCTAAACCACAGGGAGAGTTCTGTAAGTGAAACACTGGTTTATCTCAGAGCCTCGGACTCCAGTCAGACCAGAGGTTCAGTCCCATGAGACACCGGGGGGGTGGAACAGTCCAATAGCCACTGGTGATGCAGTGTCTGTCCTTCCAGCAGCAGTGGGATACGTTTGGTCGAGGTTTAATGGAACTTACCCACGAGGATCGTAAATACTTTCCAGTACAGCAGCAGAGACGTGACTTCGTAAAGTCTTCAGTAGATGAAATGCTGTTCTACATCACAGCTGAGGAAAGTCTCCAATGATTAATTGGATATAATACTAAAGAACTGGTTTCCAGTTGAGCAGTTCAGCGACTGGATGTTGGGGAACACTTTTGGTTTCTTAGAAGTGGGTGAAGGAGCTTGTTTGGTCTCAAGTGAATAACGAGGACTTGTTCTACTCTAGAGCATAGTTGTTAGTGGTTCCGGTCCAGTAGGTGAGATAGGACTGCTTCTAGACCAGAAGGATGTGGGAACCTGCTTAGTTTCCAGAGTTCTAGACCTAATTTTAAGGAGCTCATTTCTAGTATATGAAAAGGAAAAAGATATTGCTCTTCTACAGCTGATCACAGGGTGTTTACACCAGGAATGAAGGAATGTTTTGGTTTCATGCATCACGACCACTTGTCGACCAAATATGTGGAGAAATCACTTTGATTCCAGAAGATAAAACCGGATGTGTTCTAGACCAGATTCCAGGGAACTTGTTTTGTTTCCAGTGGGTGAAGTAGATCTGCTCCACTGAGAGCAGGTGGAGTTTCCTTCGGAAAGAAGTGTTCTAGACCTGATTGGAGTGAGCTTATTTCTAGTACATGAAATGGAACTAGATGTAGATCACCAGTGTGGGACCTTGTTTGGTTTCGAGAAGATAAAATACGATGAGGGAGGCTGATTTGAGGGAACTAATTCCTATGTTCCAGAGCAGTGTTTAGGGAACTGGTTTGGTTTCCAGTTGAGAGTAATTGAGTTTCCAGAAAAATGTTATCCAGACATATTGTGTTTTTGAGGAAAACAAGGAGGTGAACTTTCAAGAGGTGAGTTTTAGACCATGGGTGAAGGAACTTGTTTGGATTCCAGAACTGGTAATTCCTGCTCTGGTTCCAGTGCGTCCCCACAGGTCTGGTCTTCAGTGCTGCTCACAGCGTTGGAGTCGACCGTAGCTTCGTCCTAAACCAACACAGTCACCAGTAACAGCCGTTAGCATTTAGCATCGGAATCCAGGCTGTTATACTGAGGCAGCTTTTGAAATAAGGAACAAGGAAGGAAGTTGTTTCACTTTCCACAGAGAGTAACAACAACTTCTGCTTTATGGTCCGTACAGTAGGTTTGTATAGTATTTGTGTATTTGTGTGTGTGTGTGTGTGTGTGTGTGTGTGTTTTCTTACCGTCACCCAGCAGTGTAACAACACTTCCTCTGCAGTGAAGCGAGTGTCTACGTTCACCTGCAGCATCTGACTAATCAGCATCTGGGGAACAGGTCATGTGACAGTTAACAGCCTGCAGGCAACTGACCGTTGTTCTTCTTCATGAGCTGTTTCATCAAACCTGTCTGTGCCCGGCATGCGTTTACAGTACTGACAGTAAAGATGGTTAACGTTGAATCCATTTAAAGCTATGACTGCAAATGATGATGGATGACTCGTCTCCACTTCCTCACGTTCTACAAAAATGAAGCTCACAATATTCCCACAAATCCTAGTCTGACCAATCACGAGTCAATCTCAGCTGTCAATCATCTATGTCTGGAGTCAAACAGCTGTGGTACCTTTGCAGGCAGACTGATGCCGTCCCAGTCCGGAGATGGGAACTCCAGCTTCCCTCTGAGGATCTGATCGAACAGCTCCTCCTGCACGTTGTTCTCACTGAGGAACAAACAAACACATAACAGTTCATGTTATAGAAAACAAGACCCTATATTATACCAGGGACCAGATGGACACATGTTTACAAATCATCTGAATGAACAAGTGCAGGTTTTATTATTGATTATAAGAAACTTAGTGATCTCTGACCTTCGGAATGGAGGGAATCCACACAACAGGATGTAGGTGATGACTCCGGCCGCCCAGATGTCGACTTTGAGACCATAACTTCACAAACACACAGAACAGGTTCAAGTTCATTCTATGCTTTTACAGAAATGTGGCGAGTGAGTGAATTGAAGCCGTAAAGACACTGAAGAGTTTTCTCACCCGGTCTCTCCGATGATCTCCGGGGCCACGTACGTCGGCGTCCCACAGACGGTGTACAGCGGCCCCTCCACCACCGTCGCCAAACCAAAGTCCCCCAGCTTCAGGGACTTGGTTCCGTCTGGATACTCACACACCTGATCACACACTCGTGTTAGCGTCTAACTTTGTGTGTGTGTGTGTGTGTGTGTGTGTTTGCACGTGTGTGTGTGTGTGTTTACCAGCAGGTTCTCCGGCTTGATGTCCCGGTGCACGATGTTCATGCGGTGCAGGTACTTGACGGCTCCGGCCAGGTTGAAGACCATGGCGCTGGCGTCTCGCTCACTGTACTTAGTGGAGGAGGTGATGGCGTCGAACAGGTCGCCGCCCTGGTGGAGGAAGAGGCATGAGAGGGGTGACGCTTTAAAGACACGAGATGACGAAGGTGAGGATGAGGAAGAGGAGGAAGAACCTTGACGAGCTCCATGACGAGGAACAGCTGAGACGGCGTTTCCTCCACCTCGATTAGCTGGATGATGCTCGGATGTCTGACCCTCCGCAGGACCGCCACCTCGTTCTCTATCAGGTGCTCCTGTTGTCACACACAAACAGACACACACAGACACACAGTGAGACACTTTCACACCATCACTCTCGCTCTCCTGAACACAATATTTATATGAATATCGTTGTTACCTTCCCACAGCATCGAGCCTTGTCGATGATCTTCAGGGCGTATTCCTTTCCCGTCGACCTGTCAATCAAAAAACACTCGACCTGTCAATCAACAAACTCTGAACTAAGACAATCCACCTCCCAGTTTTAAAGGTTAACATTTGGAGTTGTGTGTTTTTTCGATGTTCCTCACCTCTCCACACAATCCTTCACCACAGCGAAGTTTCCATCTCCGATCACTTTCCCGACTTTGTATTTGTCGTTGATGTTGGAGGAAGAAACCGTTCGATTCCCGTTAACTGTGAGAGGAGAAAGTCTTTACTCACTGGTTCACTCCAGTTTGAATAAGACATTCTGATGGTTTCAGAGTTTGACGTCTTCACTCTTTTCCTGAGATGCTGTTTTTCAAAATTCACTTAGATTCCTAACTTAAAAACCTGAATCTCTCAAACCTTCACGTAGCTGTCGAACGACTGTGACAAGAAGATTGTTTGAAAAACAAAAACATAATCTTATTTAAAAAGCAGTATACAGCACTTTACAGTTCTTTAACACCAAAAAATGGTTTTATTTGACCCAAGCTTTTTACATTAGTTTTTTTAAGAAGTGCGTAAACACACACCCTCGACAATGTCGTCCTCCGGCTGCTCGGACTCTCCGTTGACGTCGGTGGAGGACGATCGACGAGCAGAGATCTGGAGACAAAACGAGACGGACGTGAAAGTGTGGAAAGAGAAAAGGAAAATGTTCTAACTCCAGATGTGAAGGAAACAGATCAGTCGATCGATGAATGAATGAATGAATGAATGAATCCGACCTTGAGGCTGCGTTGAGGCCGCGGGCTGGTGGGGGAGGGGCTGGACCTGGATGACTTCCCTGCAGGCTCATTGGCTACAGACAAGAGAAAGGAGCCTTGTGATTGGTCATTATCTTTTTGGATATCTTTTTCCTCAATGCTTAATATTTTAAATACTCGTAACAGTTTTTTCATTGTTGAATATCTGTTTATTGTTGTTGTAATTTTTATATAATTTCTTAGAAATATATTTTTTAATAATTTGTTGTTTAATGTTTCTGATGTTCACACCTGGACCTGGACCAGGAGACTTGGTTCTGGTCCTGGACGAGGAGAGCCCGGAGCTGCTGGGAGTCTTGGGAGGTGCAGCTTTCTGAGGGGCAGCAGGGCGAGACGCTTTGACTCGGCATTCTGGGAAAACAAAGTCGTATCATCAGTTAAACCCACATGTGAATTGGTCGCACAAAACAAGATTCCTAATGACATCACAATTGTCCAGTGTGTATGTGTGTGTTTGTGTGTGTGTGTGTGTGTGTGTCTCACCATTTACAAACGTCTGCGTCTTGGTGGTGTGTGTGAGCACAAAGTCGTCCTGAGCGTAACGGAACTTCTCCGGGCCGCACGCCATGAACACGTCGTCATCTCCGAAGAAATCCTGCAGACAGGTCAGCTACACACACACACACACACACACACACACACACATTTAGCTGTGTAGGATTAAACACAAATTACACATCGAACTGTCCCAGATTTAAAAAGAGAGAGGGAGCCGGTGAAGAGCTGACGGATCAGCGGAGCAGAGGGAGAACGGATTAAACAGAAACACAATGAAATTCATCGATGAACAATTTCAGCGACACACAACTCTGTAGCTGTCTGTCTATGAGTGACGGCTCCCCTGGCAGCACATCAGGTTAAAGAATCATTATCAGTCACATCATTTAGTTTAGAGCTCAACACTTTCACTCTTCACCTGTTCAACGGTTTATATCAAACACACACGGTATATTTATATAAAATGAAAATGTTATCGATCGTTCAATCCAACTCTTCTGCACAACGTTTACCAGAGACACACACACATACAGACACACACACACGTTTTTTTAGTTCATTCATCCTTTTCCTCTGCTTCCTTCCTCTGTCCTATCCTCTCACCCCCCATGTTTCTGTTTTTCTCAACAGTGTGTGTGTGTGTGTGTGTGTGTGTGTGTGTGTGTGTGTGTGTGTGTGTGTGTGTGTCTCTCCCTCTCGTCCTTTCACTTTGTGCAGCCACTTCAAGTAGTGGGACAGAAACCCCATCACACAGTGCACTCACACACAGACACACACACACATATATACACACAGGGACACTGCGGCAGTGCAGTTACCATGCCAACCAGTCGTCTAGGAACTCCCCCCCCCCACACACACACACACACACAGATACACCAGCCTTGTTTCATTCAGACTGAGCCGAGTGAGAAACGAGTGAAAGCGTCTGAGTTGTTTAAAGAATTAAATTCCTCATTATGACTCGCTGCCTTCAAAATAAAAGCCTTTAAATTACAATCAAAGGTGACGACCAAAAACGTTCAACTAAAATAAGGTCGGATAATTAATGTTCTTTCTTCCAATGTTTGCTGATTTTAACACTTTGAGCACCAACGTAATTTTCTATGATAAACAGTTTTTAAAAACACATTCAAACAAATTGAAACTAAAGCGATACCAAAGCTTTAGTTGCTGATGCTTTATTTTGAAGGCTGTTTTTGTTTTTGTCCTTTTGATGGCCGATGCTGCTGGGATCTGAGGGCATGTGTGTGTGTTTGTGTGTTTGTGTGTTTGTTTGTGAGTCTGTTTGTGTGTGTGTGTGAGAGTTGAGTTCACTGCAACAACTCTGCATCAGTCACACAACCCTCCGCTCTCCACTGTCTGTGACTTCAAAGTGTGTGTCTGTGTGTGTGTGTGTGTGTATTTGGTAAAAATAGCTTTGACAGTGAATGTGCGATAAGTTTAAATCCTCAATCCTTCAGAGGACAAAAGAGTTTCTGAGCGGATCAGAGAAACATCCAGAGTCGGTTCAACACGAAGATTAAAGAAAAACTTGTTTCGCTGGCTGTCGCAGTTTCAGAGCTTCGGACTGAAAACACCTGAAACTCATTTTAACATTTAACATTGAAACTACAACTGGAAGATACTAAAACAAACTCAAGAGGAATATTGAACTACATATTTCCTTGTATATCTTTAAATTTTTGAAAGTCACTGTGAAGAAACGGTGAGAATAAATAGTTCTACTGCTTCTTCTTCTTCTTCTTCTTCTTCTTCTTCTTCTTCTTCTTCTTCTTCTTCTTCTTCTTCTTCTTCTTCTTCTTCTTCTTCTTCTTCTTCTTCTTCTTCTTCTTCTTCTTCTTCTTCTTCTATTGTTTAATGCTGTCTCTACTTCCTGTGATCGGTCCAAACGTCCAAACTAGACCCAGAGCATCTCTTTTTGTGGGACCACATCGTGGTGCGTTGGTCAGAGGAACCTTTCACACCTGATGTTTGGGTTCAGACTGAACTGGAAGGTCTGAAGGTCTGAAGGTCTGAACCAACCAAGGTATGGAAACTCTCTAAATCTGTATCAGGTAAGAAAACATGAACTCTGTCTCACCTGTTTTCCGTCCAGCGTGTACAACCTCTTCACGGCACCAGAGTCCAGCTTGATGGCCTCGGTGATGTCGGCCAGCACCTGTTCGAAGGAGTGAGCCGTCTTCTTGTTCAGCAGGACCCTCACCGCCTTGCGGGGCTTCACGCCGCTGCGGATCACCGTCACCAGCTTGGGCTTGATGAAGTCCTTGCTCTCCCGGCCCTCTCGACCCTCAGGGCGCTCTCTGGGGACGGCTGGCGGCGGCGGCGGCGCTGGCTGACACACCAGTGGACACCGTGGTGGACCGGGTGGAGCTGGCCACGCCGGCCGCGGGTCCGGGCTTCCAGCTGGGGACGGAGATCTTGTTGTAGTCGACCTTCCGGTACGGCTCGTTGGACGCACAAATGTAGCACTCGCCTGGAGAGAGAGAGGAAACAAAGACGTTCAGCTTGAGCTTCCACAGACTAACACGTCCTCAAATGAGAGTTTAAGACATCAAATCATTTTTATATTTTGATTATTAAAGACGAATGAATTATCTGTGAATTGATGAACCGATTCCAAGAGTAATAGTTGCAGCTTCTCTTGATTAAATCTGAGCCAATCCACCTGCAGCAGGCGACAGTCTTACCTTATATGGTTAAAAATGGCTCTAGCTGAGTTTCTCTCCTGTAGTCTCACTCTGCCTCGCTCTACCTTTCTAAATGTCACTCTTTTTCAAGCTCACACCTAGACTCTGTGTCTTTCATTTACACAAACACTTACACACACACACACACACACACACACACACACAAACACAAACACACACACTCACTCGCCTGCACCTGCTTCCCTCACCTTTGCCTCTCTCTCTCTTTTGCATATCTCTCTCTCTCTCTCTGTGAGTGTGACCTTGCCGTCTCCGCTCCTTCCAAATGTCCAAATTTGACAGCTGAGTTTCTGTTTTTCCTCTTCCCACAGTTTCCACTCTCAGCTTCTCTTCGCTGTGCACCCTGCTCCTGTTTGTCGTTTGTTAATTCCCCTGAAGGCTTAGCGAAGCATCTTTTCCGAAAGTCTCTGGCTGAACGGCTTCCTGCCTCTAACGCTCATTACCGGACATTACAACCAGTCCCAGATCAATACTGGTGTTACTCAGCTGCTGGTTTGTTTCAGGCTTAACGACTTCAGACGAGAGAGGAAGAGCCGACCGACCGGACGGAAGAGATTTGAAGAGGGAACATTTCCTGCTTTAGATCTTAACGTTTTCCGAGGGTTATTTTAACGTCCTGAAACGAAACCCCATGAGGTGAAAAGCTAGTTTTCCCGTGGTGATGAATTATCAGTGACTGACGGTCGGTCGGATGGTTCGGTCCCAGGTCGGGGTTTAAATCGTCTCTGTATAGATTTTACACTAATCATTCTGCTGTTGATGTGCACAGGGATAAATAATTCAAGTGTGTTTGCACAGACACAGAGGAAGCAGACAGTGAGGACGTTGAAGAGGACAGATCAGAGGATCAATACATCCATCCATCCTTGGTCATCTTCAGAAACGACAAAGAAGGAATAGGTTTTCTGTTCTCATGAACTCATCTGTACTTTGTATCACAAATTAAAATCGGAATACGCGACAGTTCGTAAACCGTAACAGAGAAGTCGAGAACCACAGAACCTGAGGTAAAGACCTGCTGCCGCACTGAGAGCTCTTCACTTATTTATCGAAAGTTTGGTGAAGCTCGACTGAACAGCTGTCGTCACTGTGACCAACAACTGTTGTCATGATCTATTGCGTTACTTACATTTGAGTCCCAGTCGCCTCCTCGTTCATTATTAATATTGAACGTGTCCTTAGGGTCTTAACAATACACATGACACGTGTGATGGACGGTTCTCCAGATAAGTGAGGCACAGACACACAAAGATTTCTGGCATTATTAAAACCAACGCATCTTACCTTCCACCAGCTCGTCCATGCTGGTGATCTTTTTGCTGCCGTCTATCGTGTAGATTGCTCGAACCCCTTGTGGCAAATGCAGGTTGTCCGCCAATGAGCGCGTCAGCTCCATCAGCAGGGCGTCGTAGGAGCGAAACCGATCACTGGAGACGGCGTACACCAGACCCTTAAAGTACCGGTCACCGTTGCGGTAGAACCGGACCTTCTTGGCCCTTTTCTCCGAGGTGAGCGCCTGCAGGGTTCGGGTCCGGTAGTAGCTGCAGTTGGCGCTGTGGGCGGGGCTAGGAACCAGGCTGCTGCCCCTGGAGCTGGGGCCAGACCCCCCACCACCAGCGCTGCTTGTGGAGTCATCCCTCTTGGCCCGGGTGGAGCGTCCCCGGCGAACCTTGTCTCGTTCCTCAAAGTGCTCCAGCTCGAGGGTCTTGCTCAGCGACATCGTGAATAATGGCTCAGTAGTAGCGTTGAAACGTCCCGTGGATTTCCGGCTACATAAGATTCATCGTCCAACAATGGTAAACGTGACTTTTATCCTTGTAGACAGGTGTCTTGTCCTGACCCAACTTCTAATTGATTGAAGTCTCTGTAATCCAGATAAAATCCCCGATCTAGATCAGGTAATCCTGTTGTAAATCCAGTGTTCAGAACTAAAACTTCATTTTATGCTACAAACACAACTTAAGTAACCGTTGGACCCTTCTCTCTTAAAATAATCGTACAATTCACCACTTCAGTTCTTGTTCGATGCACTAATCCTCAAATGTCCGATGATTGATCAAGCTAAAGGCCTTTTCTATGCTTTGATGGCTGGAGATGGACCCTACACATCTTACAGAATCTGAACTGGTCCATGAACTCCCAACAGAGGTGAACTCTACTTTGTGATTTGGCCGGAGTAACCTTCCTGTGACCTCACTGTTCTGCCTTCCAACCTGGTGCGTTGGCGTAAGGACCTTGGACGAACGTGTCCAGTCCCAGCAGTCGTGCGGAGGTGGCAGTCCGGTTCCTTAGCATCCCTCCATCACTGATGAAAAGAAGAGATGACAGGCACATGGGTTAGTGACGAGCAGATCCACCAATCACCCTGAGCAGCAGCTGCAGGTCCTGCCTCCAGGTGCAGATCAGGACTGCATTCAGGTTAGGATGAATATTCAGCACGATCGCACACAGCCTCGTTTGCATGCACACTTTCAATTAAATCCTGATGAATCGACACTCGGAGGTCGCAGGTGAATTATAGTCGAGATGTTTTAGTGAAATTGAATTTCAGGTCCATTGATTTTCTGTCAGATTTAAAGGATCTGAAGCCAAAAGCAGAATATGATGGTGTGGATGGAATTATATTAATATAAGCTGATAATTCATCTGATGCATCAACTGACTTCATCCATCAATAGGCTGTGCTGACACTCACAAACGCGCGCACACGCACAAACACACACACGCGCACACATAGGGAGGCACCTACCAATAATGCTGTGAAACCGGTTTGTTGCTATGGAGGCTTTCTCCTCTTCCCCCGGTGCCTGTTCCGGTCTGTTCCCGAGGACCAGGCGGCTCCAGGCGGACCGAGCCGCGCCCACCGAGCCGAGCCGGCTCCTCTAAGCCGGGATGCGGGGAAGCAGGCGGGATGAACCGGAGGAGGAGTGGGACACACGGAGGAGACAGAAGGAGGAGAGAAGCATGGCCGCTGCTGCAGAGACCGGTTCAACCCCCCCACACCCCCTCCTCCTGTACGTGATGACAACGTCCTCCCTCTCTCTCTCTCTCTCTCTCTCTGTCGCTGTATCTCTCTCCCCCTCTCTTTCTCCCTCTCTCTATCTGTGTCTCTCTATCTGTGTCGCTTTATCTCTCTCTCTCCCTCTCTGTCTCTCTCTCTCTCTCTCTCTCTCTCTCTCTCTCTCTCTCTCTCTCTCTCTCTCTCTCTCTCTCTCTCTCACTCTCTCTCCAGCTCTTTGTCTGCCTCGCTCTACCCTCTCTCCCTCCTCTGTCTTTTGTCAGTGAAATTCAAATTCATTGGTTTTATTGTCCTGACATTGGTCTCCTATGCAAACTCACGTTGTACAAACACACAACCACGTTTAACATGCGTCTGTCATGAAGATATTTATAATTCATTTCATTTAAGCCACAGAGAAGAAGGAGAGTTATTCTTCCATCATTGTTTGGATGACAAGTGTTCGTCTTGGAGAGCCCAGGAGCCCCAGGGGAGAGGGGCCACTGGGCCACAGCCTTTGTGATAAATTATAGAAAAACGAAAAATGAAAGCTGGACAAAGGATCAAATAGAGACGAGGATATGAAACCATAAGAAAACAATAAAATGAAAGTTGCTGCATGACCAAAAAAATTATGCACTGTAAAACTAAAGATGCTGAATTATGACGAAGCGAAAAAAAGAAAAAATATATGTTTGAGGGTAAAGAGACCCCACCCCCCCCCCTCCCAGCGTCTGAGGGGCGACAGCTGGGACTCGCTGCTCTCAGGCGGCCCCTCCCTCCACTGTCAGCCCATCATCCACACATGACTTTGTTTTCACGTGCACATGAACCAGATACAGATCAAACTGTGACGCTGGCTCAGGGAAACAGTCGCTTCAGAGCAATAACAAATTGTAAGAAATTTAACTTTTCTGTTCTCAGAGCAGATTTTTATACTGTATTAATATAAATACAAACACAAACACACAGTATAAAGTATTGTTTTTTGTGAATATAATATAAACATTAACTGGAGTTTAAAAGTAATGAGATAATGTTTTTAGACAAAAATGGAAAGTAATGTAACAAAAACAAGGAAAACAAAGAGAAAGTTTATTAAACCTTCTTTACCAAATGATACAAACTGCAGAATTTAGAACACTCGCAGTGCAAAGCTTATACAATATATGATATAACTATAGGTTATAAAATACAAAAAAAACTTTTAACAGGGTAAAAAGAACGTAAACACCTCAGAGCAACATGTGAGGATCCCTCTCCCAGGATGGACAGAAGTGCAATAGATGCCACGTGTAAAGGTAAACATCAGAAAGATACAAGTATTTGCAGTATTGTTTAGAATAAACACTTTGTAGCTTAATGGAATGTCAATGAATTGATGGAATATTGTATCTACAGGTTATGAAATACAAAACAGAAACAAGATACATATTTCAGTAGTTATACAGAACCCTAAACCCACTAACTTGCAAATATCAGTATACTTATCACTACAAATGCTCAAACATTAGGATACATTACATTTTATTTATAGGACGCTTTTATCAAAAGTGACTTACAATAAGGTAATTCAACCATTAGGGTACAAATCCACAGCAACAATCAAAAAAGAAAAATGTGACGATCTGTCAGAAGCTAGTAAAGAAGGCTGTGATCAGAGTAACATTGATCGAGGCAGATGCCAGTGACTGAATGGTAATGTACTGCCCTGATGCTAAATATAGCTGCTAACTTGTAATTAGACCTATAGCATAAACAAAGCATCAATGAGCATGCCCCAACTGATTTTGAAAATCTGCACTTTGGAAGGCATTTGTCTATAATCCCAGTTTAAGACACGTAAAACGCTGTTTGGACAAGAGGCCCAAACGTAGTGGAACAAGTTTATTAGTGTTCACAAAGCACTAATCTACACACTTTGGTGGCACATGAACAAAGTCAGAGTTTAATCACAGTGGCTAACAAAATAATGCAGAAGAATGAGTGCGGAGTTCGACAGCGGGATAGAGGGGCTCACTGAACTTGGTTGTGAAGGTATGGAGGTGAACCCAGTTGTTGGAGAGAACTCTGTAGAAGGACAGACTTCCACCCGGCCAATCCAGATACACTCCCACCCGACTGGAGCGCTGGCAGAGGGACGACACGTTGACTCTCTGGCTGCAGTGCAGAGTGTAACAACCCTCATCCGAGCAAATCAGACTCCAAGACTTGTTGTTGCATCCCAGATTGCAATCGTCCACATCCCTGCTCCTGCGAGTGGGCTTGTATGTTACCCCAATGTTGAAGGGCTCCGTCACTTCCATCTCCCAGTAGCAGCACCCATTCAGACTCTGCTCACACAGCACTTGTGGGCACTGATCAAACCTCTCTGGGTGAGGGCCATATGACTGCTGCTCTTCCCCCCAGGTCACCTTCCTGTTCTCTTCAGACAGGCAGAGGTTCTTATGAGCCGTGTTGGGGTCCAAGGTGAGCTCGCAGGCATCTGAAGGTAAGAAAAAGTATTCGATCTCAGTAATGTAAATTACGGCCACTGCTGGAAACATCAAGCGTTATACTGAATCTGAAATCCAGGGTTTCATTATGTTCCTTGCAAAAACCTGACACATCTACTATAATTCTACAGAAACTTACATTTCTTGAATCCTGGTTTCATCCGGTGTCTTCCACAATGATCAACCCTGTGGAGGAAAATGAGGATTCAAATCTTCCAACCAAGAACAATCCAAAACTTCCAACATCACTTCTCTCAGCTCAGGAGAAAAGCTCAAGAACTCATCTGTGCACTAGTTGTACATTTGCCAAACCCAATTTGTAAAACCTCTCTGCTCATTACCCACAGTATCTTAAGAGTCTCAGTGTTAAACTTGCAAGTCGTTGGCCCCCTGACCGACTTGTGGGTCGTTGGGGTGCAACAACCTAACATTAGTCTGGTTAACTGCAGCAGCTCAGATTAAGAGCAAAGTCCTGAGCTTTTCTGTGAACCACAGAGCAGAATGCAGCAAGGATTATAATTACTTGAGAATGCCGAGCTTGTATTTTGAATCTTCTTTCAGCTTAGAGAGAAGGTTGATTCCTGACTCTCCTGGAGAATTGTAGCTCAGGTTCAGCTTATACAGATGGGAGGGGTTGGACTGGAGAGCCGAGGCCAGGTACTCACATCCAGTCTTTGTCACCAGACAACCCGACAATCTGACACAACACAGAATTTAGTTAATCAGCAAGTTCTTGCAGCTCTGAATTGATGTAAAGAAGATAAAATGTGTACCTCAGTGTTTTCAGTTTGCAGTGTTGACTCTTCAGACCATCACAGAGCAGCTTTACTCCTGAATCTTTCAGGTCATTGTTGCTCAGGTCCAGATCTCTCAAAGGTGACCAGGGAAACGTGAGACCAAAGGCCACATGCTCAACCCGCTCTGTCGTCATGTTGCAGGAGGCCAGTCTAGGGGTAGATAACAGAGTTATAAGATTAGGAAAGAGATGCACCCATTTAGTCAGTGGGTTTAATGTCCCTGTTTCCCACACTGAAAGAAATACTGAAACCAGATTATTTTACAGATGATAAGTAAACTTACATGGCCTTTCTGCTGCTCCTCACTGCCGGTATCAGCCTCCTTCTGCCTTCATCGGATGTGTTGTAACTCTTCAAGTCCAACAAATCCAGATCATTCTTCGATATCTGCAGCATGTAGGCCAGAGCAGAGCAGTGCAGGGGAGACAGCTCAGGTTTTGAACCATCTTCTATCTTCAAATATTCCTCAATCTCTTCTTTGACTTTCTGGTCTCTCATTTCAACCATGGCTCTGAAGAGGATGATGTTACCTTGTGGAGAGATGGTCTTTCTCCGGATGGATTTCAGGTAAGTTAAGATTTTCTTATCGGTATCTTGGTTTGGGTCCGGCAACGTTAGGAGACCCTGAAGGACTCTCCTATTAGCTTCAACCAGGAGGCCAAGGAGGAATCGTAAGAAGTAGACCAGGTGGCCATTCTTCTCCTCCAACACTATCTCAACTGTGACTTTCATAAGCTCGAGTAAAGTTGGTTCTTTGTCCTTCAGTTTCAGGAAGTCATTGAGCTCTGTCGTTTGCTTGTTCAAGAAACACTCATAAACGTAGAGAGCTGCAAAGAACTCCTGAATTGTCAGATGAACAAAGAAGAAAACCTTTCTATGGGAGAAGACATCTTCCTCCCTAAGAACTGAGGTGCAAAATCCAGAGTGGATAGATGCTTCTTTTATGTCAATGCCATAGGCTTCTAGGTCTTCCTCATAGAAAATGAGGCTGTTCTTCTGCAGATGATCAAACGCAAGCTTGCCCAGTTTCAGAAGAAATTCTTTATGTGTTATCAGAAAGTTTTCCTTGGGCTTCTTGTCAATTTTTCTGTTTCTACGTTTTGTCAGAGCAAACAGGTAATGTCCCATCATCTCTGTCAGAGTTTGAGGAATTTCAGCGTTCTTGTCTTCAGCAAACACCTCCTGGAATAATATGGCAGAAATCCAGCAGAAGATTGGTATCTTGCACATAACTTGGAGATGTTGTGAAGAGTGGATATGTGAATCGATCCTCTCAGCCAGACCCAAGTCATGACTAAATCTCCTCCTGAAATATTCAGTTTTTTGTGAATCATTGAACCCTCTTATCTCTGTCACCCTGTCGACATACTTTGCTGGGATCTGACTGGCTGCTGCTGCACGAGACGTGATCCACACTTTAGCATCAGGGAGAAGGTTACCTTGGATCAGGTTTACCAGGAGAGTACCCAGAGATGTTTCTACACTCATAGATGTTTGCCTCCCAGTGTTCTCAAAGTCCAGTTTGAATCTGCTTTCATCAAGGCCGTCCAGGATCAATACAGCCTTGGTTTTGGCATAAAGCTCTGGACTTTCCAAATTACCGAGTACTGGGTGGAAGTCGGTCAGCAGCTTGTGCAAACTTTTATCGCCTGAACTCAAATTCAGCTCTCGGAAAGAAAAATAGAAAACAAAATCAATATCTGTGTTTGTATCCCCCTTGGCCCAGTCGTAGATGAATTTTTGCACAGAAAAAGACTTTCCGATCCCTGCCATGCCCTTCGTCAGAACTAGTCTTTGGGTTTTCTCTTCTAACCCAGACGAAGGTCTGAAGATATCCTTTAGGTTCACTGTATATTTAGACAATGAAGTCATTTTCAATTTACGTTCCAGCTGACTGAACTCGTGCTCTGTTTCTTGCCCTCCGCTCTCTCCAGAGGTGATGAAGAGTTCTGTGTAGATGTTGTTCAAAGAAACTCGTTCGTCACCAGTACCTTCAGATGTGAAGGTAAATTTTTTCTGCATGTCTTCTTTAAAATGATCTTTTAATTTGAAGAGATGCTGGAGCCCTGTAACTGACAAATGAACAATTGCAATAATATACATTCAATTAATAGCAGATAATTTTATTTTATTTTATGAAAGAGAATCTAATTTCTATTAACTCTGAGAGAACCTGGCATGAACCAAGTACGTTGCCCTTCCCACCTTAATGTGACTGACTAATATGTCATGTTCAGATTGATTATGAATGACTTTGTTATTAGAATTAGTTGTGGTGGCAGTATTCAAACTTACCGGTATCATCTCTATGGCTTTGAGATAGTTTCTGACGTTTCCTTCCACACGTCTGACATGTGGAGTCCGACTCATCCCAGTCTGACGTGAGACACTGTTTGCATGACAGGCTGGGTGGTCCCTCAGTCATCTGGCTGTAAGCAGTGAAACAAATGGCTTCTTCATCAGTTTTGGTTCAAAGTTGTTTTTGGACATGATGCAGAATTCATTTTAAATGTAGAATTACCCTTCAGGCCTCCGATCTCCGATGTTAGGTGGTACGTGCATCGATGCATCACTCTTCCAGGAGACTCCACCGGGACCCAAGGATCCATCTGTTCTCCTGTGTGAACTACATAAGGAAAGATTTGCTTTATTTGGTTACCAACACTATCATTCTTTGTTCTTTCTGCATTGATATTAAATCGCATGACTGTGACAGACAGCGCAACCTGTGTCCAGCTGGACCAAGCCCATTTAAGGATATACTTTAATTAAAAAACACTAAATGTAGAATTACCGTTTAGGCCTCCCATCTTCGATGTTAGGTGGTACGTGCATGGATGCATCGCTCTTACAGGAGACTCCACCGGGAACGTGAGACCCATCTGTTTTCGTCTGTGAACTACAAGAGGAGAGATTAAACTCTGATTCTCCTTTGAGCTCTGTCTTTGGTCTCCACCTTCATTTAAGAAATATATCTGGGTCAATCGCTGCTGTGTGCTACTCACTAATTGTTCTTGATCGTGGACGTACGGTAAAACCTTGACACTGGAATCAGTGTTCTTTCCTATGCTAGTAAACTGCTCGTCTACTGTTTAAGTCCAAACTTCAATTCAATTTCAATTCATTTTTATTTGTATACGGCCAAATTAAAATATACATTATCTTAGGGCACTTTACATAGAAGGTCAAGACCTTAACATGTATGGAGAAACCAACAGTTCGAACAATGATCAGCTCTGGTGACTGGGTAGAGAAAAAACTCCCTCACTAACGGGAAGAAAACTCTCGAACCAGACTCAATGTGTGTGAGGGGAGAAAAGTGGGGAGTAGAAGAGACATGGGTGGAAAAGAGGGGCGAGGAACAGTTTTTCACGATCAGGTTTCAGCTCTGACTAGTTATTATGAAAACAATAAAAGTGTAAAAGGACTTAATGATAGCAGCGACAATTCATATAAGAATAATAAGAATAATAGTTGTGTCTGAATCCTGCAGCTCTGGAGTCAGAGATACCTGGAAACGGAGAGAAAGGGAAAGAGTTTGGACAGGACACAGAATTCATGTAGAGTTACCCTTCAGGACTTTCAGCTCCGATGTTAGGTGGGACGTGCATGGATGCATCGCTCTTACAGGAAATTCCATTGGGACCCTGGGACCCATCTGTTGTCATGTGTGAACTACAATGGGAGAGAGTGGACAGTCACTCACCAACTATACATCATATATAATTGCTCCTGGGAAAACTGAAACTAAAATTACACAGACTGAGAAACTTTTAGTTTAAAACAGGACACAAGTTGCAGTTGTGTGCTGCTAAACCTCTTTCACTGCTGTTTAATTATTATCCTCTCATGATATTTACCTGATTGATAACTCAGGGCTGGAGGCCGCAGCGCTGTCACCCAACTTCCTCTTTCTACTCATTTCTGCAGCTGAAACACAAACAGACGCTTACAAAGGCTCCAAAGTTCATAAAGGAAGAATTTCAGACTCATGTCAGATCGGACCCAGATTAATTCATACTTTTTTTAAATAATTTACAACACGCTTATTGTTATTTCTAACTATTTTAGCTGCATTACAACGTCATTTAATTGGCATTTAATATTTTCACTTGAGCACCTTTGTGTTTTGTTTTGCTGTTTTTTTTTAATAATTCCTGTTCTGTTTATTTATTTTTATTTATTTATTTGTGTAATTTAATTTGTCTGTAGTTTGTTTATGTGTTTCAGTTTAGTTCTTGCTGTTGATTTGTATGAATGTACAAAAATAGTCAAACATTTCTTTATCTGTCCCAACATCTACCCTGGCTTTACTGCCCCCCTGTGGTCACAGCACGATACTGTCTCTGAACAATAACCCCTCTCATGATCCGGGTTGTTTTTCTCCGTCGCCAAAGTCTGAACATGTTTTTTTATCACATCCGATTCAAAGGCTCAGACTTTAACACGTTTCAAAACAATAACAAAGTATGAATCCAGATTCCTCGTGACTTTGTATGTTCGGTTCACTTTGATCTTTATAAACACGTCAGCGTAGTGACGCACTAAGAAATACGCACAAATACAGAGGAAACGCACACACACAGAGACACAAACACGTTCATAAACACTTTAACGAACAGCTGAACCTACTTTGACGTCAGAAAAACGCCTTTATTCTTGTTTCCAGAATCTGTCCTGCGTGAGGCAGTTGAACACCCTTTCTACAAAATGTCCTCTGTCCTCATACTTTCAGTTTCGATTCGATTTGACACGTGGTGACTTCTCTATTTAAACAAAAATATTAGTTAATAATAAGACAAATATTCAGATTGCTCCGAATGAGAGAGAGAAATTGATATAATAAAATCGTATTATAATATATAATATCCTCCTGATACATTATTCTTACATTAATTAATCAACTAATCATTTTTGTTATTACAACTTTATTCTTAAACTCTTAAAATTGTAGTTTTCTTCAATATGGCCGTAACTCCCTCGTACCTTTGTGAGACTCTGAGTTGTTGTAGTCCTGAGACATCTCTGAAAGTAACAACACAAATTCTGTTGTTTACACCTGACGTGTTAATTTATTGTGAGTGACACTAAAGAAGCACACGCGTGTGAAACCACACAAGTGCGAAACCACAGACGGAGACTCACTTCCTCTGAAGAGACCAGCTTCACTCCAGCAGTCACAGGAACTTCTTCAAAATACAAATGAAAAATGTGTCAACAAAAACAAACAAACAAACACGGCTCTGACCTCGTCCCTCTGCTTTCCTTCGCTGCTCGTGATAAATTATCTTATTTTTCCTAAACATGTAAACCAAATTTTTTTTTGTTTTTGCTTTTACACAGAATCTGATCTTCACCACACGTGTTGTCGCTGTCGTTCTCCCACGATGAGGAAGTGAAGATGGGGCGGAGATAGAGTGAGAGGGGGTCAGGAGAGGTCGCAGTGAGGTCAACAAGCAGCATCAGCTCAGTGATTCAGCTCGTTAGAAAACAGATAAAAACATATATTTATATATGAACTTGTTTTCAACAGTGGAAACAGGTTTTTAATTCATAAAAAGTTTAATTATTAGTTGTTTTAAATACTGAAAAGCAGAGGAGGACCGCACTGCTGGAGATGAAGATGCTCACTCGCTCTGACTCCCTGTTTCCCTCCTCAGCTGCTCCGGCTCTGTTACCAGGCAACGCATCGTCCTCCTCATCTCTGTCGTCACCAGTCACGTGTTGGATCCACAAACAGGCAAATTTAATTATATCATAAAAGTGTGGCACAGATGATGTCCAGATGTTGTGATGCGGAAACATCTGCATGATTTCATATCCATTCCATTTCACTTTACTTGTTCATTTGCTCTGACTCACTGATGTTTACACCTTTATATAGACGCAGGGATTATTCATATAGATCCTGTAGCTGCACATATTTTCAATCATTTATATCTTTCACATTATATATATAAATCTTGTCTTCTATGAAGTGCCGTTTCATCCATCTCCACACTGTGAGCACAAACCATATTACATTAGCTCAATGGTTCAGACTCATTTATAAGACACATGAACGCACACACGTGCAACACAAAAAAGACCTGAACCTTTTGAGAATATGACTTTATTGATAAATACTTACATGAAAGTTGAAAAAAACAAACAGACACACAAGTAACAGGTAATTTGAAATTCATGATATTACATATACACAGTTTAAATATTTCCGTCAGTTGACCTCTGACCTTTACACTTCTTTAGTCCCACTTGTAAAACTCAATCAATATCAATAATCAAGCATTATCAGCATTAACCAGTTATTTATCAACTCAGCAGGTTCCTGTTGTGGGTGTAATGAAATCAATCTGCCTCTGGGGGGTGCTAGGGGATTACCAAGACTTTTCTTTCTTTTAATAAGCAGAGATGCTGCTATTATTTTTCATATAAAACTTTATAAATACATGACCAGCAAATATCACTGCAAGCTGAAAACATTAGGTTTCACTTCATCGGTTCCAAGCCCCACCAAAAAAAACTGCCTCCGATCACAAACTGCAAGGCAGCATGTGAACAGAGGCGTCCACATACTTTTGTCCATATAGTTCATAATATATTAATATAGAATTATGATGAGAAGACTAATAATGAGCACTAGAGGCCGGATGTGTCAGTGCCGGTGTTGGACGTCTGCTCTCGCTCAGTGTTCAGGGTGTTTGTACTGCAGACTCGTCCCATGGTGGAGAGGCATCAAGCTGTTAGAGACAGGGCCAGAATAAAAACAACAACACAGACAGGACTGGAGACAGAGGGGTGGGGTGGGGGGGCAGAGAGACAGGGGGTGAGTCGGATTAAAGGGGAACTCCAGCGATTTATATTTGTTTACTTCAATAAAGTTGAGAGATTCAAGAAAAATGTACTTCATATTGAAAAAACAAAGGTATTTTGGTCCCTAGTAATACAGATCCATAAATGATGTGGCCTACAGCTCCCATAATGCAACGCTCCTATTCAAACACAGGCTACGTCCGCACTGATACGCACTAAACCAAAAGGATCTCCTAACACACCTGAAAACACATGTACACTGGTCACATGATGCAAACAGTTGGTTCCAGAAACTACTACGCACACGTCACTGTCCTCAGATCGTCCATCGCTGCACCTCCTCCTTTCAGCCTCTGTCTCAAACACTTTTTTTTTAGCTCCTGTCTCTTTAAGACCCTCCCTCTGATAAAGACTGCTCTGATTGGCCAGCTGGTCCACTCTTCTGTGATTGGTCAACCCCTTCCAGGTGATGTAGGAAATGTCGGGCTCTTGTTTAACCTGGTTTTGTTAAAGGGGCGTGATGAGAATTATCAGCCAGACGACTCACGAGTGGTTTAAAAGTGAAGTATCTCCTTTAGTGTCGGTGGAGCACCCTTTTAAACCAATGTCACCGCTCCCTTCCCACAGGTCAAAGGTCAAGGATCTCTCACGAGGTATTTTCACTCCCACAACACATGATAGTGTCTTTCAGTCTGTGCCTCCTTGTCTCTCTCTCTCTCTCTCCTATCTCATGTTATCGATGTCTCACGCCCCCTTTGACCCCGTGACCACGCCCTGATGTCATCAGAACATTACAGACACAAACTCAGTTTTTACCTTGAAGCAGTTTTTGAACTTCTTGGAGACGAAGAAGAGGATGATGGGGTTGATGCAGGAGTTGATGGTGGCCATGTTGATGCTGAAGTAGTCCAACACCAGCAGGAAACTAGAGCAACAGAAGAAGAGCACGTGACATGTAACCACTCCTCACAAGGGCCAGAAGAGCAACGAGGTAGAACTACATGGTAAATAATACAGTCACCCACTTTAAGAAGTCACAGCGACGAGCATCATGGGATCTGTAGATGGTTTTTTTCAGCAGTCGACTCAGATGCAGTGGGAACCAGCACAGAGCGAAGATCAGCACCAGACAGAAAACTGCTTTCGCTACTTCTCTACGCTGGAGAGAGAAAGTGGATCTGAAATGACTTCACATGCTTCACCTTGTTTTTACTGGAACTTACAAACCAAAAGTCCTCGCTACTAAAACCAGAAGAGCTGATGGTGTTGGAAATGGTTGAAACTAAAATTAAGTCCCTCTGTTTCTTTTTTATAGATTCAAAGTTAATGTCTTTGCAGATGATGCAACTGTATTTTTGACAGTAGATGTTCTTGTGTTCCAAATTTTTCCAGTGGAAGTTTAGACGATATTTCTAGCAATGGAAGCTGCGTATATGTTTGTGTGCATGCTTGTGTACTTCTGTGTGTACTTGTGTGTGTACCTGTTTGAGTTGCTCGCTCAGTGAGAATTTCAGACTTCCTTTCTGGTGTCGGAGCATCTCGCAGGTCATCAGGCCGTAGAAAACCACAGAGCAGATGAGAGGGACGCAGAAGTAGAAACCAAACAACCACCAGTCCTTCGCTTCCCGGTAGAACTGGACCAAACCGAAACACACACTTTAACAACATGGAGGAGGTAACACAACTCAGGATCAAGATAGATCAGGTCTCACATTCTTTACTCTAGTCTGTGGAGAGAAAAGTCTTCTCAGAATCAAGTGGGTGTGGTCAAAGTGTTTTGAAAGGTCCAGTTCTAATGATAAAGCCTGATGGCAGGTCAGCTGACCCGGGATCAGATTCCAGGGCCCTGGACGCAGTTTGTTGACTTCAGTCGTAAACAGGAAATGATGTTATAAACTGTGTGAACTAAAGAGACCTCGCCCTGAACCAACCAGGATCAAACCCTCCAGCCAGTTTTACTCTTCACCCATGAAATATTAAATTATATAACTGAGAGTCGACAAGTTGATATTGTTATTGAATTTTCAGGCCTGGAAACTCTACAACTCTGACTTCTGACAAACCTGTTTTTAAGAGTGCAGATCATTTTTACTTTCGCTGGCAAACACGTGCACAAAACACACGTGCACAAACACACGTGCACTCACAGCCAGAAAAGGCGTCCTGGGCTCCAGCATGCAGGTCGTGATGGTGACGTTGTTGTAGTCGAAGTTGACCATGTTGAATCCGACCGCCTCCGGCACGGCGAGCACGAGGGACAGCACCCAGATCGCCACTATCTCCACAGCTGTTACCATGGGAACACCTGTGCCCTGGACCCGCGACCAGGACACCACCGCACGATACCTGGGGACAACAACCGGAACTTTTCAAACCACGGATCACTCTTTCAGCCATGTAGACGTATAATTATTGTTATTAATACTAATGATTATATCTGATTTCAGTCTTAATGAGAAGAGAAGGAGAGAAGAGCTGAAGCAGGATAATCTGAGTGTAAGCAGCAGCTGTTTGAGTGCAAGAGCAGAGTTTAGAGTGAGAGCTTTAGAAAATCGGAAAGTGATATCAATAAAACCTGCTCTCGAACAAAAAAACACACTCTTTAATTAATAAAGATATGGTGTGTGTGTGTGTGTGTTCTGTGTACGTTACCTGTCCACACTCAGCGCACACAGGTTGAGGACGGTGATGCCGACCGATGCTTTCTGCAGGAAGGGGAGCAGTTTGCAGAGGAAGAGGCCGAACACACTGTCGGCAAAAGGCCACCGCATCACCAGGAGCTGCACACACACACACACACACACACACACACACACACACACACACACACACACACACACACAAGGCTTTAACAGGTTATCACAGTTTCAGAGCGTTATCTCATCTATTTCCGTTCCTTGTCAGTGTGACACTCGGCTTGCTGACTGAGACACACAACACACACACACAAACACAGATAACACAGGAACCTGAATGCAACCAGCTTCTTATCAATTACACTTTCATTGCTCAAATTTACTCGTCAAATGATCTTTATAAATCTTTTCCTCGCAGATATGTTGATTATGTAAAATCTGCTCCACCAAGTTGTGAGAAGCTACCACGTTTAATGACAACAAACAACACACAAACCTTGTAGATGTTGATGGGGATGTCGATGGCGATGTAGATCAGGTCTCCCAGGGCCAGGCTGGCGATCAGAGCGTTGTGTCCGTTCCTCATGCTTTTGTTTCGGCAGATGATCCTCAGCAGCGTGGCGTTTCCAATGATCCCCACAGCAAAGATCACGCAGGACATCACTGTGTTGATGTACTTGAAGGCCACGTTTATCGAGGTCACATGGATACATCTGGGGGGGGGACGCTGGGAGCTCGCGAGCGGCCGCAGAGGAGTTGGTGGCCGGCGGGAGAGGACTTCTGTCGTGCTTGTGTCTCAACTTGCTCGAGTGCTTCAGCTTCTGGGAGTCCAGAGGCACCAGAGGCTTGTTCACGGTCTCCTGCACCAGACTCGGGTCTCGCTCTCGGGTCTGGATCAGATTCTCTGCTCCGGGTCGCAGAGGTGAGTCGGTGCTGTGGATATCAGACAGGCCCGACATCACAACATCCGATAGAGATGAGAAGTTACTGTGGCCACCAACAGGAGGAGCGAGGACCAAGCAGCAGACCAGCAGCTGCGTGATGAACGCCCAGGGCTTGGATGAAGATCTGGAAGTGAATCTGGGTCCCATTCCAGAACCCTGATCTGATCCACCTGAACACATCCTGGGTCCTGCTGCGACTCCTGAACCACTTTCTAGAGACTGAAGTGTTCAACAGATTCTATGACTGAGCCTGCTCCCAGTCCAGAGCCTTTTCTAGAAGCCCCGACTGTAACTCCACAATCAGCCACAGAGTCAAATCTACAAGTTCTAAAAGATGTTGGTGGTTCTCAGATGAAGTTTGATGATTTTGGAATCTGAGACAAATAAAGAAAACAGGTTGTTGGTTTGGAGGCTCCACTTCACAGATATGACATTGACATTGTGCGCATTGCAAAACTACAACTAATGAAGTAAACCTTTCAAAATTAAATGAAATAACAGAAATGTACATGTTATAATTGATGACTCTCACCTGTGGATGTTTCTCTGTCTCCTTCTGGAAGTTGTAGTTAAATTAAAATAATTTTTCTTCAGTGTAAACAAGAAGAACAGAAGAAGAAGAGAGGAGTGAGTCCGGCTGAGATAAAACTAAAGATGTCGAAGTGACGGAGCTGAGTTTTAACTTTCTCTCTCTCTCTCTCTCTCTCTCTCTCTCTCTCTCTCTCTCTCTCTCTCTCTTTCTCTCTCTCTCTCTCTCCTCCCTCTCTGTCACTCTCTCTCATCTCTCTCTCTCTGATCGCCCCTCTCCTTCTCCTCTTTCCTCCCACCCTGAGAGTGTCACCCCCCTTCACAGGAGAGAAGACAAAGAGAATGAGAAAAACATTTTAAGTTAAAATCATTGAATATCAAGTAAAGATAATAAAGGCTGATAAGTATGGAGACAATTTTCACAAGTGAGGGAGTAAAAAACATAAAACTTACTCGAGGATAAATCTAAATTATAAAAGGTCAAAATTATGAGGTCAAAATCACAGTGATAAGACATAAAATTATAATAAAAAGTTAAGGTTTGGAGATGACTTTATAAAAATGGAGATTTTGAAAATCACGCAGATGTTGTTTGAAGAAAATGATTCCGCAGTTTACGATCTGTCTCCTCTTTCAATTTGTTATAGTGGAACAACTCATAAACACATGAGGTGACACACACACACACACACACACACACACACGTAATTGAAACCAAGCCGTGTTTTAAACCAATTTTCCCTTTTAGACTTCCCTGATGAAACGATGTTGTGGAAACAGTCAAACAATAAAATTAGTTCCTGCGTCTGAACGACAAATTCACTTCACTGGAGTGTTTGAACACAAAGTGAAGCCAGACTCAGTTTACTACTCCGAGAGTTTCCCGTTTGTGTCTGAAGCCGTTTTACTGTTACTTGTTTCTGATTGAAACAACGAGGAATTAAATCTGTTGCCAGGAGTTTCTCAGACGTCACAGGGAATTATTTGTTTTTCTATTACATGTTAGAAAGGTGCCACTCTCCTGGTGTCTGTGTGGCTGCTCTCTGGCTTCAGATGGGAATCAGGTTAAATCTGAGACTATAAACTAAATGTGGGTCTGAATGTCGGAGTCCGACTCTTCTTCAGGATACGTGATCGAGGTTTAAACAACTGTCAGCGACACGCAGCCTGTTCTCCCTGAGTGGGACGTGTCCGTGTTGTGTTTACAAATCTGTTTATACATATGTATCTGTGTGTTGCTGTGAGGCTGCAGTGACCTCTGACCTTATGTCTGGCTGACGTCACCGTCTGTACGAGTGACTGACACTCACTGCAGATATTCTACCGTGTGTGTATGTGTGTGTGTGTGTGTGTGTGTGTTTGTGTCTGTGTGTGTCTTTGTGTGTGTGTGTGTGTGACTGTAAACGCAGAGATAAACAAAGGAAGGCTCTACGTGACTTGAACCATGCAAGATTTTTACTTTTACTTTGAGCTTTCCTCCAACGCCGTGGGAAAAACACTAAATGTGGGAAATCATTAATCTAAAGAGGAGCCCAGAATAAGACCAAACATATACAAATAAGGACAATAGAATAACATAGAATAGCTTGGGAAAGATTTAAAGAAATAAATACTTAAAATAATAAATAATAATAATAATAATAATAATAAAGATATATAATAAATGGAAGAAAGGAGTCAATAAAGGGGCTAAAAACATTAATACAAATATTAACAAAAACGTCAAATTGAATAAAGTTTCAAACAGATGCAATAAAATAATACTTAAATGATTTAACTTGTTTATTATCAGTGCATGTAACTCACATTGAATCTGGTGCCAGATGAGAACGTTTGAAGAAGCAACCGAGACAAAGAAAAAAGGAATAAGATCATTTTGTTAATTAACTTACATTTATTTGACTGTTTCCTGACTTAATTACAGAGAGGAAAAAGATAAATGTTGTAAGCATAAATACTTGTTAAACACTTGAAAGTGTCACTTTGTGTTTTTCGTCGCCACAAGTGTATGAAAAATAAAACACGGTTTTCTTCTGGCTTTTCACGAGCGACGCTGGATAATGAACAAATGAAGCTGAAGAACAAACGAGTAAAAACCAGAAGCAGATTGTCAGACAGGAAACAGCCGCTGCAGATCTCCACCACCAACATGGAACTTTACTAGAAGCTCTTTGATTCCATCACCACAGAGTTTCCGTCACTGCTGTGGTGAGAAGGAAAAGGTTTCCTCCAACATCTGAAGAGGAACGTGTGTGTTACACCGGCAGGAAATATTATTTCTGCTTCAGATCCTTGATTATTGTGTTTGTGAATCATTTTCTTTTACCCGAGTTCGATTTAAATATCTGGTCTCCTCACTAGGTTCCATGTAAGAATTGATTTTCAGGTTGTTTTGGACATTTAGACCTTTTCGTGATGTAATAATCAAGACAAATGTTTTTTTTTAAGATTGTGAACTGACGTGAGTGAGGAGCAACTTTTAAAATTAAATATGAACCATGTTCTAATGACATAAATTCCACAAAGACAACTATAGAATAACAATAATAAATGTAAAATTGACAGAAAAAAACTTTATAAAGGGAGGACTGGTTCCATACAGCACATGTGGACATAAAGGGAAAAATACATAGCACCTTGAATCATGTTGGAATAATTATAGTATTTATTAATAACTTAACAAAGTGTAGACTTTAAAAGGTTTGTTGGTGTTTTTTATCTCAGTTAAAGGAGGAGAAACCAGGTCGAGTTGTTTTGGAATGGAACCAGGAACCAGTTCTTCTGCACTCAGTGCTGGAATGCGGCCCAGGCACTGTTGCCATGGTGACGGTGACGCCTGTCGGACACCGGAAGCTTGGCTTTCAGCTGCGGTGAAGTTTCTGTTGTTGTTTGTTTTACTACTTTAAACTGAACGTAAAGGAAAACACAAACAGTTTTTTACTAATGCGACAAAGAACCTGTGACGTTTTTTAAGGTGAGTTATAGAAACGGTTGCTAACTTTAGCTAGGTGTTAGCTAGGTGTTAGCTAGGTGTTAGCTAGTAGTTAGCTAGGCTTTAGCCATATTTAGCTAAGTCTTTACAATGATTCCTTGATTCCTATTTGATTGCAGTAGTAACAAAACTAAATTAATCAGAATTAAAAAAGAAAGAAACAAAACCTGCAAATTTAACAACAAATGAAAAGGTTTTGAGGTTTTGTAAAATGCTGCAGATCCTGGTTATTAAATGTGGAAGTTAAATACAAAAGCAAAGTCAATTGTAATTGTCGTCAGATGCACAGATTGTGTGTCTGCTGGGTGTCTGTCTCCATGAGTTTGATTGACAGGTGAAGATGAACGCTACTGAAGTGCTCGGCCCAGGTGTGTTTATGTGTTTACCAGGAAATAACATGCAAACACCAGCGACATGTATTACTCAAAGTCTGGTGTGTGTGTCTGTGTGTGTGTGCCTGTGTGTGTGTGTGTGTGTGTGTGTGTGTGTGTGTGTGTGTGTGTGTGTGTGTGTGTGTGTGTGTGTGTGTCTGTGGACAGCAGAATGAAGGAGTCGGTATCGGATGAATCGGTTCAAGTCGCGTCCAAAGAAGAAATTTCACAGTGAGTTCAGTTGGAGTTTAAATGTGACTCCATTGATGTGTGACTGTTATATATATATTTTTTTATCTGTGTCACATTGGAACCAGGTTCAGAAACAGTCTGAAACAGAACATCTGTGTGCAGATGCTCCAAGAAGGTCACCACAGGTAAATCAACCCACACTTAGACTCAAGAGGGAGAATGTTGTGGTTATCAAGACTAGAGGAGAATTGTTGTTGTCTCCGCTGCAGCTCTCTCCTCCCTCTCTCTCTCTCTCTCTCTCTGTCTCTCAGGTCGTTCTCTGAGCTCTTCTCTCTGCTGCGGTCGGACCACGATCGCAGGGCAGCTGATCCGGGCTCTGCTCTCCAGCTTGATGCTCCACTGGAGGAACAACCAGAGAAGCTGGAGACGGTGAAGCTGCACCTGAGCCGGGCCGAGCAGGCGGAAAGGAGTGGTACGATCACCTACACATTAATATATAATATTTAACTATTCTTTACTAAAAAGCCTAAAACCATTTATCCAAAATGTTTATCACAATTGCATCATGGACAATAGTAGTGAAAACAACAACCCACACAGCTTCACAGCCTCATCAATCTTTTGTTATTGTTTTGATTGGGAGACCCCTAGTGGTTGAATGTACAGTTTACAGGTTTAAGACAGACCCTGGAAGTAGTAACGTGTTAAATGTTGAATTAAATCCTTCTGATTACATAAAGTGTGTATTAACTGATCAAATATGTTGCAATTGAATACTTGCAGCCATGTTTATAGGATGTATGCAAAAAACAAGTCGAAATCTAAATGTAAATTAACTGTTACAGGGATGATTATTCATGTCAATAAGATGACTTACTGTAAAATTATGGATTTTCTTATTGTGCAAGACAACTGACATACATTGTGTTTCCTCTTTGTGTGTGTGTGTGTGTATGTGTGTGTGTTTGTAGGTTCCTGGTCCGTGGTGTGTGAGCAGCGTCTGTTCTTGGGTCGATATTTCTCGGCTCCTGAGGATCAGTGGCTGAGTTTGCACTTCTACCGGAGCTGTGCAGACACTGGGTGCTCAAGACCAGCCACTGAGGCCCGGGCCTGCATGGCTGAGCTCTACCTGCAGCAAGGCACACACACATACACACACACAGACACACACACTGTGGAAGTTAAGCTGAAACACTAAAATGTAATCCAGATCCTCTCGCCCCTTCAGGAGAGCTGGAGGAGGCGAAGCAGCAGGCGGAGATGTGCATCAGACAGGCGGAGGACGGAGGCTGGCTGGACTTGAGCGGTCGGCCCCTGAGGCTCCGGGCCTGTGAGACGCTGTGGAGGATCTACGACACGTTAGCTGCTGCTCCGCTGATCGCTGCAAACTACACCGAAGCCCTGGAGCTGCTCAACAAGGGCTACATCATGGCCACTGAGTGTAGGTGTGAGTGTGAACGTTTGGAAGTGAATACATCAGCAGGTGGTGTGACTAATGGATGCATTGGAACACACACACACACACACACACAACATCTACGATAATTATAGACTGAGAGGAGGTGGTGTATGTGTTCAGAAGAAAAGTAAATTTAACTTTGTGGGAAGTAAAAGATTTAGTGTGTAGTTTCCTGTGTCTGTTTCAGCTGAAGACAAACACTTTGAGGGGGAGGCGGCCTATCGACTGGGACTGGCCTATCAGCTCACAGGAGACCACAACACAGCCAAAAAGGTACCTGTGTGTGTGTGTGTATGTATGTGTGTTGGGGGGGTTTAATGACCGTACGAAAGATGTAGAGCACAGAATCATCATCATCATTGAAAATGGATCTGAATGTTATTTTATTAAGTTATAAAACTGTTTGTCCAGTTCCTCAACACCTGCATGCAGATTTGTGGCACGATGCAGGACGCTGACGGACTGGGAAAGGCCTACAAGGCTATGGCCAAGTCTATGGAGAGGTACACACAAACACACACACAAATACACACTCACACCCACTGACTCACTCAGTGTGTTTACACAGTTACATCCGATTGATCACTGTACTGCATGTATTGTACATGATCATCTCATTTGCCCCCTGGTGGCTGGATGCAGTATAGGTTATAAACCTCCTCCATGGTAGCAGATAGGACATGGACCAAATTAAAAAACATCTAAGTAGTTGTTAAATAGATATTTGTCAATTATAGTTTCTGTCATGTTGGTAGCTCTTATCCCAATGATGGATGTACAAGTGTGTGTTTGTGTGTGTGTCTGTGTCAGTGAGGGTAACACCGATGAGACAGTCCATTGTCTGGAGAAGTTGGTTGACATCACTCGTAGCACTGGACAGCAGGACAACCTGGCAGACGCCTGCCTGTGTCTGGGCAACATCTACTACAACACGGTATAAAACACACACATACACAAACACACATTTGTTTGCATTATGCTTTCTCTCTGTCTGTCTCTCTGTCTCAATCTCTCCTGTCTCTCTCTCTCTCTCTAATAGCATCAGTATAGCAGAGCCTGTGAGTTCTTCCTCCAGGGTTTTGAAGTTGCCTGTGGCATCGGAAACGTGGATCTGCTGCAGAAAGCCCAGGTGCACATTCATCATCTGAGATCATGTTTTCACACCCATCCACTTCTTTGTTTGGTTGTTTGTTGCGAGATTACACAAAAGATAATAAAGATGGTTTATCCAACATCCGTTTTCCAGCAAACATCCTCATACACATTGATACCTGTTTTTCTTCCCTCTCCCCCGCTCAGGTGTTGCTGGGCTGTGCTCGTGCTGACGTGGAGTCGGCCTCGCCCGCAGCCCAGTGACGGCTTCTGGCCTGGCAAGAGATGAGAGGAAGTGAGGAGCTTGTTAAAGATGCCAATGAAGAAAAACAAAAGCCAAAACATTCTCCTTTATTCCTTTAACAGTGTAAGACATGAAGATGAACATTTTACTGCACATAGACATTAAAACAACATAAACAGACAGAGCTGTTTGATAAATTATTTGTATTATTCACTTTGAATGTGTTTCATATAATCTCATTTGTTTGTGAAATGTTAAATAAATGACGAATACAGAAGAGGTGTGAACTATTCTGTACCATTAGTGACAAAGTTCTACAGCTGTTGGTTTTATTCAACATTATCATCAGATCGTTTTTAACTATTAACAATCCTATTATAATTTTTTTTGATTGTATTCTCATTTTACAATTTTGTCAAGCAAACACTCCTTTAATATAATAAAACAATCATAATACTAATACTTTTAATTTGGGTAGTGCTTGACAAGAAAGATTCACTCAAGATAAAAAATATAACATAATTAAATGTTGGAATCTGATCTGAAGAGTTGCGTTTTAGAAAAGATTAAACTTCTTGTAAAAAGAAAGAAAGAAAAACATACTTTGTACCAGTGTTTTGTTTTTTTTACCTACATTACGGTAACTGAATATAAACTCCTCCAGCCGTTACGGTGGAGCTGCGGCCCATGTGACCGGAAGCAGGTCCGGATGTCCCGCTGGTTTTTTCTGACGGAACATCCTCCGGAGCAGGAGAAGAAACTTGCGGAGCTGCGGAGCCTCGGGTCCGGCTGGAGTGACGGGGGACGCCGGGGTGATCGGCTGGAGCCCGGGGGCTGAAACATGGGCCTCCTGGCGAGGGTCCGGAAGGAATGGTTCATCATCGGGATCGTGGTGGTGATCTTATCCGCCAAACTGCATCCCAGCTTCGGCGTGAGAGGAGGTGAGCGGGTCGGAGTTTGACAAGCGGAGCTCAGGAAGTTCACCGCAGTTATTTAGAAACAACAGGATCAGAGTTAAAGTAAAGAGCAACGACAAACTTTACACTTTAAACTAACCGGGGACACGCGCTGAATAAATCGGCTGGTGAGTGATTATTAAATCTGCGTTTTGCTGGAAATAAACTCACAACTTTTACTCTGTCTCTGTCCACGGACATGAGGGGGTGCGGCGGAATTTGTCTCGAACCCGGTAAATACACGTTATCTCGTGTACGTGAGTTATGCCGAATTAAAAGTTGGATCCTACTGTCGAAAATTATTAAAAAATGAATGACAACCTACACGTTAATGTTCGTGTAAAAGGATGAATACTGTAAAATAATGGAATTTCCAAACGGCAGTTCGCTATTAAAGTGTGTGTGTGTGGTGACACGTTGCACTCATCAGCACTAATGTAAACACACTGCTCCGCGCTCCCGTGTGCGCGCCCTCGCTGGGCTGAGTTTCATAGTTGACCCATGTGTAACTCACCTGAGGCACTGACGTTGGAGTCAGGTTGGACGTTGCTCATTGGACACTAATACTTCAATTAGAGATAATTGATTCTGACAGCTTCCATGTCACGTGACGCTCTGACTCCAAACCGACGGCTGTGCTCATCAACGGGTAATAAAACAGGTCAGCACTGGTTTGGAGTCAGTGGATCACATGAAGTTATAAAAAGCTTTTTAAAACAATGCAGGTGTATTTTATCTGTGTTCATGGTCCCCAGGTGAAAGACCTGTGTAATACCCAACCTCAAACTAACTTCACCACGGTCCCCGGGGGCCCATCTACCTGCTGCTGTTAAGTAAAGAAGAGCGAAAGCTGTAATAAAGATAATTCAACATGTCGGTCGTGACCTAAACTGATAAGTGGCCTCGTTCACACCTTCACACGTCGACCTGCAGATTAGATAAACTCTGCTACTGTCTGTGCTGCATTCAGGTGCACTGGGGAAACTGCAGCTGATTTCAGTTGTTCAGTGAAATAGTCTCAGCCCTACTCTACATATACATACCTGAATTGTGATTAAATTCCCATTCGGTGTTAAGATTATAAATTAATTTTAATATGTCAAAATGGAGGTCACAGTGGTAAAGAAACCTGTTTTCCGGTCTCTCTCTCTCTCAGGTCCACTGAAGCCAGAGATCACCATCGCCTACGTCGCCGTCGCACTCATCTTCTTCAACAGCGGCCTGTCGCTGAAAACTGAGGTGAGACAGCAGCTGACACCAGCTCGCCACCTTCTCTCATGTGTCACGTGAGTAACACAAATCTGAATCTGTCTGTGCAGGAGTTGACGAGCGCGCTGCTTCACGTTCGCCTCCACCTCTTCGTGCAGTCGTTCACGCTGGTCTTCTTCCCGGTGGCCATGTGGCTGCTGCTCCAAGTGCTGGGGCTCACCTCCATCGACCAATGGCTGCTCAGAGGGTAAGAAGAGTGGGTCTGTGAATGCCACCCTTTGTTCACGTCCATTCCTCACTGCACCTGGAGGGCGAGTTATTTACTGGGGGGGTGTAAAGCTGCCTTTCACCCTCCTCACCACATGGGGGCGCTTTGAAATCAAACTGATAATTAGACAGAGGGAACAGCCTGATGATTAAAAAGTTACATTTGATGTCTAATAATCCCACTGAGCTGCGTTCATGTGATTTGTATGGTAACAAAGAGTTCAATGTCTAAACCGCATTTTATTTTGAAAAGGTCCTACTGCGAGGGGAGGTTAACTCTCCATGATCACTTTTTTCTAATGTGATTACATCTTTCTAAATGTGTCTGACCTTTGACCTTTTGAACGACGGGGAGGGTAAATGATTGTTCCTCGCCTTTCTCTTTTTTTCTTTGCTCGTCCTCCTCTTCATTCTGCTGTCGTGGTTGCCTAGGTTACAGACGGTGAGCTGCATGCCCCCTCCGGTGTCATCCGCCGTCATTCTCACCAAGGCGGTCGGAGGCAACGAGGTAACACGCTCACATGTTGGCAGGTTATTGTTCTCCAGTGTTTGACGGCTGGTGTGGTGCTGAAGAGCAATGAGCGGCGTGTTGACATGGTAACTGATTGTGTGTGTGTGTGTCTGTGTGTGTCTCCAGGCGGCCGCCATCTTCAACTCGGCGTTCGGGAGCTTCCTGGTGAGATGCCTTCAGGGTCGGACTGTGAATTATGAATGAACGTTGGTTCAGGATGTAACTGTGTGGTTTGGTTCTGCAGGGAATCGTCGTGACTCCGGTGCTGCTGCTGATCTTCGTAAGTCCGACCTGTGGAAAAAAACTAAAACACAAATCTAAATAAAGATGAAGGTCGAGTCTCCTCTTCCTCCAGAAAGGAAGCTATATATTTTAAAAAGTTGTTGGTGATTCTCAGACTTCATTATGACAAAGAAATCTAATTAAGGTTTGATATTTAAACTTTAAGAACCAAGAAAATAAACCTAAATTTGAGTGTATTTTATATTTTTCATATCTGTAAACAAACACTGACACGTCTGTGAAGGACTTGTGATGATGTCATTCCGTCCATGTGTTGTAACCCCTCTCTCATGGTTCTTCTCCTTCTCCTCTTCCTCCTCCTGCAGCTTGGCTCCTCATCGTCCGTTCCCTTCTCCTCCATCTTCTCTCAGCTCTTCATGACGGTCGTGGTGCCGCTGGTCCTGGGTCAGGTATGAGTTTGTGTGCCAGTGTGTGGTGTGTGTTGTAGTTAGTTGTACAGTGTTGGTCCTCGGCCTGAACGTCTCTCTGGTGTGTGTTTGTGTTCAGGTGTGTCGAAGGTTCCTCAGGGAGTTTCTGGAGAGGAAGAAGCCTCCGTTCGGCGCCGTCAGCAGCGCCGTCCTCCTCTTGATCATCTACACCACGTTCTGTGACACGTTCAGTAACCCCAACATCGAGCTGGACCCCACCAGTCTGCTACTGGTCGTCCTCATCAGTCAGTACCAGCACCTGCCACTCACAGCACGTCTCCATGGAAATAGACAAGGCCAAAACATGTTGACAAAGCTGGAAACTTTCAGGAGATATTCAAGATTTAAATAATTTAGCAAAATAAAATAAGATGCAGCTTTTTTAGATCGTATTCATAATTCAGGGATAAAATAAGAAAGATAACTCGCTCTCTAATGAACAGGTTTCTCTGGTGAGAAGCGGGGCCGGAGTTATTAGTTATTAGGTTTTCAGGTTGTCTGTCTGGAGGTAATGAGGTTGAAACAAAATAAAACCCTGTCAACTTCTACACACAGTTTCCTTAAGGAAGAAAAAACTTGTGTCTAGCATGCTCCAGTTGTTGCCACCAGGGGGGGACAGACCATCAGCCTGTGAGGATGTTAACACCATTAACTTGTCTTGAGACTTTAGACAAAGCCCCCCCCCAAAAAAAATTTCCCTGATCTCCTTTGACGTCAGCAGACTTGTTTAACTTTGAATGTAACCACCTATTGACACCTCAAAATCTTTTTCTTGCTCCCCACAGTTTTCTCCATCCAGCTCAGCTTCATGCTGCTCACGTTCACCTTTTCTACCAGGTGAGTCTCCTCCTCTGTTTTCCATCCTCCTCCTTCTGTTTTTTCTCCTCACTCTTTTTCCTGAGAGAAACTTGAAGGAAACTGCCATTGTAAGGATGGAGGGTGTGAAAAAGAATCTGACTCATGTCACCCCACGCCTAGAATACTGTAATTCCTTCCTGGCATCTGCTACTGTCAACTGACCTTTGCAGCTCATTCAGAATGAAGCAGCTCGACTGGTTTTTTAACCAACCCAAATTCTCTCACACTTCTCCGCTCCTCCACTCCCTTCACTGGTTACAAGTGGCTGCCGGAATGGCACTTACTTATAGCACTTTGTAGTTTTCTTTCAAGAGAGAAATCTTCCTCTCTTGATTCTTGTCGTCCTGGGTCTGTACCCTCGGAGTTGATGCTCTTATTGTAAGTCGCTTTGGATAAAAGCGTCAGCTAAACGAAATCTAATGTTATGTTATGTTTGTTTCTTTTCAGGGCGGGTTCAGGATTCAGTCCTGCAGACACTGTCGCCATCATCTTCTGCTCCACACACAAATCATTGACCCTGGGTAAACACACAATACAACACACACACACACACACACCTACACAAGGAGTCAATCATGACGTCTCCGCCCGTTTTTATATCATCAAATAACTAATTAAAGCCAAAGTGATCGGAAACATGAACAAACATCAGTGTTATTATAAGAAAAACTTTAATTAACTTCTACTTTGATTTGTTTTACTTCGGTCCATGTCCCATCTGCTAACATGGAGGAGGCAAGGTTTGTGTGTTATACTGCAGCCAGTCACCAGGGGGCGATCCGGATGATTTGGCTTCACTTTTGGGAGCCGTCTACGATCCAGATGTTTGATATCATCTTGTGTTTGATCCGTGTCCAGGGATCCCCATGCTGAAGATCGTGTTCGAGGGCTACGAGCACCTCTCCCTGATCTCGGTTCCCCTGCTGATCTACCACCCAGCTCAGATCCTGCTCGGCTCCGTCCTCGTGCCGACCATCCGCAGCTGGATGACCACGCAGCAGAAGGTACACGCCGATCGCCGCCGACACCTCAGTGCGCTGGTTCAGAGCTCCTAATCCGACCAGTTAACGGGCCGCGGGCTACTTTCCAATACTCACCTGGTAACCTTTTCTCCTCTCCTACAGTCTAGTCTGTTGTTGCGATAGGGCCGCGTTCCAACACTACTGTCCTGTGAGTAGAGAGCTGACTCGACCGAACTGATTTAGCTATGGCGTTATGTCTGTAGTGAATCTGTGACGGTGTGTCCAGCAGCTTCCTTTGGGTTTTTTCTAATATCAGTTTAAAATCTGTTCTAATGCGATCTGAATGAAACAGCTCCCCCTATTGGCAGGAGACACAATCTGCTGCTGGACTCACTGATGCAAATTCCCCAGCTTCACTCGAATCAAGCCCCAGATGTGTTTAATGGGGTTAATGGTGGTGGTTTTAATGGTGATGTCTAAAGGGCTAGTTCCCCCCCTCATGGTTCTTCTGCCACTAGAGTTCAGCTTCTGAAGCAATCTTCTCTCTGAGCCTGAAAGGAAATGACCTAAGAACCTTTTGTCTTGTGACTTTTGAATCGTTTCTACAAAAAATGTCTAATCAATTCCTCGTTCGCCGTTTGTTCTTTTTTTTTACTTCCTGTGACATTTTATTTTCACTACTCATAATTACTAATAGTTAACACCGCACCTGGTGACGGTTGGAGATTCACTGATCTTGCTCTTCACTCGTTTCTCTTACTTTCTGCTCTTGAGCTGAAGACCTCTCTCTCTGACACTCGGTGCTTCTCTGCTCAGGTGGTGAAGACGCAGCCGCCGCTCCAGCCCATCTGACGGCGAGGAGATCAGTGTTTCCATGGTTTTTTGCACTACGATACACAAAGTGGACTGTGGCGGAGTCATGTGTGCCTTTTATAACAACCAATCAACAGTGACCTCAGCGTGGTGAAGGAGACGAGTTGCCTTGATTTTCTCAGTTTCTACGTGAATGAAAAGACTCTTGTATTTCCAACTTTTATATTTAAAAAAAGCTAAAGTACATGATTTATTTTTGTATGGAATAACCCAAAAGAATCCTGTTTGGGTTTTTTTTGTAAAAAAGAGGGTTTGTTATGAAAGACAGCGACTGCCAACTGGGACGGGACGAGTGGAGTTACTGGGACCATTGATTCTTTTTGTTTTGTTTTCTTGCTATTTTCTACATTTTTCTACAAATGTGAATGATTCCCGTACTTAACTTATCGATTTAATCCAACTAATGCTGGACGATCCGACTTTAAATGTACGGTGGAATATTGACAGCTTGTTTTGATTGTTTAACACTTTCAGATATAAGCTTTTGTATTTGTTGAGGAAGGAGCGATCCTGTTGTGAAGGAATACTGTTGAACGAATGATCGATCCAAATAACGAAGGTACGACATGCACACTGTGGTCATGACTCTAATTTAACAACCAAAATATCATCGTTCTTCCCGGATCTATACACATTCTTAGGTTTCCTTTTATTTTTAACATTATTCACAAATGTACGTATATTTGTTCTTTCCTACGTTATTTGACGTACACGTCTGATTTGGACCAAGCAGGAAGCAGGAGTAGATTTCCTTGTGAAATCCGGTAGAACCACACAATTAACTCTACATATGTGTTTATGTAGATGGAACCGTGCTCTTATTCCGAACGGAACGTATTGCTGCTTACATTCGTATAAATTGTCTTGTTGGGTCTATGTATGAATCTGTATGTAGACGATGCTCTGTTCTATGTCTGAGTTGGTGATGTAGACTTACTGATATAATTTTTCCTTTTGTTTATTCCGTCAAGTGAAAACTTAAAATCCATTTTAAAGAGATGAATGTTAGAGAAGCAGGAAGAATCTGAAAAGTAGGCGACGTTTCAGAGGCCGGGAACCACCCATCCAGCAGGGTAACCACCAATCAGAGCTCTGTGTCCTTGTGTGTCCTTGGTAACTTGGTGCTCAAGTCTGTTTCTGGACCTTAATGTAACACAACTATCACCGGATGTGTCCAGTCACCGTTTACAGTTGTCAGTTGAAAGTGCCATTGATTTTCAAGCTGTTTATTTTATGTTATTGAAGATGGTGAGTTTGATATGTATGGGTAAATTATAAGGAAATAAAAACTTTACATTCTATGATATGTTGTGCTAATATCTCTTTTTAAATGGACCAAATATGTGTTTTTTACATTTTGTTGTCTGACCAAAAGGGGAAGAACACTGAGACTCCCAAGGAAGTATTGGCAGCTCATTAAATCCACTGACCCAGCTTGTGTTTGACAGATGGTCCTTCTGTCTCGTCATTTGAAGAAGCACGGCTAAAATAAGCCTCTCCACCAGACCCACCAGACCCTGGAGGCCTTGTGCTCTTCGGATCACACAATCAGACCCTTTGGATTGTGTATGACTAAGCACAGCAGTGACACCCAGCACAAAACACGTGACAGTGGAAAAATACTTTATTATTAAATGCATCCAAAAGACATGATAAGTTTAAAGCTTTAATACTGTCTCCTGCTAAATCAGCACACGAAACTGGATCCATACAAACAAGTTCTCCAGTTATGCAATCATATACATCAACTGTGTATCTAGTTAAAAACTATACATTTGCTATGTGAAAAAAGTGTCCACCACATGGTGTATGTCATCCTTGTGTCTACGATACCTAAAAAAATACTAGTTCTCTAAATATGTTGGTGGCAGGAACATTTTATTCCAGTTTCACAAAAAGGTTGTCATGGAGGACTGAAGAATGTCATGTCAGTCTCCAGGTGCTGTCAGTATATCGTACTCTGCCAGAAGCACAAAACTGTTCTCCCTGATTCTTCTGACTCGGACCAAGTCCCCACACTCCTGGACGTGGATCAGGCCTCTCTCTCCTCTCTCTCCCCTCTCTCCTCTCTCATACTCTCTCTCCCTGTCGTTCAGCGTCACCGCTGTCTGTTTACCACAGGCCTGCCGGTACATGTACCTCACCCCAACCACCAGCACCATGCCTAAGCCCGCTGAGCAGCCCAGCAGCATGCCAAGCTCCCAGGCACTGTGCCTGGGGATAATGTCTGGATACTTCCCGCCTTTGTCTGGAGTTCCAGGGGGATTGGGAGGACGTTTTGGTTTAGTATCAGTTTTCGGTAGGTGTGTTTTCAACTCGTTACCCAGATTTAGTGTAAAGTTTGGGTCAAGGTTTGGATGAGGTTCGGGATTCGGATGAACCAGTGTTCTCTGTGTTGCAGGGGTGAGGTCGGGCTGAGGATGTGATGGGGCAATGTGATGCTGGATCAGCAAACTCTGGCCCATGGTCAGCTTCTGGGAGGGTATAGGGGAAGGAGAGGACATGGGGGGGTTGTAGAGAGAGCGAAGGGGAGCTGGAGAGGGTCCGAGGTAAGGGGGGAGTAGACTGGGAGGAAGTAGAAAACGAGGAACCCAGTGAGAAGGAAGATGATAGTCCAGTCAAAGGAGGAAGTGAAAGCGAAGCAGAGGAAGTGGAAAAGGTGGATGAGTCAGTGGGGGGGAGGGCTGATGAGATGGGGGAAAAAGAGGATGAGGAAAAGGTTGAATCTTTGTTCAACTTCGAAGAGGTAAAGGGAGACGAGGAAGGATTAGTTGAGGGGACCGGGGGAAACAGGGGAGCTTGTGATGGTTGGTCGGAAGAGAACGTTACAGGATGGGTAGGTGAAGGTTGGACAGCTGGGAAATGAGGAGGAACAGAAATTGGGGAAGGAGAAGGAGGAGCAGATTGTGCAGGAGCTGTTTTGGGTTGTTTTTTTAAAAAGGAGGATGAGGAATGGGTGAACAATGTAGATCTTAAAGATGGATGTACTGTTACCTCGGTGGAAGTTCCAGAAGGATGAAGAGGAGTTGGAGATCTAGGATTGATGAGAGTAGATGAGGGCAAACTAGGAGAGGAAGACGAGGCTGAAGATCGCAGGGTAGACCCGGAAGAATTAGGTGAAGGAGTGGTGGAGGGGAAAGCAAAAATAGGGGTAGTGGTTTTGATATTTGCTTGAGGCTGATTTGTGACATCGTTTCCCTGATTTGAAGCAAAAACTGGGTTAAACCTTGATGTGAAAAGTAGAGAGTTAAAAGATGTAGGAGTTACTGAGGATTGAGTTGACTTCCATTCAAAGGTGAAGTCGGGCTGTGCATCAGTTTGGGAATGGGGTTGTGGTATGGGAGAGACACTCGGAGCCTCAGGTGGTGTGTCCCATCGGGATTGGACTGTCTGGTGAGTTTGAGTGGGGATAGTTTGGAACAGGACTTTGGTAAAGTTCCTCAGAGGGGCAGTTGTTTGAAGATGAGTGGAGGATGGACTGGTTTCAGCCTGAGGTTTGGTTATATCACTCATAGACGTGTAGAGTTTGCTAGGTTGGGCCTGAGATGGGGTTGAAATGGTGTGGGACTGGGGAAGGGATTTGGATAGGGAGGTTTGAACCGGAAGGAAAGACTTGGATGAAGAAGTTTGGAGATAGAGGGAAGATTTTGAGAGAGAATTCTGAGGCTTGGATGGAGACCTGCTTCCATTTTCATCTTTTCTTAGACTAGTTTGGGATTCAGTCAGGTTGGTTCTCTGGGGTTTAAAGGAACTACTCTGGGTCTTGAACTTTACTGTATTAGTATGATCCTGGATTGGTTCTCTTGGATTGTGGGTACTGACTCGTGGGGATTTTGGACTGCTGAAGCTGTGATTGGTTGAAGGTGTATATGCGGTGGTTTGGGTATTTACCGTCAGTTTTGGATCCTGTAACTTTGTCTTTATCTCTTTTGTTTCCATATCAACATCATTTAGAAGAGGGAGGGAAGAAGGGGACCGAGGGCTGGTCAAGGTTTGAACAGTGATGTCTGGTAAAACAGTGGTAGTAGATCGGGTTTCTGCAGCCTTCTCAGCTGAGGAGATTGGGGCTGTTGGAAAGTGTTTGGACGGGAAAAGAGAGCGTTTGAGTTCCTCAGTATGAGGAACAAAGATTCCTGTGTCACTTCCTGCTTCTCCGGTCAAACCAGTGAGGAATCCTGGGCTCTCACTGCCACTGGAAGCATTTTGAAGAGTTCCTGATGTCTGTGGGCTGTTCCTGTCATCACCTGCCTGGTTGGTCAGGTGGTCTCGGCCAAGGCTGGGATGGGTGACTGGTTCCTGGGACCTGTAGCGTTGGGTTCCAGTGCTTCCAGGTAGAATGTGTCCTGTGGTAGTAGCAGGGTTGGCTGTCTGGTTTGTTGGTTTGTTTGATGCGCTGTAGGCTCTGAGGGCTACGAGGCAATAGGGTGAGAAAAAGGAATCAGTGTCATTAAAGTGTAGATACGACGACAGGAAGAAGCCAACTTCCATCATGACACAGGTTTGCGTACCTGGCAGAGCAGCAACTTCATATTCCTGCAGTGCAGAAGTTTCTCCATCAACCTTTGTGGTTTTGCTCCCACTCACAGATCTGCGACTCCCATCATGCACCACTGCAGACTCAATTCCTGCCCAATACACAAAGTACGACTGCACCACTGTGATGCTGGAATGACAGAGTTTTGAGCGTTGTTGAATAAAAATTATATAATTGTGGAAAAATATATGGAGATATGTTATCACACATTGACGTTAGACTTTGGATTCTGATGACTTTACTTACTAGAAGCGTATGTCGCCCATGGGGGCATCAGGAGCTCTCCACACAAACGAGAGGTTTCTCTTCAGCTGTTTATCAGAGTGGGTGAGGGTGTCGCCGTCTGAGAGGCAGCGCAGGGTGTGAGTTCCAGGAGGAGTGAGCGTCCAGGAGCCACCCATCACCACTGGGCCGGCTCTTGTGGACGTGATGCCTGATCCGACTCCACTTCTGGCCCTGACCCCGACTCCAGGTCCGGCTCCAGCTCTGCCCCCGGACCCCTCCACGCTCCGGGCCTGGAGCAGGAAACCCATGAAGTCCCGAGAGCTTCGGACAGTTACTGAGTGTGGATACGAACAAACACAACGAAGAGATCTCCAACAAGTTGTTGTTGTTGTGTCGTTACAATTAACTGTTAAATGAGGAACCCAGGTGATGAAAGGGTTTAAGGTGCCAACCATGCGGCATGACTTGTAATGTAGCCAGCCACCAGGGGGCAATAAAATGATTGGCTTCACTTTTGGAAGCTGTCATGACGTCCATATTTATTCAGTCTATGGAACACGTTGGCTTAAAAGTGAATGTACGACTACATTGGACCACAGGCGGCACTTAGTAGTTTATTGTGTCAATTTGTGAGTTAACGGACAATAAATTAATACTTCAGGAGGAGTTAGGGTTAAAAAAAAATGTTTATTACTACCTGTGATTAATTGTCCAGGCATGTAAGAGGTGGCCGACGTGCGCAGGGTGACGAAGCTGTGGAACAGGTCCTGGGGATGAGCCCGAATGTGACCAGGAATCATTTCTTGACAGGAGGTGCGGCTGGCACCACGGGAAAATGACAGGGTGGGTGGAGCCAGCGAGAATAAGACCACACCCACCCCCAAACAGAGGAGGGTAGACGGCATCTCTGCAGACAAATACAAATTGTTATACATGTGTTTTTTATTTTCAATTATGCACAGATTTGAACTCACTTCTAAAGGAAGGAATATAAATCCAGGACTTGATCCAGTCCTTGTATTCAGTGCAGCACATTGTGTTTTTTAAAGTGTTTGCATGATAATGTACATTCACAGATACAGGACAGGTTGCAGCCAGGGTTCCTGTGAATTGGGAATATCCTGTTAGCCTCGTCAGACCACATTCAGTGCTGCTTCAACCGAGTTGATCACCACTGATAACCTGTTTTTATTCATGTACGTAGGTTAAACCACCTGTGCACAATGTTGTCATTGTCAAATATTTGACTTTCAACGCCTGTGTTGTCTCTGTCACGGTGCTGTTCATTCAAATCAAATACAAAGGGAAGATGAGAGATAGGAGACGGGAGGATTAACTGATAAGAGACCAACACATGACCGAGAGAAATTCAAATAATCCCAAAAATGTGTCCTTTGTCTGTAATTTAGGGCAGAGGTCTTCAACAGGGGGTCCGCGACCCCTAGGGGGTCCGCAGAGGTAATGCAGGGGGGTCGCGAAATGCTTGGTTGATGAGACAATTTTTTTATATTTTTTATAATTTTTTTTCCCACAAATGTAAATGTCTTAAAATACACATTAACATGTATCCAACATATTGAGAGGCTGATTTAAACCTCTGTCTGACAACCTCCATCCGTCCAAGGTTAGATAAGTTGTGTGCTTCCCATCAGGGTCTGACATCTCACTAATGTGGGAGTATGTGTGCCATCCATAGATGGCTTGAGGATTCCCTGTCTCTTCTACATGTATGTTTAAAATAAAAACATGAATCTGTGAATTACTTTAAAAGCTCAGTGTTGTATGAAAGATGTATGTTTATAAATGGGTAATATTTGAATAGCTTAGTATTGAATGCACAATAACAGGGTAGCTATGTTTATACATGGCACTAGGCCCAGTTTAATATAAAACACAATTTTAAACAATATATAGTAGGGGGTCCCTGCTCAATCTCTCCACTAGGTTGGGGGCCTTGGCCTGAAAAACGTTGAAGACCCCTGATTTAGGGGATTAAGAATATATTTGTATAAACTTTTAATCTTCTTTTAAAGTAGATTAAAAGTGACGTATTTAACGACACTGTTTGTATTTTTTATTTGCTGCTGACATGTCCAGTCAGAACATCATCCATGATCAGAAGTCAATGATAAGATGTCTGTAAATAATTATAATATATATACATATTTTTATATATCACACAGGAACAGATGCGGATGAATCTATCCGTGAGCATCCTTACCTCGTGGAGCAGCGACCGTCAGGACGTCCAGAAAATCTTTCTCTTCTTCTTTTTCGGTCTTTACAGTCCTGCGGTTCAGTTTTTGTGTGGTTGAGCTTTGCTTCAACCCCTGTGGACTGTCTGAATCCCAGCAGAGATCAGTGAGGGTGCAATTAAAGTTGGTTTGAAGCTTGTGAGTGTGTGTGTGTGTGGGGGGGGTCCAGGATGTGGAGGGAGGGGGGTCGCATCCCTAAGTCCACCATCACAAATAAGTTCATCAGAGGCTGTAAGCAACGGATTTATCAATAATTAATGGATTCTTTAAGGTAAGAAATGAAACTGAAAAACATTATATTCACAAATAAAAAGTTTTAGCCCATTGTTTTGGACGTATTGCTGCAAATTCACATTTTCTAGAATTCAACTTGTCTCTACATCGTGTTTCAATAACATTATTTAGGAGTTGAACACGTGTTCATGAACATAATCGTTGATGTTTAGATAACGTTCTTTAACGATTATTCAAACCGTATAATTCACTGAAGACTCCGGAGGGGAAGGTCTGTCTTCTCTTTTCTCATGGGGGGCTTTTCTTTGAGATTAAGACCACACACACTCACACACAGTGACACACACTCACACACACACACTAACAGGATGTAGACCAGCTGTAGCCGCCTCCCTCCAGGATCCCCCCCTCCCCACCACCACCACCACCACCTTAAATTCTATCAAGCTGAACCAAATCACACACACTCATAGACATCAATAGATATGTCATGTAAACACTTCTGGGGGGGGTGCTGAGTGTTTCAGGTCATACTCTGAGAAGAAAATGTTTGACTCAAATTATAAACCAATCATAACGATGAGTTAAAAGAAGAAACCATAAGAATATTACAAAATAAATGGGTGGGCTGTTATGTATTGGTAAGCTGACGTCATTTAATTGTTACTGAAACCTGAACTCTGCATCTGTGACCCCGCCCTGCAGTCTTACGTAAGGCTGTCCTGCCATGATGCCAACTCCTCGGGGAGGACCTCACATGCACCAGGATCTCTTCTGAAAGCACGGAGCTCAGATGGGTTTTGTTTATGTTGTCTGGACTTTGAATTTGATGCTGAGCAGAAACAAACGTCTCATTAAAACTTGATTTGCCGGTGAATGTGTTCCGGAGGTGGAAGCTCACCTGGTGACAGACCAACAAGCTGCTGCTGCTGCTCCGCAACGACCTGAGGACGTGGACGAGAACCGCTGCATTTTGTTTTCTTTGAGGATACTCTGACATCATAGCAGGTAAACCATAAATAAAATTAACGTTTATATAATATAATATAGGAAGAATACTATGATGAGAGTCTCCATAATTCATTTATTTTACAAAGATCATGGGAATAAAAAAAGGGACCAAAGAAACAACACAAATAATCTGTCATAAATCTCTGTTGAGGCAGCTCGAGGATGAAGGACAGGTTCAGCTTCATTATTCACATTATTTTCCAGTCTGCTCTGTGTTCCTGTGATTCAATCAATCATTCAAATTGTATTTGTATAGCCAATATTCACAAATCACAATTTGTCTCATAGGGTTTTTACATGGTGAGATATCCTCTGTCCTTAACCCTCAACAAGAGTCAGGAAAAACTACCAAAATCCCTTCTAACAGAGTAAAAATACGTGGAAACCTCAGAGAGAGCCACATGTGAGGGATCTCTCTCTCTCCCAGGATCGAGAGAAGTGCAATAGATGTCAAGTGTAGGGAAACATCATCAAGATAAAGGTTTTAGCAGCATTGACGAGGGTAAACATTTTAAAGGATAAGGTATAACTGAGGAGAAATACTAAATGTCAAGCAGTCCTGTCCAATTCACCGTGCGACCTCTGATACGCGATCCACAAATCGTAATCCACGATGATGTGTGTATTTATGAGATATGAATTACTTTGATGCGATAAGGATGGAGAAGAGGAAGGAGAAGCTGGAAAGAGAAGCTCCGTGGGTCACGTGTCATAAATTTCCCTTTGCACCTTAGCCTCATCAGGTGTTTTTGCCTTGCAATAATAATATAATAATAATGTTTCTCTAAGGTGTTTAGGACCAAGTATAATAACCTCTGTTTGATCTGAGTTTGATAAGAACCTTGTCAGTTTGTTGTGTGTCGTTATCTGAACAAGTTTGACAAGTTTTTCTTCTCACTGTAAATGGTGTGTGTGTGTGTGTGTGTGTGTGTGTGTGTGTGTGTGTGTGTGTGTGTGTGTGTGTGTGTGCGTTTCAGATTATCCATGGTTTGTGTGTTGGCTCTCCTCCTCTTCACTCTCCTCCTAAGTGGGTCATCTGCTGCAGGTTAGACTCTCACTCCACAGGTTTTTGCTGTCGACAGTCAACACACCTCAGAGTTTTACACGCGAGCAGTTGGGGAACAAAGCAGTGAAGCAGTTTGTCACCTGAATGTCCGCTAATGAGTTTTTTTATATGTCGTGTCATCAGGGGAGGATCCAGTCTCTCCATGCCCACCTCAGTGGCTCCTGTTCGGGCAGAGATACTTCGCCTTCTTCCCTGTGTGGAGCTCCTGGAGCAACGCTAACGTAAACACAATGTAACATGTTTTATTCTCAACGTGTTTCAACTAATGTATGGTTACAGTGAGAGTGTGTGTGTGTGTGTGTGTTAGTCTTTATGCTCTCAGACAGGTGGTCACCTTGTGTCGCTTCACACACCAGAGGAGAAGCAGTTTCTACTTAAGCTAGCGAACACAAACACTCATGTCTGGTTGGGCGGATATCGCGTACAACAGGTGTGTGTGTAGTTTCAAGAGTTTGTTGTCAATTGTGTCGTGTTTGTGCGAGCTCCGGTTACTTTAAATCCCCAACATCCTCCTGAGTCGTCTTGTTTCTCTCTGTGAAGAATAACTCTTGGTTCTGGAGCGACGGCGCCCCCTTCAGGATCAGCGGCTGGACCAATCAGATGAGAGGGGAAATGACGGAGGGCGGCCTTTGCATGGAAATGGATTCAAAAAGTAACAAATTAAATATTCATATTTTCTCCCATAAAACCAACAGGTAGCATCATTGTGAAATGTGCAATCTAAATATATCTTTTATTTACATGAGTACGATATAAAAGTTATTTGATAATAATATAATGATCAAAAACAAGACGCAAATTTATCATAACTGTTCAATAATCCACAAACTATACAACTTTAAATTTGGGAAAGATTACAAAGTTTGTGGATCAGAAATATTTTAGCCAATAACTGCTAACCAATCATAGGGGCGGGTCTTCAAAGCCATCAACGAACAGTTGCTGGCCTTTGTGTTTAGGTGGAGACCTGCGCAGCGCCCCCTGTGGAGAACTCAGATTCTACATCTGCTCCATCAAAGTCAGGTGAGCTGCATATTTAACTTAAAGTGATTCTTGGACTGAACACAAGGACTTGATCACTGCAGGGGGCTCCGACGTGCAAATGCTTGAAAATAAGAAAGTTTAAGTCGTGTGAACACTGAGTTAACTCCTTTTTAACGTGTGAGCATTATTGTTTATTGTTTGTTATCCTGGTTGTTCTTCTCCAGTTCCGTCGACTCTCCCATCAGTCGGAAACAGGTCGAGCCAGGTGAGAGTTCAAGGTTCTGTTCACACCTTGGTTTAAGTAGGATCAACTCAAAACAGGTTTTTCGGCCTCTTGAATGTGATTCAAATATGTATGTAAATGGGATGCGGTGGTTGATTTAACACTATGTTGCACTTCTAGTTTGTAAATGTGAAAGTTCTGCGTCCTCTCATCGAAACTGTGTATTCATTGTTCTTATATCTTGTTTCTTACTGTACATATCTTATTTATTTACATTTCCTGTTTAAATATGCAAAATACTTTTACTGCCTTTTCTGCACTTCTGATTAGATGTTAAACAGCGTTTCGTTGTATAAGTACTTGTTCTGTGCAATGACCATAAAGTTGAATCTATTCTAATCTAAAAAAAAACTGTGACCAGATGGTGGCGCTGAACTTCTTCTGTCTCTTCCAGGCCTCGTCCCCGGTGTCAGTTTGATGGACGTCATGTGGAGTCGCAGCGACGTGTTGGCGGAGGAGATCCTGCACTCGTCCTCCTTTCTTGCTGAGCTGCAGACCGGTCACATGCCGAAGCGCTGCTACTCCAACTACATCCAGCAGGAGGCGCTCTACATGCACAGAGTCAGCAGCACTTTGGAGGTCAGAGGTCACCTAAAAGACTGTGTCCTGTTTTATCTTTCTGTCTTTCTTTCTTTTATTATGTTTCTTTGCCTTCTTTTTGTCTTTGGTTTGTTTCTTAGTTTTTTTCGTGATTCTAAAAAGCATATTTTTATAAACAGTGTTGTGCAAATGTTTTTTGACCCTTGAGTCATAAATACTACAAATGTAGGATTGCAATAGAAGCAGGAAGGACGACAAGTGAGCCCCAGGCCCATCACAGAACTGGTGTGACGGGGTTGTTGTTGAACTTGTCTGGTTTCCCTCAGGTTCTGATCGGATGTCTGCAGGAATCAAATGACATGAACTCACTGCTGCGCGACACATTCAAACAATACAGCTGCAGGAACCAGGTGAGAACCCCCGACAGACTCCAGTCTGTGCAGCGGCGAACGCTGAGCACATAGAGATGGAAAGTGCAGAGGATGAAAATGAGAAGTCCACTTATGGATAAGTTTGTTGTTGAAAACCAAATGTGTGAGGTAAGGAAGCACGAATAACAGAAGGTAAAAACCTGTATGTTTTCCTTGTCTCCTCCCCCAGAGCCTCCCTCATCCACTCCCCCCACAGTGGCTCCAGTTCTCCCTCCAGTCTTTCCACTCGCTGGTTCTGGAGGAGCCGGTCTATTGGCTGGTGGCTCTGTCGGCCCGGGCCTGGCTCCGTAGCTTCCTGGCTGAGGAGGTGCTACGCCGGAGCAGGCCTGGTCCCCAGCTGATGGCTGGGGTCGACTCCTCCTATCGGGAGTGGATCAGGGACAGCCTGCAGGATGTCGCCTGGACCCAAAGGTACATGTTCACTGCCAGGAAACAGTGTTTACAGCAGCTCTGAATGCGTGCCATGCCCCCTTGTGGCAGAGTTGTACCCAGCATCTCAACATGAAGTCACAAGCTCCAGTTCTCTGCCTTCACCTACACATTTAACCAATGAATTAGACACATCCCTGTGATCCTGATCAGATTTTATAGTAGGAAGGAAGTTAAAAACTCCAGAGAGCTTTAATATTGGACGCAGAACGATGGGACGCCCTCGAGTGCAGCAGTTCAAAGGTTATTTTTCCACTGTGTCTTTGTGTGTGACAGGTTCAAAGTGGTGATAGAAGAGAACCAGGACAAGATGGACATGTTCAAAGCGATCAACATCTTCAGAGAGCACATGATGAACCAGAAGACCTTCTACAAAGCTGTGTAAGAACACGTCGGACGCGTCAATGACTGTGAAGAAAGATGGACGACATTACAGCTCCAGGAAGTGAAGCCAAAGTGTCTAGTCTGCCTGTTGGCTGTAGTAAAGAGTATAAACTCAGTGTCCTCCACGTTAGCAGACGGGACGTGGACCAGACAAAAAAATCAAAGTAAACGTTAAGTTGATCTCAAAGAGGATTTCTTAAATTTTTGTAGTTCTTATCACACGGATGTATATGTTCAAATGTTACTGATTGTCTTTATATACAGTCATTCATCGTGTTCATATGCAGATCATCTTTATATATAGCCACTGATTGTTTATATACAGTAACTTGTGTTTCTCCTGCAGAGACTGTGAGGTTGACGATGAGGGCTGATGAAGAGGAGCAGGTCGAAGCTGCTGCTGAAGATGACTCACAACTGTTTTTTCCCAGTTGAGTCGCTGCTTTTACTACGTATACTGCTTACGTATACTACGCACTGTTTTTATCTGTCCTGTCTGTGTGATACATTTGCAAGAAAATATTTGAGAATCTTTATTCTAACTTAATGAACGAACTAGGCTTAATGTTGTCACTGCCTTTACTTCAGTAGTTTTTATGATTTCCAGAGATTCCCGTTTTTAAGATCCAGACAAAAGCTGAAGCTGTAAAAGACCAAACTACCTGAACCCAGGAAGTTTATTACAGAAGGAGCGACACGCTGATGTGTTACTGCTGAACTAGGACTGTGAACAATAAAACAATGACAACAAAATAAAATACACCTGAAAGCGAGAGGTGATACTTTGAGTTCACTTCACGTCCAGGCTCAGCCTTTCACAAACACCTGTCTCTGTCTCCCCCTGCAGGCTGAGTTAGGACACTGCACCATTCAACATGAGCACAGCTGCACAAATACTACTGCAGTATTTGTCTGGGTACTACTGATACCACTCACATCACTATCCTGCTGTCACCACTGCTGATTAAACTACTTACAATAGTACTTTATCACTGTTTCTGCTACTACCACTATAACAGGTAAAATTAGGCGGGGATTCTGCTTAGTATTTATTGGGTATTTTCCAAAATGAACTTTTCCAGTCTCTCCCTCCAGATCCGACTCGGTTAGGGTTGGTTTGGAGATTTGGCAGAAAGGTGGACTCACAGATGAGATTAGATGTAAACACAAGTTAATTCCTGCAGGAAGTTTAATCACATCTGGCCCAAACATTCACTCATGAAGTAGGTAACTAGTGTTAGCCATCAAGATTCAAAGATTCAAAGACTCTAACACCCTAACACTACCTGAACAGAACCACTCCAGTCTCTACTGGTTTCTAATAAGAATAACTTCTGGTGTCCAACTCCAAATCTTTGCCCCAGGGGCCACGAAAAGAGATCATCCGGACGTGTTGATTGCAACAGTATTAACCTTAGTTAGATTCTTATGCGTTTCTGCTGGATTCCAATTAGTTCTTTGAAATGTCTTATGTTTTGCAGTGTTAATTTTGCTCGGATAAAGGCTTGTGCCCGCTCGTCGTGACCTGCCCTTGTGCAGTGATATGGTACACACACACACAAACACACACGCACACACACACACAGGTACGTCTCTACTGGTTTCTAATAAGTAATTACCGAGTAAGTGCTGGTGTCCCTTTGGTGTCCAATGATAATTTCTTTGCCCCAGGGGCCATGAAAAAGGTTGATCCGGCCGTGTAGGTGCTAACCCCGCTCGGATTCTTGTGTTTCCTCCGGTTTCTCATCGGTTGGTTGAAATCTAAACGTAACTTTATTTGCGGATGGTTTTGATTCTGCGGGTTCGGTGCGGGTACGGGCGCGTGTGCCCGGGATCCCCCCCCGTCGTGTCCTGCCCTTGTGCGGTGATCCGGCGCGTGGACAGGGACACACTGCATCTCTCACACACACACACACACACACGTACACACTCATACACAAGCACACACTCTCTCTCACTCACACACACTCACACACATACAGAGGGAGAGGAGGCGGAAACCTCCATCTGCCCTGCTCGGTGACCGACCCGTCATCCTCGGGTTCGGGGGAAGAAACGAACCGGTTCCATTTTTTTTCTTTTACTTTCTCGCCGTTAACGACACCGGAGCCGTGATGTCAGAGAACCGGGAGCAGATGAGGAGGCAGCTGAACATGGAAGAGATCTCCGGTCTACATCCAGGCTGTGCCCCGGACTGCACCACCGCCGCCGCCGCCACCTGCCCTCCCGGTACCGGTAAGTCACGGAGGGGAGATGAGCCCGTAGAGAAGCGTCCGGTCCCGGTTGAGCGCGTGTTGTCGCTCACGGTGTCCGGTAGTCGATGCTAACTGACCCGTGAGCCAGACTCCGGAGGTCCTGTGAGGTCGGGTTACCGTTCAGCCATGTTGCATGGAGGGGGGGGTTTGGGGGGGGGGTAACGGCGGGGCTCCTGACACCTGCCCTCATTCCCGGTAACCGGAGACAAGCACGGTAGAAATCAGCTAAATTAGCGGGAGTCAGCGGCTCCACCGTCGTCCCGCAGCGGGGGGTGACTTTGTGACTCGCCGCGGCCGTTCAGCCATGTTGCGGGGGGAGGAGAAGCGGCTAGCGGCGGAGCTCCGGGGGCTCTGACACCGACCGACCGACACCGGGGGAGCCGCGGAGGGAGGGAGGCGGCCGGGTGGAGGTTCGTGAGAGGAGGGGGTCTCGCGGAGGACACCGGTGCCCGGTCATTGTCGCCTCTGAGTCGGATGCGGCGGCGGCGGGAGCCCGCACCGTGTCGCCTGGAGACGGAGGCAGGAGGCTGGGGTCGATGAGGGTAGAGAGTGAACCGAGGCCACGATCATCATGGTTTATTCATATTTTATATACATTTCAATGTATGCTGATTTCTATATCAAAGAAGTTTCAACTTCCCTTTGATCATTTGTATCTAATGAATTATTTTCCATTTGTAAAACATATTATGAAATTTGATTTAAATGTCTTGTTTCAATTTAATTAATATAAATGTTCCTCTGATCAACAGATGATTAAGTGACAAATCATTGCAGGTCTAATTTTCATTCTTATCTCTATTTAACTTATGTAATATACCTACAGTCACAATATCACAATTCAATCTGTGGATTGATTTAGAATCTTATATTTTTTTTACATTTTAATTAGCTATTCATATTTAAAATGTTCTCAACCTGAATTGTTTTAAAATATATTGATATCATTTTGTGTTAGACATAGTAAACACATAAGTTTTATCTTTTTTAACAGGTGGCTGTTATTAACTTGAACCTGTAAAAGTTAGATTTTTTAATTCTATAACATAAGTACAAGGGATACTTTTTCTACAATGCAATATTAGATACCAATATTATTATTTATTATTATGTATTTATGAAAGAACATTCATTTTTCACAGGTGGCTGCAATTAATTTAGTGTTTTATTGTTTCTTTTAAACACATATAATAACAAAAAATACATATTCTCAAATGAAATATTAAATAATAATAATTTTTGTATTTTGTTATTTTTATTTTTAACAGTCAAAGTGTTATTTGTGTAATACCACAATTATATATGATCATACACATGTTCGAATCAGAAATAGAGCTGATGTGTTAAATCGTTGTATTTGTGTCAACGACAGGAAGTTGTCATGGCTAACAGTTGTTGGCAGGTGGAAGTGATCATTGATGGTTATTGATCATAATTGACGATTGATTGGTGGGAAGGTCAGGGCAGGAGACGACTCAGCAGGGTCCGTTACCATGGCGATAACGTGGGATGATTTGTGCCCTTATTATTGGACCTTTTTCAATTCAATAATTTATTAATTCACAAATTCACTTTGTTCATGTTCCTTCTTCTTTTTTTTCTTCTCCTCTCCTTTGCCTCGTCCCTTCATCTTCCCCATCCCTCTCTCTCCCTCTCTCTCTCTCTCGCCTCTCTCTCGCGCCTCTCTCTCTCTCTCTGTCTCCATTCTTCCCTGTCCTCTCTCGCCCTTCGTCCTCGACGCCTCTCCTCCTCTCTCAATCCATCTACTTTATCTCCCTCCCCCCTCCTTCATGCCCCTTCCCTCCACCCATCCCTCTCTCTCTCTCTCTCCCTCCCTCCCTCCCTCCCTCCCTCCATCTCTCTCCCTCCCTCCCTCTCTCTTTCTCTCTCTCTCTTTCAGGTCAATGAGAGGCAGCAGCAGCTCGGTCTGAAGAGCAAATCCTCCCTCGTTTTTTCTCCTTTACCTCCTCCCTCTTTTCTTTTATCATGCTCTCCTCACTTCCATATGATGAAGAACACAGTTGTCTTATTTTAGCAGCCCTACCTTCCTCCTCCTCCTCTTCTTCCTCCTCTTCCTTCTCGCTTGCCCTCCTCTCTCCTGAGTTTTGACTCCCTCTCTTTTTACAAACACACACTCACACGCCGAAAAATGAAGCGTGGGTCGAGTGTGTTGCAGCCTCCCTCTGATGCAGCCAAACGACACACACACCCTGCAAACACACACACACAGACACACACCAGTGGTAGTGTTGGTGGTGATGCTCGTTCACTAAGTGTGTCCAACACACATGCTGAACGCACACAGGACACACACGCCGAAGGTTCAAGCCCTTTCCCAGCAGCCACCTCTCTGTTCAGCCCTGATGTCAGCACCAAGATGGCGTCAGACCTCCTCATCAAGCTGTCAGGTAGCACATACACACACACACACACACACACACTGTGTATATATATATATATATATATATATATATATATATATATATATATATATATATATATATATGAGTCAATGCATAGGGCTGCAAAACATGATTATTTTTTTATTCATAAATAATTTATTGATTATCGATTTGTCTCTGAAATGTAAAAAAGTCTCATAACGAACATAAAAAAATAACTTTCTGTATATAAAGACCATCAATGACTGTATATATATAGTTATATAATGATTGATTCAGAATCCAAATACCTTTGTTATATATATGAATATATCATTGTGAGTGAAGTACAGTCAATGTGCTGTAATGTGAACTTCTCTCTTCAGAGGCCACCCAGAATGCCCAGGTGCACCCTGGGATCCTAATGGAGGCGGAGCCTCAGCGGCGGGAGGCTCTGCTGCAGGTGCGTGGCGGGCAGCAGGACGAGCCGGGCCTCGCTCTCTCCCCAGACGGCCCTGGGGCGAGTCCTGAGCCGCCATCCCTCACGCACACACCCGATGGCAATGCCACCACGGACACGCTGGCTTCAGACCTGCTGAGGAAACTGGCAGGTACAGTGTGTGTGTGTTGGTCTGAAGTCATAGCATTATAACTTACTGTAGAAATTGCCTTAGAAGTTTTGTTTAATATGGAAGTGATGGTTCAGGATTCATAGCCGCAAGTGACATCACAAACTGACAGGTTTCCCACCAATCACAGAACGCCAGGAAGTGAACTGCCATGACGTCAGGATCAAAGAAGAAGAAGAACCAATGGAAGTGGACACAAGGGCTGTCTCTGACCTCATCCGTGATCGACCGGGTACACAAGACACTTCCTCATCTTCCCCAAAGATGGCGAACCACCATCTGGTCATCAAATCAGAAGATCAGGTTCTCCACAGAAACGAGCACCACAAAGGCAAAATGTCTGAACAGTGTCTCCTAGGCCTGAAGATGGAGGACAGCTTCTTCACTGAAGGCTCCGGCTCAAAGACGGGCGATGGCGTGGCCTCTGGTTCCAGCACGTTTCCGTTCCATGGCGTCTCTGGGACTAAGATGACAAATCTTCTCCCTGGAGTCAAGATGGAGGAGCAGTTTCTCTTTAAAGCAAAACTTGCAGAGCGGCCTTTCTCCTCAGCAAAGTTTCTCCCCGGAGTCAAGATGGAGGACGAGTTTTATTCAGGTGTCAAAATGGAGAAGCAGCTTCTCTCTGAGGCCGAGGTGACGGACCCGGTGTTTTCCAGAGTAAAGTCAGAGGAGCAGCTTTTCTTTGGAGCCAAGATGGAGGACCAGTGCCTCAGGGCCGTGCTGTGGCAGGACATGTCGGTGAACCTGGCGTCCACGCTGCTGCACCAGCTCTCAGGTATCACACACCTTCACACACTCCCGATTCAGTGTCACAAGTATTTTCAACAAAGTTTTTACACACTTAATTGTGAAGTACCAGTTTCTTAAAAAAACTCTCGGCTTGGTTAGATCTATTTTCTTTAATCCTGTCATTAAGGTTACTTATTTATTGTTACTTGTCATTTTTTATATGATAAATAAATAGCAACTGGTTTGCAATCACATCTGCTAACATGGAGGAGGCAAGGTTTATAATCCATACTACCTTCGGCCACCAGGGGGCAATGAATATGTTTTTTCAGTTTGTTTTGCAGCTGTATGGGAGGTAATTCAAGGCATTTGTGTTTCTGCAGAGAGGGTCAGTAAATCCAGCAGTCAGCCGGCGGAGAGGTCGACTCCGCCCATCAGAAGCAGGTAATATGTCACTTCCTGTCGTCGATGTGGACACATTGACCTCCGACCTCTGACAATATGTGTGTGTTTCTACAGTCCTGTTTTGAAGCTGAATGGGGACCCACTGCATTCCCCCTCACTTGTGAAGAAACAGGAACCTCCACATGGTAATTTACTGTACACACACACACATGGACACACACACATGGACACACACACACACAGTAGCTCCATCACCATCATTGTGTGAGCGTGCTCAGCGGCTCCTGTTAGTTTGAGGGGGCGTAGATCTTTGAACGCTGACAGACGTCTCACGGGACTGTTTTTTTATTCATATACTGAAGCAGTGTTATGTTTATCATTGATTTGCTGCCTCACCAATCCCAGTGTAATACGCAATAATGAAAAATGACACCGTCAGTCAGAGTGTGAGGATTAAAGGCTCAACACAGCCCCTGATCCAACACGCTGCACCTCGGCATTGAAGGACGAGGCCGCGGAACTTTTTCCTGTTGTCATCAAAATCCCAAAAGACCAAAACCAACAACGGTCATAATAATACACATCATTTCTATAAAACCTATGAAAAGCCAGAGTTACAAGGGGCTTCCCACGTGTGATGTGATAATATGATATATCACAATGTAAGTGAACAGGTAAGAAAAGCCAGACCGTAGTCAGCAAACAGCTTTTATTGAGCAAACACATAATCAATAAACATAATCATTAGATTAATCAATAATGAAAATAATCGTTGGTTGTGGTATTTAGCAGCTTTTCACTGTGATTAAGCCAAAAACATTAAAAAAAGAATGTTTTAATCACATCCACATGTTGTGTTAATTATTTGTCAACCTGGCAAGAGACAAAGATAAATTCAGCAGATATTTTTCCGATGTTTTAATATTGATTTATTAATCTGATTCCAATTTCTGCCCATATATGAAGCTTCACAGATTATTTTAACCACGGCACTTATATTGTTCAATGAACACTTCTGGGAGAATTTGGCTGCAGTTTTTCAATATTGTTGCTATTATGACTCTTTACTTTCAGTGTGATGTTTCCATCTGTGTTATAGATTTATTCTGCCCTTTAAGTTTAATGGAGAGATGATAGTGAAGAGATCTGAGTAAACACAAGCTCGAAAACACGTCTACACATAATAACTTCCACAGGGACTCATCATTAGACGATTTTTGAAGCGCAGATAAAAATAGAGGAAATATGGCCACGGAAGAATTATTTATTGAATCGCTTATCGGAAATATAAACACCTTCCTTTTTTTGTTCTCACAGAAACGCAAACCGGCCTCAGCAGGGATCAAACTGCAGGTTACTTCTACAGGTAATGTGCAGAAGGTTCTTAAACTGTGTAAGGGGTGAGGTCAATCTGAGGTCAATCCATCATGTGTGAAACTTCAATAATTTTAACCAAATCTCATGATTGTGTCCATTCAACAGTTTTTGAGGTATTTCACTGGAGCAACTCGTCGTCCTCATGAAGAGTTGGAAATAAAAAAATGATTATTAGATTGTTATTAAAGGAATAAACCTCATCTCGACATCTGGAGAGAACAAGGTTGTCTTCAATGCTCTTGACGTTTAGTTATTTGTATAATCTGAAAAGTCGAGTAGATTCAGCAGAGGAAAGATTTTAATGCTTTAGTTTAAAAAGGTTTTAGAATTAGCAGCAGTCAAACATCAAGGTCGCGGCACATGGAGAGGATCAAACATCTGTTGCCATGGCTACTGTGACCCATGCTGTGTGTCATCCCGCCCCCCAGGTGTCATGTGTGCGGGTTTGAAATGGAGGGGCGTGTCCTTTTCCAGAGTCACATGATAGAGCACCGCCAATGGGAGCACGGATCCTTCTCGCTGCGCTGCTGCGTGTGCGACTACTCGACCAATCAGGAGGCAGAGATGAGGGCTCACGCCGACACGCACTTACACAACGACTCAGGCGTCAGTGGAGACGTGAGGTGGTGCATTCTTATTTTATTTTTCGGTATCGGTTACGTTCACTGTTTGTTGTTTTTTTCATTAAAATGTCTTTTGTGTTTTTCCAGTTTTTTTTTATCTTTGTTCTGTATTTCCTCTGAATGTCTTTTGTATCCGTGTGTGTGTTTGTGTGTGTGTGTGTGTGTGGGGGGGGTTGTGTGTTTAAGAATCTCTATGTTCATTATACACTTCACTTTCTGGTGTGTGTTTTCTGGGTCATGTTATGTGTGTGGGTCATTAACCCCTCCCTACCCTCCCAGATGCCCCATCACCCCTCCTGCCACCATCGCCGCCGCCTCCTCCAGCAGTGCTCAGGCAGTTGCCATGGCAACCACACCGGAGAAGAGCACCTCTGAGCATCGCTGCCGCATCTGTCAGAGGTCGTTTCCCGGGCAACAGGAGCTGCTGGTTCACTTCCAGGGTCATCGCCAAGGCAACCAGTACCGGTGCGACCGGTGTGGCCACCTGACGCGGACAGCCAACAAGCTGGTGGAGCACGTGCGCGTGCACACGGGGGAGCGGCCGTTCACCTGTGACCTCTGCCCTTACAGCGCCAAGCGGCGGGACAGTCTGCGGCTGCACTGCAAGGTCAAGCACGCCGCGCACGTCAGCGGGAGCGCGGCGGACGCGCCCGGCGACGTGCACACACACCGGTCCTACGTGCACGGAGACAATCAGCGTTCCAACAAACACGTTCAGCGGCTGCACACACCGCTCAACACACACACTGCTGCTCCCTCCTCCTCCTCCTCCCTTCCTCCTCTTCATCCCTTGCTCTCTGACCGGGCAGGATGGAGGGATTTGTCTCCTCTCCTCCCCATCACAACACTCATCTCTCTGAAACCTCGCACTCCTCCGCCCCCCCCACTCTTCCTCCTCCTCCACCAAACACTCATTTCTCTGTTACCTTGGTCTGACAACTTCTTTATAAACCTTCTTTGTCCTCCTCCACTCGCTTCTTGACTCCCCTCCTCCTCTTTCATCCTCACTTCTCCTCCTTTGACCTTCTCTCCTTCTTATTTCCTTTCCTTGCCTTTTTTCCCCCTCCTCTATTGATGCCATGCTTCATCTTATGTCATCTCCTTGTTTCCTCCTCGCTCTTCCTTTCCTTGTTACCTCTCTCCCGGCCTCAACTTCTCCTCTTCCTTCATTCTTCAAATTTTCTCTTTTCCATTCTTCTCTTCTCCTCGCCTCTGCTTGACATCGAGTTTCATCTCCTTGTTCCCTCTCCTCTCCTCCTTTCCTCTCCTCATCCTCTATCCATCCTCTGGACTCTTGAAGTGATGGATGTAAAGCTCTGTAATGTATCTGAGGAACTTTCACTCAACACTAAGTATGAGAATGTCAAATATGCTTGATGCACTAAAAAAACCCACGAAGAACGTTTTGAATTTACCGAACTTTTTGCATCATGCTCGTGATCTTTGCTGCCTGCTTTTAGCCGCTCATGTAATCACTTAACTCTCTGGCTATTTAACCGACATATTTATTGCTTGTCTCTCTCTCTCGCTCTCTCTCTCTCCTTTCCTCTCTCTCTATCTCGCTCTCTCTCGCTCTCTCTCTCTCTAGTCTTTCAGAAACCCTGCACTTAAAAATCCTCTGGTCACAATTTGCACAAAACAAAACACTCAAGACGCTTTTATGTAAAGATCGAAGAAGTTGTTTAGTTTTCCTAAAAGATGTGAGATGATTTCACCTGTTTCGAATGTTTTTAGAGAATTTGGTGCAGCTCCACCAGGTTTCACTCTCCTCTGACAACATGAAATCTTTTGAAATCTGTTTTAAGGCTTCAACAACATTTAATTCCATCACAGTTAAATCTGGTAAATAGAATAAAAGATCTTCAAGCTGCGAGAACTTAAGAGGTTCAGTTTATTATTCAATGAAGATGACACAATAAACCAAGAAATATCCACATCTGAGAAGCTTTTTTAAAGTTTTGGCCTTTTTATTTATGACTTCATTATAATTAATTTAATTGTTTATACTCCTGAATGAGAATCAGTTACTACGACGACTTCTGTCTCTTCCTGCTTTGGGGATTTTTAAGGGGACAAGGTTTCTGGCAGACTTTGATGATATTTTTAATATTTGTGTTGTATATTGATAATAATGTATTTGTGTTTACATGACGACGCAGGGCTCCTCAGAGTCGTACTCGTCTTCATTTAAAGTTGCACTACACGTTGGTTCACGGAGATAAAAAATGTTTTTTTTTAACTCTTAACAAACCAGAAAGACGAGCAACGTTAAAAACCACAAACATTGAATGAATTTAACATTTTACATTTATTTTTCCATGTTGCGTTTACATCAGAGATCACAGACTGTAAATAAAGGTGGATGACATGGCAGCTCCCTAAAAGTGAAGCCACATCACCTTGATCGCCTCCTGGTGGCTGGAGACAGAATGTTTTCTGTCATTTTAGATCGTTCTTATCACTCTGAAGTTTGTTCAAGTGTTCATGAGACGCCATGATTGACAGCTGAGACTGATGACGGCGCCCGTTTCCAAGTGATTGGCTTAATTTGTTACCGTGAAGAGGCGTCGTTCATCTTTATTTACAGTCTTTGCACGGGACCGATGATAAACGACAGGAGAGATTTCCTTGTTTACGACTTTGCATTCACGTCATTGCCACTCTGATGAGAAACTTAAAAAAATAAACTACATCATGTAAGTGTGGCTTAATCACGGGTTTCAGGGACGTCCGTGTTCTTTAGTCAGAAACAGCCAGTTATGACTCGGAAGTTACTTACAATACCTTTTCACAAGTACAGGTTTGGATAAAATTACATATTTTTTATAGTGTGTTGATAATTTTAAGTCCCACTAAACCGACAGAGAGCCGGCAAGAAGAAAACGCTGCACACTAGTTGTTTGAATGTGAAGTGTGTGTTCGGTCGGGGGTGCTGCGTTCTGCACGTTTCATTTTTACTCAGACGAGCATGAAACTCAAACTTCACCTTCCTCCTCAGATCGTCTGGCTTTTCTTTTCTGTTCCTATCTGCTGAATCCTGTTCGTGTTCGCTGCTGCAATGATCAATAAAGTTTAATTTCATCTGACTCTCAGCCTGTACACACACACACACACACACACACACACTGTGTTTATATATGTACAGTATATACTGTGTGTATGGCACTGCAGGTTACACTGGTCACATGTGTCAAGTTATCAACACGTGTTTGAAAGGAAAAGATGTGTGTTGTTGTTTTTGTGGGTTTTTAGTGATGACTTTGTGTGTTTGTGGTTGTTTGTCTCTTTTTTGGTAATCTTGCGTCTCTTTTTGATTATTCATTGTGTCTTCATGCTGGTTTTGCGCCTCTAGTCGTTTGTCTCTTTGTGGTTGTTTTGTGTCTCTTTTGTTGTCATGTGATGTAAGTCATCATTGCATAATGCATCTTTGTGATCGTTTTGTGTCTCTGTGATCATTTTATAGCTGGTTATTATGCATCTCCTTGCGTTGTAGTAGTGTGTCTTGTAGTTGTGGTTGTGCTGTGTCACCCCTCGGACCCAATTTTGTTTGTCTTTGTTGTTGTTGGTTTTAGTCTTTTGTATAATTGTTGTGGGTTTTATGTTCTATGTTCTGTGGATGAGCTGGTAGGTGAGACGCTATTTAAATCGCCTGAGCACTAACGACAGAGAGAAACCAGGGATGAAGGTCACACACCACACTCACCCAACGAGTGGGAGGATAAGTGTCAATCGCCATGGGTCCTGTCCCCTCCTCGCATGTAACCATGGTTACCTGGCATGTTGTAGTTCTCCATGGCGGCTCGCGGGGGGGGCTGTGGATTGGCCGGGAGCAGCACAGGGCTTTGCGAATCGTCGTGCTGTGCGGGGGCTGTGGTGGGGGGAGAGGAAAAAAAAACTCTCACCCACATAAACACAAAGGTCGTTATTAGATATCAGTGAATGGTGTTAGAGGAGAGGAGAGGGGGAGAGAAAAGGAGGAAGAGCTGCTAGGAGGAGGAGATGAAAAGAAGGTCACGAAAGAAGCAGAAGAGGAGGTGAAAACGAGGGGAGGGGGAGAGGATGTGGGGAAGAGGAGGAGAGCATTGGTTTCTTCTTCTTTTGGGCAAAAGGTCAAAGGTCACGACCTGAGGGAGTCAACATGAACACTGACCTCAGATCACAGATACCTGAGGAACATTTAACGTCTACTTTAGTTTGGTCCAGGTCCCATCTGCTAACATGGAAGAGACAGTGTTATACTTCACTTGATTCCACCTTAGAAGATGTAAATATATGTGTATATATAAACCATTTCTTCCGGTCTTGTTGACGTCGTGCAGCTTGACGCAGCTCGTGGTGGGCGTGGTTTCCCCGCTGATTGAACGACCACTTGGTGTCAGAATTTCGCGGGAATTCGCCGCTGTCAGCGCACGTGTTCAGCTTTGAATTGAGTGACGCAGCCGCCGCCGTGTCCGACGCTTCCTGGGTCGTAGATGCGGTTCTTCAACTCACTTCAGCGGCGACAAGTGAACTCTGAGCCGACGGCGTTTAAAAGTTTGGAGCAGTCACAGGCGACAGCTAGCTTCAGCGACTAGCGCCCGCTAGCATGGACGGCGGCGGACCCACGGCGAGTGAGGAGCGGGGAGCGGAGAAGCTCATGGACGACTACCTGAGATCCATCGGCTTTCACCGGAAGAGGATCGCCAAAGACGGGTCGTGTTTGTTCCGCGCTGTCGCCGAGCAGGTGAAGTGACACGAGAGGAGACGCGTTGCTAGCATGAAGTTGTGATTAGCTAACACAGCGCAGGTGACTCGCGGCTCCCGGGTCAGTTTGTTGTGTCCGAGCGGGTCAGTGTGTGTCCGAGCGGGTCAGTGTGTGTCCGCGGGGAACCGAACGCACGTCAGGACACGTCTCTGGGTTTTCAACACGGTTTCAAAACAGATTATAACTCTTTTTAAGACTTAACACTCAAAATAACCTCAAATTACAACTTCTCCTAATGCAGCTCGCATTTTAGAGCCGAACAAGTGGTAACACTGAGTTCAAGTCAAGTAAACTTCATATTCACCTTATGCATTTAAAGTTATCTTCACACTAATGTGCTCAAATGAAGTCATATGATAATTAAAACAATAAATTACATTGCAACGCTCGTGTCTGTGCACGTCAGAGGCTCGTGTGCTTCGGTTTCACTGCAAATATTCAGTTCACGGTATTATTTCGGGTTCATGTATATTTTCATATTTCCATGCGTTTATATTGGTGCTTACAATTTTTATTTGTATTACTTTGTCTTTTTTTGTCTCATTATGGAGGACACCGTTTCTAGTGCTGTGACGTCATACAAAGTTAATATAGTTGACGCTAAACAAAGTATAAGAAACTTCGCATGAACTGTCAGCTGAGTTTCAATCTCTCCAGTGTAGAATCAGCTGTAATTGTAATGTTTTTTACCTCCTGGGTAATTATTGTTGACCTTTGACCTCTTTCAGGTTCTGCACTGCCAAAGCCTTCATACTAAAGTTCGAACCAAATGTGTGGAGTTCCTGAAGCAGAACAGAGAAAACTATGAGGCGGTACGTACGCTGTCTACACAGAATCACTTTGTTTTTATGTACTTTTAATATTTGAAATAACACGTAAACGCAGCTTTGTCACAATTAAACCAGATGACATTGTGTCTGTGTGTGGAGCAAAGTAGGTCTAATAAATTCAGAGACCAAAGAAATCCTGATAATTTATCATCACAAAATTGTCCGAGGATTGTTTGCTGAGTTTCTCTGGACGTTTGTTTACTCTCACGTCAAAGAAAAGCAGTAAATCCCCACGTTGATCCAGATGTTGTATTGTTGTCGCCGTGTCGTCACTAGTGTCTCTTGTGTTGCAGTTCATCGAGGGAGACTTTGAGCAGTACCTGTGTAAACTTCAGGATCCTCAGGTAAAACCAGCGATGGACTCGTTTCTCTGTTTAATCTTTCATCTCTGAGTTTGGTTCCTCTGTGTCTTATTCTTCATATTTACTGATGTTTGGATGAAAAGTGATAAAACCTTTAAATTCCTGTTTCTCAGCAATGGGTCGGAGAGGTAGAGATCAACGCACTGGCTGCCATCTACAAGTGAGTGAAATAAGGCGTCGGGATTTCATTTAACTGGCATAATAGTGAATTTTTGTATCTCCAAGTAAAAACAAATGTCACTGATGGACTAACACTCCGCTCCTCTGCCTCTGTGTAGGAAGGACTTCCAGATCTACCAGGAGCCTGGTAAACCTCCAGTCAACATCACAGACAACAACTTCAAGGACAAGGTGAGACTGAAGCATCAGGATAACGAAGCCAAACCTAAGATGCAGTGTAATATCATCATCATGTGACAAAGCAAAGTGATGAGGATGTGGAACTTTGGTTTTGAAACTAAAGTGTTACGGATACAGCCACAGACCTACACTAGACTTCTGTCACCAGGGGGTGTATTTTTACACGTCTTCATAATACTTCAAAGAGGATTAAAGTCTGTTTACTTTCCATAAGCACCTACTTCATAACTATATTTCCTCACATAGTAACCAGGGTCTTTATATATGACTCAGACTCATCAGAATAAATACAATATTATATTAACAATCATTACTATTTTATTATTGATCAGTTGTTTATAATATTTACCGCCTTGTGTTTCTTTCCCTCTCTCTCAGGTGCGGTTGTGTTTTCTGAACGGGAATCACTACGACAGCGTTTATCCCACCAGCCGCATCAAGAGTGCAGCTCTGTGTCAGTGTGAGTTCACCTGGTCGTCATGGTTACACCTGTACTAGCTTTAACAGTATTATAATACAGTTCTCAGCCTCGCTCTGTTAACTGACTGAAGAGTAAAGATATTGTCAATATACAAATAAAATTGTTTTTAATAGTAACAAATATTTAAATCGGAACCTTCTCCTGCAGCCATCGTGTACGAGGTGCTCTATGAAGACGTGTTCAAGGTCGACCACGGAGCCCTGGGTCTGTGTCAGAGGGTCAGCCGACCCGCCGACTTCCTGAGTGACGACAGCATGGCGGCCTGCGCCAGCAGCGACGGCTCCGACCTGGAAACAGACGAGCCGCTCTGGTAGGAAACTCCTCACTTCATTTTATATCATTGCAGTTAAATCTGTAACTTTGGCCTTTCCCTGATTGGTTAACAGTACGAGGGTGTTTCAGGAGTTTAGTCTGTGCTGCTGCGAGTCGCCAAAATAAAATTACATCTCGGCTGATTTCTTTGTTATTTTCATATCAGCAGAGTGAGACCTGCTTACATCTTACTGTTTTTTTGTCAGTGAACTCTCATGGGGTGTGTGTGTGTGTGTGTGTGTGTGTGTGTGTGTGTGTTACAGGTTGGACAATGGAACGAGCACTTCTACAAAACCCAACAACCAGAGCCACAGGGTGACACATACACACAAACACTGAATGCCATAAAATTCTGTATAAACCTCACCTGATTGAAAACAAAGAGTAACTCTCTGTGTGTGTGTGTGTGTGTGTGTGTCTGTCAGGGTCGTGGGCGCGGGCGGCAGCTCCCTGAGAGGGTGAGACGTTCACTGAACCCGACCCTGCTGAGGAACGTGGAGTTTGACGTCTGGCACAAGAGCAAGAGAGGTGTGTAGAGTTTCCTCGTTTGGTTCTGGTGACCCGTGTCTTAATGTCGTCACCATTTTTCCTTCATTATAGACAAATCATTGATTCAATACAATTAATGTTAACTTGAACTTTCAGCCCAACAGAAGATGGACTACTGCATTGCTGCTGGGATGCAATACACTGTGGGAGACCGCTGCCAGGTGAGTGTGTGTGTGTGATTCACGTCTGAGCTGTTAGCTCGACTGTGTTCACTCAAGTGAAGCCTTCAGTGCTCCACTATTAATCCTGAGTTTCCTGACCACATTCAGGACTACTTCAACTACCACATGCAATAATGTTCTTTGTCTTAGTCCATTGTTATTTAATTACTGATTTAAAGTCTGTTTTATCTTTGTGCTTTTTCCCATTACGTGTGCAGGTTCGTCTTGAGGGCACCGGACGCAGCTACAGCGCAACCGTCAAGGAAGTTCCTCCCAATGAAAACCTGGTGATAGTTCACATAGAAGAACTGGGCAAGAGGTGGGTCTCACACACTGAAACATGGTGGAAGGTTCGGCTCCTGCTCTTCTGACCATGACTATCAGCTGCTATAGAGGAAGTGACCAAGCATAAGCTGTGGCTTTGTGCACGTTAGATCATTCTGTGTGTGTGTGCTTGTGTGTAGATCGGTTCCTCTGTGGAGTCTGCGTCCGCCCGCTGCTGAGAACAGCTGGTGCACAGTCGTCAACAAAGACAAGCGGCTCAGTAACGGAAGCGGAGGTGAAGACAAACACAAACTCTCACACGTTTACAAAAGTTTTTACCTGGCACACTGAAATGTTTCTCTGTTTTGTCAGATTGGGAGGAGAGGGGTAAAAGGCCGAGGCCGGGGAAAGCCCGTCCCGCCGCCCGCCTCTGTTTCCCAGGCATCGTCCCCAGGCTCCAGTGGGCGTGTGCTGAAGCAGCACTCGTGGCCCCCGCAGGCCACCGTAGAGGAGCAGGGAGGAGCCAAACCCAGCAGGTCAGGATGTGTACACACTGAAGCAGCCAAGATCAATTTATGATTATATCACGTGGCTGATTCAAGACGTCACAGAGCCCTGTTTTCGACTTCATTTAGTAAATACATAAAATATATTTAAAGATATGATTTACACTTGAGTAAAGGTTTGTAAGATGAGAACCGAGACGATACGTTTCACTCAGTATCTTAGGCTTTTTTGGTCGAATTGAGAAACAGAAAATAAAAAAACTTCCCCAGAAAAGAGGAACATCCCGAATGACCTCGTCTTCATGTGTGTGTTCCTGCAGAAAGTCTGGGAGCTTGTCGGAGTTCGGTCTGACAGAGAAGCAGCGTTCGGCCAAAGAGGAGGAGCAGAGAAACGTGGCGCTGGTTGAGATCCAGCTCAGAGACGAACACAGCTTCCCCGCCCTTGGGGTGAGTTTAAAACACAGACTGACGTATTTCATGGAACGCTTACAGAACAAAGTCAATATGTGTTGTTTAATGTTAATATTAATTTTTATGTCCCTCAGACCGGGTCGCAGGGCGATGGAGGGAGGAAGAAGGGAACAGAGAAGAGACTATCCCAGAGAAACAAGACGGTGAGTGAGTTTTAAAAAGCTTCGCCTTGTTTTTTTTTAATGACACGATTTAGTACAAACGTTTCAATTTCACTTCGTAAACTAAAACACAAACAGCAGTTTTCAAACTGAAACAAGCATGAATTGGAAAATGTGAAGAAAGATTTTACTCGTTTAAGAAAAGTTTCGATCATAATTTACAGTCTATTGTTTCCACTGTGTTTCTTTCACAGATGAGTCCAGTTGAAGACGTCCGAGCAGCGTCGCCCTCTGCTGGTGAAAGACCCAAATCCAGCACCCCACCACCTATAAGCACTACAGTCACCACTGCACCTTCTACACCCACCAACCCCAACCCGCCTGCTGCTAAACCCGCTGTTTCTCCATCTTCGACCGGTAGCGCCACAAATACAACCGCCTCACCCTTAGGCGCCGCCCCTGGCCTGACGCCCACCTGTGCTGCCCCGACGACTAAAACAAACGCACACTCTCTCCATCCAGCTGCACGAGTCTCAACAAGTTCTCTTCCTCCTGCTGCTGCCCCGAGCGCTAAACCCTGTGTGACGGGTGGAGCTCTGCCTCCGTCTGTCCCGTGCTCTGCCGCCATCTTCTCCTTCCACACCCCGGTTCTCCCCACCGCTTCAGCAGCCCTCTCCTCCTCTTCCTCAGTGCCTCCTAAATCGACTGCCTCCCCTCCTCCTCCCTCCTCAATACCACCCCCCACCTTCATTGCTCCCATAGCTCCGTCTCCTGCTCAGGGCTTCCTCCCTCCGTCCTCCCTCCACCGCTCCTCCCCACCCGTTGCCTCTCTCCCCCACTCACCCAGTCCACCTTCGTCTTTCTCCTCTCATATCCACCATGCTGCTCAGGTCCGAGAGGCTCCAGCACAAAGTAAGAAATCTCAGTCAGACCTTGACATTTGTGCAGGAAATGACATGTCACTGGTCTTATGAGATTTACATCTTTTCTCTTGTTTCAGGGGCACCTGGATTTGGCTCTGGATCAGAGCAGCCTGACTTTGAGTCTGATGGTTCAAGGGACACGGCTGTGGTGGAATACCTCCCTGGGTCCATGAGGCCAGGGTCAGGGAAGTCTCAGGTTTCGCCACAGAAATCTCTCCAGAGTTTGGTAAAGGTTTGTACCCAGGCCTACCTCCCTCAGAACCAGGCCCCCCTCCCTCAGACCCAGGCCTACCTCCCTCAGACCCAGGCCTACCTCCCTCAGAACCAGGCCCACCTCCCTCAGACCCAGATGCCTGTCCCCCAGCACTCCTCCTCGCAGTCCGAGTCTGACATGGTCCATATTCAGTCATCTCACCAACATCCAGGAGCTTCCTACCACCACACCTCCCAGGCTTCCATCCCAGTCTCTACCTCTGGTTATTTCCAGCTGTCTCACCCCCGGAGCCACCCGGCTCAGCCTCCTCACCCCTCCCAACTCCCACATCCCTCCCTATGTATCTCTGCCTCACCAATCCATCCCTCACTCCAAACCCAGAATCATACTGAATCTCCACAGCACCCACCTCAGCCCGGGTCCCCGGCTCAACCTCCCTCCCATCCGGGGCACCATCCTCATCAGCCTCACTTCCTCTCTGCACCTCACCCCCAGTCCACCCAAGGAGCTGTTCCTCTGCAGAGCTTGTCCCAGCTCTACCAGGACCCCCTGTACCCTGGTTTCCCTGTAGGACAGAAGGGCGACATGGTCCCGACTCCACCCTGCTCCTCCATCAAGTCGGGGGAGGACCTTCCCCAAGGTGAGCTGGGAAAGGATTTGTCTAAATGTATCTGATAAATTCATTCAACAACGATGAAACTATCAGTTTATTTTGATATTGTTTGAGGCTGTCAATATTAGACAATATTTAGTGATTTATTTGCAGTAAGTGTTTATTTTGTACACTGAATGATAAGTGTTTATCTTCCTCTGCAGACGTCAACATCTTGAGGTTTTTCTTCAACATGGGCGTCAAGGTACGACAACTGACCAAGTTCTCATTCTGCTTCAAAAACACACACTTGTAGATTCAGTCAAATCTCTAAAGACGTCTGTATTCATCCAATAATTATTCCCTGAGAAATTAATAAGTCTGTCAACGAGGACAGAATGAGAGTCTGTGGCTGTTGATGCTTTTATGTTCCAACACATTTAATTTAAATCAAGTTCAAATTGATATTTCTGCTCTGCAGTTTCCTCTTATTGTGTGCAGAGGGCGCTGTTACCCAGTATAAATTACACTGTTGCTTTAGATTAAATCATACTTTTTTTGGCATCAAAATCACAAACTGAAATTCATCTCCTTGTCTCTTCTCTCCAGGCGTACTCCATGCCCATGTACCCCCCCTACTTTTACCTCCTCCCCCTCCAACAGGCCCACGCTATGCAACCAAAGCTCCCCTCCCCCTCCCCCTCCCCAAACCCTCATTTCCCTCCCACCAGGCACCAGGAGGCATACCCTCCCAACCATCCGACTTCAGTGCCAGCGCAGCATCCGTACGGCCACCAAGCCACTCTCCCTGAACCCCACCGTCCCAGTGAACCCTCCTTCAACCAGGCCGGGTACCACGTCACCCAGCCTCCACCCCACAGGATGCCCTGCAACTCGCCGCAATGGCGACAGCACCCGATGCCCCCACCCTCAACCTCCAGCTACCAAGTTGGGTATCCCATGTCAACTTCACCGTACCAGCTTCCTCCTCCTTCTCAGGGGTACCACCCAGGTCAAGGCACAGGTCACCCGCTTTATCCTCCAACCATGACTCCATACCCCGCCTCCTCGCTGGGATACCAGTCCTCTTCCAACCCTGACGAGCTCCAGGTGACTCAGGGGGCGATTGAGCCCCCTAGTCTGAAATACTAAAACTATTCAGAGGGCACATGAAACCATCAGCAACACAAACTAATAAAACTAAATTCTAAAGTCCACATACAGTTTGACTGCCGTAAACTTTATAGCAGCAATACAAGTTTTCTTTAGGCCGTTGTCAAGTATGATCATTTGTTGGTTTAATTCAAATATTAATCTGTTTATATTTTGGTCCACGGTACTCACTGAAGAGCCTAATAAACTATTTGTATACTATGAATACAAAGTTTCTTGTCACACGTTTTGTAGCACGGTTTCGCTGCAAAGGGCTGCAAAGGGCTTTCTTCAAGGAGTTGAAGGCCAGCTGTGTTTGTTCCGTCCACTTCACCCGGTTGGATGCACTTTTGCTTGTCAGCTCATGTAAGGGGGCTGCTAAAGAGGCAAAGTTAGGGATGAATTGTCTGTAATACCCCAATAACCCTAGAAAGGTTCTCACCTGACGTTTGGTCTGGGGTTGGGGCCAGGTTGTTATGGCATCCACCTTATTTACTTGGGGTTTCACATTTCCTCGTCCGACAGTGTACCCCAGGTAATTCGCCTCCTCCAAGGCGAGTGAGGGTTGGCTGTCAATCCCGCCTCTCGTAAGGCCTGGAGAACAGCTGCCAGGTGCTGCAGATGGATCTCCCATGACGTGCTGTGGATAACAATGTTGTCCAAGTATGCCGCCGCGTAGGCCTGGTGTGGCCGGAGCACTTTATCCATGAGCCTCTGGAACGTTGCCGGGGCTCCATGAAGACCAAACGGGAGGACTCTATAGTGGAAGGCGCCGTCTGGTGTTGAGAAGGCCGTCTTCTCCCTTGCTTATGGGGTGAGTGGAACCTGCCAATATCCTTTTGTTAAATCTAATGTGGAGATGAACCGGGCAGGTCCTAACCTCTCGATCAGCTCATCTACTCGGGGCATAGGGTAGGTGTCAGACAGAGAAATTTCATTTAACTTTCGATAGTCATTGCAGAACCTAATGCTGCCATCCGGCTTCCCAACAAGGACTATAGGACTGGACCAGGCACTGTGTGACTCCTCCACCACCCCAAGGTCAAGCATTTTCCTCACCTCGTTTCTGATGGCCTCCCGTCTGGCCTCTGGGATTCGGTATGGTCGTAGCCTTACTATCTTTCCCGGCTCTGTTCTGATGTCATGGGCGATGGCTGTTGTTCGACCCGGGGCCTCAGGGAAGACATCTCTGTTCCTATCGAGCAGTTCTCGGAGGTCTTGTCCTTGCCTGGATGACAGCTGGTCACTCATGTTCACTGGCGGGAGGACCTGGGGAGGCAGGTTAGCTAGCAGGACATTAGAGGGGACAGGGAGAGGCTCATGCCATGGCTTCAGCAAATTTACATGGTAAAGTTGTTTGGCTTTCCTACGGCCTGTCTGCCGTACACGGTAATTCACAGGCCCCACCCGTTCCAGTATTTCATAAGGCCCTTGCCACTTGGCTAAAAACTTGCAATCATTTGTTGGAAGTAAAACCATTACCTTGTCTCCCGGTTTGAACGCTCTCACCTGGGCTCCCCGGTTGTATACCTGTGCCTGCTGCGCTTGGGCTTGCTGCATGTGCTCCCGAACTAAGGGCCAGATTTTGGTCATTCTGTGGTGCATTTGCTCAACGTGCTCCACGATACTGCGCTGGGTAGACGGCTGCTGCTCCCAGGCTTCCTTGGCCACATCCAGCAAGCCCCGGGGTCTCCGACCGTACAGAAGCTCAAAGGGTGAGAATCCAGTGGAACCCTGGGGTACTTCCCGTATAGAGAACAGGATATACGGCAGCAGCTGGTCCCAGTTCTTACCGTCAATATCTATTACCTTGCGCAGCATGTGTTTCAGGGTTTTGTTGAACCTCTCTACAAGTCCATCTGTCTGAGGGTGATAGATGGAGGTTCTGATTTGTCTCAACTTCAGACTTCGGCACAGACATTTCATCACGTTGGACATAAAGCAGGACCCTTGGTCTGTAAGGATTCCATCCGGCAGGCCCACTCTACTGAAGAGCAGAAACATCTCTCTGGCGACCACCTTCCCCGTAGCAGACCGTAGAGGAATCGCCTCCGGGTAACGGGTTGCGTAATCCAGTATGACTAGAATATAGCGGTGGCCACGGCTAGACTTTGGTAAGGGCACAACTATGTCCATGCCAATCCTGCTAAAGGGTGTTTCAATAATTGGAAGGGTTATCAGAGGACTTCGGTAATCTACCTTTGGGGAGTTGATTTGACACTCGGCACAATGTCTGCAGTACTCCTGCACGGCCCTTTTAACTCCCGGCCAGTAGAAACGGCTGAGAACTCGTTCATACGTCTTCTCCCTCCCTAAATGTGCTCCTAGTAAGTGGGAGTGGGCTAAGTACAACACTTTTGAAGCATAGTCTTTGGGGATAAGCAACTGTTCACAGATATATCTATAACGAGCTATGGAAGACTTTCCCCTCTTCACTGGTCGATTTCTGGTTCGCCTTTTTGGGGACCTTGCCTCCGCTGGCAAGTAGCGGGAGAAGAGGGGGCTGTCCCGGCCGAAAAGCACAGGAACCGGCAGTTGCTCGACGACTCCAACCTGGAGAGTGAATCGTCCTCGAGGAGTGATTGCTTGTATTTTGGAGGTTGGATACTTCCGGGTATCCCCATGGATGCAGGACACAGCCATCTCTTCACCCATGGGTGCACTGGCAAATTGTGGTCGAACGAGAGAGACCTTACTTCCAGAGTCTAGGAGGGCCTCAGTGTCTTTCCCAGCAATTTTCACCAGAAACTTTGGGGCTGGTGCTCCCTCATGGGCCCAACAGGTAGTGAGGTGGTGGCATAAGAAAATTTATACTAAATATGAAGCTAAAGTAAGACAGTCCCTAGCTTAGCGTAGCATCAACAAACGCCAAGAAACAGGCAGCCATATTCCATCAGATATTTAATATGTGCAACGGCAGAGGCATAGAAATTACATTGTGGGTTTTGTGCAGGTTTACATTTTTTGCTTATGTTAGACTAAGCTAAAAGTTTGTTTAACCTACACATAAAATGCAATAATGACCCTGGGCCGTTTTCCGTCTGTGCTAAACTGTGCTATCAACCTCCTCGTTCATCTCGTCAGAATCGCATAACTTCTACGTTAATCAAACTCCAATTTCCGAGTACAAACATTTGTGATGTTCTCATCCAGTGTCAATTCAACGTGTCGGAAGATTCTACACAGCACCACTAACCTTTTTAAAAATCCACAAAGAAAAGAAGAAAAGGGTTGCAACCATTAGCAGTGACAGAAAAATAACCAGAAACCCTTTTGGTGAGAGATTTCTGTATTTCGGACAAAAGGCAACGAGACCAAATTACTCACAGATTTTATTTATTAAAAACAAAAAAAGAATCATTGCAGCACAACACAAAACACTGATATTCCTCAAATCCATTTTTCAAGGTTTTGTAAAATGTAAACTTGCCCTTGCTAACATTCTATACTAATTCGCTAGCAGTGGGCCTCACAAACAAGCCTCCTGCACCACACTGACTCTGCATCACACTGATTCTGCTGACCCCCCACCCCCCACCCACCCTTGCAAATAATTTATAACTCTATATTACTGGCACTATAAACAATCTCTGCACCTTAAAACCGCACGTAACTCTTTTACTGTATATATTGTTGTATTGTTTTTATATTGTTTATATTGTTTGATGTTAATATTGTTGTCTTTTATGTTTTATATTGTTGTTTACATGTTCAATATTGTTGTCTTTATGTTGTTGTTTTTATATTTTTATATTTGTTTGTAAAGTGCACCAACCACACCAAGGCAATTTCCTGTATGTGCAAACATACATGGCAATAAAAAGAGTTATGATTCTGATTTAATAAAGGATGAAACTACAACCTCCTTATTTACAAAACAACTTGACATATTGTGGACAAAATAACCAGAACACCTCATGGACAGCAACAGGAGAAATAGGACCATTTCAATTAATTACAGCACAAATGTATTTTCTGTCATTAAAACTGTCACAGCAGCTCTTACATGACGCTAACTCATCACCATGACAACTCCCTCAGGTTCACTGAGTCAAATGGGACGAGGAATGCAAAACGCTGCAGTCTGACGTCTCCCTGCGTGTCCCGTGCTCTCAGTAAACTCCGAACCAGGATCAAAACGAGTCCGTGTGTAAACCTCCAAGCTTCAGTGTCCCTGAACCTTCTGGACCATCACCATGGTAACAAGGCGGCGGTTACAGCGTCCACTTCAAACACCTACAGAGAAACAGAAAAGAACAAGATGGGTGGTTTAACACACTCGGAAATAGTCCACATGCAATGCATCTTTATATATTTATAAACCACAAACGAGAGAGAGAGATGGAGGTGGAGAGAGATGGAGAGAGAGAGAGAGAATTGGAGAGAGAGAGAGGTGGAGGTAGAGATTGATAGAGGGAGGTAAAGAGAGCGATGGAGAGAGATAGACCGGTGGAGGTAGAGATTGATAGAGGTAGTTGTGGTTGGGCTGTGTCACCCCTCCGACCCGATTCTGTTTGTTGGGCCATGGTTGGGGGAGAGGAAAAAAAAACTCTCACCCACATAAACACAAAGGTCGTTATTAGATATCAGTGAATGGTATTAGAGGAGAGGAGAGAGGGAGAGAAAAGGAGGAAGAGCTGCTAGGAGGAGGAGATGAAAAGAAGGTCACGAAAGAAGCAATTGAGTGATAACCAGAGACCACGTGATCGACGCTGACACTCACGGGCACTTCACGCAGACGCGAAAGAAATACTCAAACCTGTATGTAGAATGTTTTACTTTGAAATCAGGAAGCTGTTTACGTATTAGATGAAGCCACACGAGCGACTCTAGCACCTCTAGAAATCATTGTTGTTCTTCAAATAGTTTAATAAATCATGTTTTTTATGTTATTTTAAAGTAATTTAAGATTTAAACCGCTCTATTGTTATATTTTGGCGGCTCTTACTTTTGTAGGTGGACCCGGAAGTTTAGCGATCTGTTGTGTCTAACTTGAGACCGTAGAAGAAGAAGGGGGCGTGTCGCTGTGTGTTAGCCAGTTTAGCAACCACGAGCTAAACTTCTACTTTCACTTTGAGACAAACAGCAGCGGGATGCGCAGCGCGCAGCTTCCTGGGAAACGAAACTTAACGCAGCTGCCGCCGTGTCCGACGCTTCCTGGGTCGTAGATGCGGTTCTTCAACTCACTTCAGCGGCGACAAGTGAACTCTGAGCCGACGGCGTGTAAAAGTTTGGAGCAGTCACAGGCGACAGCTAGCTTCAGCGACTAGCGCCCGCTAGCATGGACGGCGGCGGACCCACGGCGAGTGAGGAGCGGGGAGCGGAGAAGCTCATGGACGACTACCTGAGATCCATCGGCTTTCACCGGAAGAGGATCGCCAAAGACGGGTCGTGTTTGTTCCGCGCTGTCGCCGAGCAGGTGAAGTGACACGAGAGGAGACGCGTTGCTAGCATGAAGTTGTGATTAGCTAACACAGCGCAGGTGACTCGCGGCTCCCGGGTCAGTTTGTTGTGTCCGTGCTGGTCAGTGTGTGTCCGAGCGGGTCAGTGTGTGTCCGCGGGGAACCGAACGCACGTCAGGACACTTCTCTGGGTTTTCAACTCGGTTTCAAAACAGATTATAACTCTTTTTAAGACTTAACACTCAAAATAACCTCAAATTACAACTTCTCCTAATGCAGCTCGCATTTTAGAGCTTTTTGTCTCATCTTATTATGGAGGACAAAGTTTCTAGTGCTGTGATGTCACAGAGTTAATATAGTTGATGCTCAACAAAGTATAAGAAACTTTAGTTCACATTTCAGCACAAACTACTTCCTGTAAAATCTCCACGGTTCTATCCTTCATTAAATAACATCTACTGCATTATGTCTCCACTTCCTGGATGGGGTTGAGGTTTATGACTAATACTGCAGCCGGCCACCAGTGTTTATTTACAATCTGTTTTCATCTCGTTGTCCCCGCATGAACTGTCAGCTGAGTTTCAATCTCTCCAGTGTAGAATCAGCTGTAATTGTAATGTTTTTTACCTCCTGGGTAATTATTGTTGACCTTTGACCTCTTTCAGGTTCTGCACTGCCAAAGCCTTCATACTAAAGTTCGAACCAAATGTGTGGAGTTCCTGAAGCAGAACAGAGAAAACTATGAGGCGGTACGTACGCTGTCTACACAGAATCACTTTGTTTTTATGTACTTTTAATATTTGAAATAACACGCAAACGCAGCTTTGTCACAATTAAACCAGATGAAATGTGTCTGTGTGTGGAGCAAAGTAGGTCTAATAAATTCGGAGACCAAAGAAATCCTGATAATTTATCATCACAAAATTGTCCGAGGATTGTTTGCTGAGTTTCTCTGGACGTTTGTTTACTCTCACGTCAAAGAAAAGCAGTAAATCCCCACGTTGATCCAGATGTTGTATTGTTGTCGCCGTGTCACTAGTGTCTCTTGTGTTGCAGTTCATCGAGGGAGACTTTGAGCAGTACCTGTGTAAACTTCAGGATCCTCAGGTAAAACCAGCGATGGACTCGTTTCTCTGTTTAATCTTTCATCTCTGAGTTGGTTCCTCTGTGTCTTATTCTTCATATTTACTGATGTTTGGATGAAAAGTGATAAAACCTTTAAATTCCTGTTTCTCAGCAATGGGTCGGAGAGGTAGAGATCAACGCACTGGCTGCCATCTACAAGTGAGTGAAATAAGGCGTCAGGGATTTCATTTAACTGGCATAATAGTGAATTTTTGTATCTCCTAGGAAAAACAAATGTCGGGAATGTGTCACTGATGGACTAACACTCCGCTCCTCTGCCTCTGTGTAGGAAGGACTTCCAGATCTACCAGGAGCCTGGTAAACCTCCGGTCAACATCACAGACAACAACTTCAAGGACAAGGTGAGACTGAAGCATCAGGATAACGAAGCCAAACCTAAGATGCAGTGTAATATCATCACTGTTGGCATGGTAACGCCTGGCGTCAACCTAAACCTAGGCTCAGACTCATCAGAATATATACAATTATGTTATATTAACATTCATTATTATTTTATTATATTAATGATCAGTTGTTGATAATATTTGCCGCCTTGTGTTTCTTTCCCTCTCTCTCAGGTGCGGTTGTGTTTTCTGAACGGGAATCACTACGACAGCGTTTATCCCACCAGCCGCATCAAGAGTGCAGCTCTGTGTCAGTGTGAGTTCACCTGGTCGTCATGGTTACACCTGTACTAGCTTTAACTGTATTATAATACAGTTCTCAGCCTCGCTCTGTTAACTGACTGCAGAGTAAGGATATTGTCAATATACAAATAAAATTGTTTTTAATAGTAACAAATATTTAAATCGGAACCTTCTCCTGCAGCCATCGTGTACGAGGTGCTCTATGAAGACGTGTTCAAGGTCGACCACGGAGCCCTGGGTCTGTGTCAGAGGGTCAGCCGACCCGCCGACTTCCTGAGTGACGACAGCATGGCGGCCTGCGCCAGCAGCGACGGCTCCGACCTGGAAACAGACGAGCCGCTCTGGTAGGAAACTCCTCACTTCATTTTATATCATTGCAGTTAAATCTGTTACTTTGGCCTTTCCCTGATTGGTTAACAGTACGAGGGTGTTTCAGGAGTTTAGTCTGTGCTGCTGCGAGTCGCCAAAATAAAATTACATCTCGGCTGATTTCTTTGTTATTTTCATATCAGCAGAGTGAGACCTGCTTACATCTTACTGTTTTTTTGTCAGTGAACTCTCATGGGGTGTGTGTGTGTGTGTGTGTGTGTGTGTGTGTGTGTGTTACAGGTTGGACAATGGAACGAGCACTTCTACAAAACCCAACAACCAGAGCCACAGGGTGACACATACACACAAACACTGAATGCCATAAAATTCTGTATAAACCTCACCTGATTGAAAACAAAGAGTAACTCTCTGTGTGTGTGTGTGTGTGTCTGTCAGGGTCGTGGGCGCGGGCGGCAGCTCCCTGAGAGGGTGAGACGTTCACTGAACCCGACCCTGCTGAGGAACGTGGAGTTTGACGTCTGGCACAAGAGCAAGAGAGGTGTGTAGAGTTTCCTCGTTTGGTTCTGGTGACCCGTGTCTTAATGTCATCACCATTTTTTCTTCATTATAGACAAATCATTGATTCAATACAATTAATGTTAACTTGAACTTTCAGCCCAACAGAAGATGGACTACTGCATTGCTGCTGGGATGCAATACACTGTGGGAGACCGTTGCCAGGTGAGTGTGTGTGTGTGATTCACGTCTGAGCTGTTAGCTCGACTGTGTTCACTCAAGTGAAGCCTTCAGTGCTCCACTATTAATCCTGAGTTTCCTGACCACATTCAGGACTACTTCAACTACCACATGCAATAATGTTCTTTGTCTTAGTCCATTGTTATTTAATTACTGATTTAAAGTCTGTTTTATCTTTGTGCTTTTTCCCATTACGTGTGCAGGTTCGTCTTGAGGGCACCGGACGCAGCTACAGCGCAACCGTCAAGGAAGTTCCTCCCAATGAAAACCTGGTGATAGTTCACATAGAAGAACTGGGCAAGAGGTGGGTCTCACACACTGAAACATGGTGGAAGGTTCGGATCCTGCTCTTCTGACCATGACTATCAGCTGCTATAGAGGAAGTGACCAAGCATAAGCTGTGGCTTTGTGCACGTTAGATCATTCTGTGTGTGTGTGCTTGTGTGTAGATCGGTTCCTCTGTGGAGTCTGCGTCCGCCCGCTGCTGAGAACAGCTGGTGCACAGTCGTCAACAAAGACAAGCGGCTCAGTAACGGAAGCGGAGGTGAAGACAAACACAAACTCTCACACGTTTACAAAAGTTTTTACCTGGCACACTGAAATGTTTCTCTGTTTTGTCAGATTGGGAGGAGAGGGGTAAAGGCCGAGGCCGGGGAAAGCCCGTCCCGCCGCCCTCCTCTGTTTCCCAGGCATCGTCCCCAGGCTCCAGTGGGCGTGTGCTGAAGCAGCACTCGTGGCCCCCGCAGGCCACCGTAGAGGAGCAGGGAGGAGCCAAACCCAGCAGGTCAGGATGTGTACACACTGAAGCAGCCAAGATCAATTTATGATTATATCACGTGGCTGATTCAGGACGTCACAGAGCCCTGTTTGACTTTTTGACTTCATTTAGTGTAAATACCACAATAAAATATATATTTAAAGATATGATTTACACTTGAGTAAAGGTTTGTAAGATGAGAACCGAGACGATACGTTTCACTCAGTATCTTAGGCTTTTTTGGTCAAGGTTGAGAAACAGAAAAAAAAACTTCCCCAGGGAAAGAGGAACATCCCGAATGACCTCGTCTTCATGTGTGTGTTCCTGCAGAAAGTCTGGGAGCTTGTCAGAGTTCGGTCTGACAGAGAAGCAGCGTTCGGCCAAAGAGGAGGAGCAGAGAAACGTGGCGCTGGTTGAGATCCAGCTCAGAGACGAACACAGCTTCCCCGCCCTTGGGGTGAGTTTAAAACACAGACTGACGTATTTCATGGAACGCTTACAGAAGAAAGTCAATATGTGTTGTTTAATGTTAATATACATTTTTATTTCCCTCAGACCGGGTCGCAGGGCGATGGAGGGAGGAAGAAGGGAACCGAGAAGAGACTTTCCCAGAGAAACAAGACGGTGAGTGAGTTTTAAAAAGCTTCGCTTGTTTTGTTTTTTCATGACACGATTTAGTTCAAACGTTTCAATTTCACTTCGTAAACTAAAACACAAACAGCAGTTTTCAAACTGAAACAAGCATGAATTGGAAAATGTGAAGAAAGATTTTACTCGTTTAAGAAAAGTTTCGATCATAATTTACAGTCTATTGTTTCCACTGTGTTTCTTTCACAGATGAGTCCAGTTGAAGACGTCCGAGCAGCGTCGCCCTCTGCTGGTGAAAGACCCAAATCCAGCACCCCACCACCTATAAGCACTACAGTCACCACTGCACCTTCTACACCCACCAACCCCAACCCGCCTGCTGCTAAACCCTGCTGTTTCTCCATCTTCGACCGGTAGCGCCACAAATACAACCGCCTCACCCTCAGGCGCCGCCCCTGGCCTGACGCCCACCTGTGCTGCCCCGACGACTAAAACAAACGCACACTCTCTCCATCCAGCTCCACGAGTCTCAACAAGTTCTCTTCCTCCTGCTGCTGCCCCGAGCGCTAAACCCTGTGTGACGGGTGGAGCTCTGCCTCCGTCTGTCCCGTGCTCTGCCGCCATCTTCTCCTTCCACACCCCGGTTCTCCCCACCGCTTCAGCAGCCCTCTCCTCCTCTTCCTCAGTGCCTCCTAAATCGACTGCCTCCCCTCCTCCTCCCTCCTCAATACCACCCCCCACCTTCATTGCTCCCATAGCTCCGTCTCCTGCTCAGGGCTCCTCCTCCCCACCCGTTGCCTCTCTCCCCCACTCACCCAGTCCACCTTTGTCTTTCTCCTCTCATATCCACCATGCTGCTCTGGTCCGAGAGGCTCCAGCACAAAGTAAGAAATCTCAGTCAGACCTTGACATTTGTGCAGGAAATGACTGGTCACTCCAGGTCTTATAAGTTTTACATCTTTTCTCTTGTTTCAGAACCTTTACCAAACTCAGGAGAGACCCAGGGAGATATTCAAACTCAGCCTTGTCCCTCGAAGCATCAGACTCAAAGTCAGGCTGCTCTGATCCAGAGCCAAATCCAGGTGCCCCAGATGCAGAAGGAGATCCAGGCATCGATTCCCCTCCAGCACCAACCTCAGTCCCTCACTGAAGTGCCTCAGAACCAGGCCTGCCTCCCTCAGAGCCAGGCCTCCCTCCCTCAGAGCCAGGCCTACCTCCCTCAGACCAGGCCTCCCTCCCTCAGACCCAGGCCTACCTCCCTCAGACCAGGCCCCCCTCCCTCAGACCCGCCCCCCTCCCTCAGACCCAGGCCTACCTCCCTCAGAACCAGGCCCACCTCCCTCAGACCCAGATGCCTGTCCCCCAGCACTCCTCCTCGCAGTCCGAGTCTGACATGGTCCATATTCAGTCGTCTCACCCACATCCAGCAGCTTCCTACCACCACACCTCCCAGGCTTCCATCCCAGTCTCTACCTCTGGTTATTTCCAGCTGTCTCACCCCCGGAGCCACCCGGCTCAGCCTCCTCACCCCTCCCAACTCCCACATCCCTCCCTATGTATCTCCGCCTCACCAATCCATCCCTCACTCCAAACCCAGAATCATACTGAATCTCCACAGCACCCACCTCAGCCCGAGTCCCCGGCTCAACCTCCCTCCCATCCGGGGCACCATCCTCATCAGCCTCACTTCCTCTCTGCACCTCACCCCCAGTCCACCCAAGGAGCTGTTCCTCTGCAGAGCTTGTCCCAGCTCTACCAGGACCCCCTGTACCCTGGTTTCCCTGTAGGACAGAAGGGCGACATGGTCCCGACTCCACCCTGCTCCTCCATCAAGTCGGGGGAGGACCTTCCCCAAGGTGAGCTGGAAAGGATTTGTCTAAATGTATCTGATAAATTCATTCAACAACGATGAAACTATCAGTTTATTTTGATATTGTTTGAGGCTGTTGGTTAATATTAGACAATATTTAGTGATTTATTTGCAGTAAGTGTTTATTTTGTACACTGAATGATAAGTGTTTATCTTCCTCTGCAGACGTCAACATCTTGAGGTTTTTCTTCAACATGGGCGTCAAGGTACGACAACTGACCAAGTTCTCATTCTGCTTCAAAAACACACACTTGTAGATTCAGTCAAATCTCTAAAGACGTCTGTATTCATCCAAGAATTATTCCCTGAGAAATTAATGAGTCTGTCAACGAGGACAGAATGAGAGTCTTTCGCTGACGATGGTTTTATTTTCAAACGCATTTAATTTAAATCAGTTTCAAATTTATATTTCTGCTCTGCAGTTTCCTCTTATTGGCTGCAGAGGGCGCTGTTGCCCAGTATAAATTACACTGTTGCTTTTAGATTAAATCATACTTTTTTTGGCATCAAAATCACAAACTGAAATTCATCTCCTTGTCTCTTCTCTCCAGGCGTACTCCATGCCCATGTACCCCCCCTACTTTTACCTCCTCCCCCTCCAACAGGCCCACGCTATGCAACCAAAGCTCCCCTCCCGCTCCCCCTCCCCCTCCCCTCATTTCCCTCCCACCAGGCACCAGGAGGCATACCCTCCCAACCATCCCGACTTCAGTGCCAGCGCAGCATCCGTACGGCCACCAAGCCACTCTCCCTGAACCCCACCGTCCCAGTGAACCCTCCTTCAACCAGGCCGGGTACCACGTCACCCAGCCTCCACCCCACAGGATGCCCTGCAACTCGCCGCAATGGCACCAGCACCCGATGCCCCCACCCTCAACCTCCAGCTACCAAGTTGGGTATCCTACGTCAACTTCACCTTACCAGCTTCCTCCTCCTTCTCAGGGGTACCAGCCAGGTCAAGGCCCAGGTCACCCGCCTTACCCTCCAACCATGACTCCATACCCCCCTTCCTCGCTGGGATACCAGTCCTCTTCCAACCCTGACAAGCTCCAGGTGACTCAGGGGGCGATGGAGCAGCTTCAGCCAACAAACGGAGATGCACTGCCTGGGCATGGGCCTGGACAGGTCCCTGGTCCTCTGGATGGTTCTCCTGCTGCTAATATGGCTAATGCTAACAACAACAGAGTGGTGGTTTCTTTTGGGAACAATTTTGGTAAGCACATGTTTTTATTATATAAACTGTTATTAAAAAAAAGGAGTTTACTTTCAGCCTTCAAATGCATTGTGGGAATTGATGTCCACACATTTAAAGCAGTTTTTTGTCACCAGGGGGAGCTGTAGTGCAGATTTCCTCTGTTCAGACTTTAATGTGATGTTTTTATTTTCCATCAGCACTGAAGGAGCAGGGAGAGAGCCAGAGGAGGACGGTTCTGCTGGTCGACCCGCCACTCAACAACAGACCCATAGTACGGACACACACACACACACACACACACACAATCTGACACAGTTTTTCTTAACTTATGAAAACTAAATCTCTAACCCTAATTTTGGGTCGGTTTGTGTTAGGTTTCTATTGTTGTATGATATTTAGTTGTGGGAGTATTGACAGTGATATAATTAAACACACCTAACACTCTTCTCTCTCTCAGCTCACTCTGGTCTCAAACTCTGATGACCCTGGCTCCATGACGACCATGAAGCCCAGCAGCACCCCAGGTCCTCCATTACCTTATGGTATCATCCCCAAGCACACTGTCCCCGGCGACAACAACGCCAACCCCCATCAGGTCCACCAAAAACAATTCTACACCAACAAACCGTATGCCAGACATGGAGTACCAGAGCACGGCAAGGCGGGACATCTGCAGACCATGCCCATGACCGAGGGTCTGTCAATGGGCTGCAGCACAGAGGATGACTGGGAGGCGAGGGAGGGATTCAAACCGGCAAACCTGAATCCCAGAGGGTCAAAGAAGATCTACAGAGGAGGGCGAGGTCGGGCCGGAGCCTATGATGGAGGTAGGGGAGGACAAAGGAGGAGGCAGGGAGGAGAGGGCTTTAACCAAGGACAGTTTGGCCCCTCCCACCGTGGGCGAGGATGGTGATTCAAGCTCTCAGCCAATGAGAGGACAGTGGAGTTTTTTTTGTTGCCTTATTTACCTACTACTCGCTCTGATCGCACTTTTTCTCTTGTTACCGCCTTGAGGTCTGATTGATGGGTTGGGCAAATACACTTCGTTGTTCTGTGTCGCGTTCGCTGCGTCTACATCTTCCAGCCGGTTGTTCAAAGAAACACTATCAAGCTCACTATTAGCTGGCCAATTAGTATAGAATGTTAGCAAGGGCAAGTTTACATTTTACAAAACCTTGAAAAATGGATTTGAGGAATATCAGTGTTTTTGTGTTGTGCTGCAATGATTCTTTTTTTTTCTTTTTATAAATATATAACCTGTGAGTAAGTTGGTCTCGTTGCCTTTTGTCCGAAAACCAGAAATCTCTCACCAAAATGGTTTCTGGTTATTTGTCTGTCACTGCTAATGGTTGCAACTCTTTCTGTCTTTTCTTTGTGGATTTTAAAAAAGGTTAGTGGTGCTGCGTAGAATCTTCCGACACGTTGAATTGACACTGTATGAGAATATCACAAATGTTTGTGCTCGGAAATTGGAGTTTGATTAACGTAGAATTTATGCGATTCTGACGAGATGAACGAGGAGGTTGATAGCACAGTTTAGCACAGACGGAAAACGGCCCCAGGGTCATTATTGCATTTTATTTGTAGGTTAAACAAACGGCTAGCATAGTCTAACATTAGCAAAAAATGTAAACCTGCACAAGACCCGCGTTAAAAACCACAAAATGTTATTTCTATGCCTCTGCTGTTGCACATATTAAATATCTGATGGAATATGGCTGCCTGTTTCTTGGTGTTTGTTGATGCTACGCTAAGCTAGGGACTGTCTTACTTTAGCTTCATATTTAGTATAAATTTTCTTATGCCACCACCTCACTACCTGTTGGGCCCATGAGGGAGCACCAGCCCCAAAGTTTCTGGTGAAAATTGCTGGGAAAGACACTGAGGCCCTCCTAGACTCTGGAAGTAAGGTCTCTCTAAGCTAAGCTAGGGACTGTCTTACTTTAGCTTCATATTTAACAGACAGTATCAATTTTCTTGTGACTCTCTGCAAAAATCTAAATTCCTATCAATCATAGGGGTATTCAAAATGTCCACAGTTTGTCACTGTGTGTAAACGTGTGACAAGAAACTTTCTTTAGTTAATAAGGCTCTTCAGTGAGTAACCAAAATATAAACTGATTAATATTTGAATTAAATCAACAAATGATCGTAATTGACGACGGCTTCAAGAAAATTTGTATTGCTGCTATAAAGTTTACGTCAGCCAAACTGTATGTGGACTCTAGAATTTAGTTTTATTAGTTTGTGTTGCTGGGTTTATTGTTCTTCTGATTGACTGTAGAGATTCAGTGCCTTACATTTGTCACTTTTAACCATCTTAATTATTTTTCTTCTGAGATTGAGAAACACTGTTGTACAGAACAAAGGCTGTTTGTTTTCTGTGTGACCGAATTAATAAAACTTTGGGTTAAAAAGGAAAAGTGGAGACATCCTAACTTGTGTTTTATTTTTTACCAGTTTTCGATCGACATGCTAACGTATGACTTTTTTTATAGCCTTCGAATGAGATGCTTCCCTATGACTTTATCACCAGTTTTCAGATTTGGATTTTCTTTCACTTCTTTATTATTTTAGATTATAGCAATGGCTGAGACTTCGATATCCGACTGTACAAAGACACAGGACTGAGAATTCTACTTCAATGTTTCTTTAATAAAGGATGAAACTACAACCTCCTTATTTACATAATAACTTGACATATTGTGGACAAAATAACCAGAACACCTCATGGACAACAACAGGAGAAATTGGACCATTTACATTAATTAACACACATGTATTTTCTGTGATTTAAACTGTCACAGCAGCTCTTGGGACGAGGAATGAAAAACGCTGCAGTCTGACGTCTCCCTGCGTGTCCCGTGCTCTCAGTAAACTCCGAACCAGGATCAAAACGAGTCCGTGTGTAAACCTCCAAGCTTCAGTGTCCCTGGACCTTCTGGACCATCACCATGGTAACGAGGCGGCGGTTACAGCGTCCACTTCAAACACCTACAGAGAAACAGAAACAGATCAAAGTGGGGATGTCAACTGAGTTACTCGACAAACAAGCTCTGCACACAAACAATAAAGATTGACACAGTAACGAAGAAGAGTTTGAGGAAGAATCACTAATAATAAGGAATAATTCTGAAGTAGCTCTGGAGCATCAACTGAAAACAGAACAAAAGAGAGGAGAGAGACAAACCTGGTCTCTCTGTGTGTACACAGGCACTTGCTGGAGCAGTAGCGCCCCCCACAGGTGGTGCACGTGTAGTGAGAGGGGAAACCACAGACACAGCAGAAGTGACGGGGGGGCAGCGATGAGACGGGGGCCGCCGCTGACAGGTAATTGGGCTCCGGCTTCTCCGACAGGTTCTACCAATCACAGAAGACGGGGAGGAGTCAGCTGGCGGTTAGTAAGCCAATGAGAGAGTAGGGAAAGCGTGCAGGTGCGGGTCTTACCTCCTCCTCCAGCAGGGTGGTGAAGTTTTTCCTGAAACGTTGCTTGAAGTGGTCGCCCCTCGTCTTCCTCCTCTTCTTCTCTGGACGAGACAAACATTTGGAAAATAGGTCACATGACAAGGAAGCGAGGAGATGATGCAGGCCGGCCTCTGACGTGTCCAACCAGGACTCGCTGGGAATTGTTATGTCTTACTATAACACTGTTTTAACCCTAAGAGTCCACCAGAAGTGACTGAGCTAGCGAACGTAGCCACACGATGGGGCTTAGGGTCCGTAAGCATAACTCTTAAGAAGATATCAGAGACACGTAGGCCTGAAACTCTGTGTAATTGACCTCGTTCCAAGTGGAATATAAATGTGGGGGCTTGCTGACACTTGTTTTATTACGTCTGAAGATGTTGGTCACAATAGACCTCAGTAGTTTTTAATTCTGCTGCAGAGAAGTTTACCTCTGAGACTCCAGAAGTGTTTCGTGGGGGAACACTTCACTTAAAACTTAAAACCCCCTCATGATCTACTCACCCTTACGCCGATGGAGGGTGAACTATCCCTTTAATACGTAAAGAGCCTTGAGACATTGTTATGATTGACATGAAGTCTCACCCGGTTCCTCGGTCTCACTGAAGGCCGGCAGGCGAGCAGTCGGACCTGGGGGGGGCAGGGAGGACAGAGGGTCGTCCTGGAAACAGTAAAAAACAACATTGACTTGGATGAAAACCAGGAGAGTTCAGACCAGTGTGGGAACTTTAACTGGGAGAAGAGGAGCTCCTCCTCCTCCTCCTCCTCCTCCTCCGTGTGGTTGTCATGACGACGCTCACCTGGAAGTTGTCCTTCTCCAGAGCATCCAGCTGACGAGTCAGACGCCGCTGACGAGTCGCTTCATCCAAGACTCGGCGCTGCCCCTCCACCCGAGCTGAGGGGGGGAGGGGAAGGAGGTGAGAGAGAGGTGAGGAGAGGAGAGAGAGAGGAGAGAGAGAGAGAGAGAGGAGAGAGAGAGAGAGAGAGGTGGAGAGAAAGACAGGTGGAGAGAGAGCGATAGAGAGAGGTGGATAATGAGACACAGAGAGAGAGAGAGAGAGAGAGAGAGAGGAGAGAGTGGAGAGATATGGAGAGAGAGAGTGAGTATGAGAGATGGAGAGAGAGAGAGAGAGAGAGAGAGAGAGAGAGAGAGAGAGAGAGAGAGAGAGAGAGAGAGAGAGAGAGGTCCAATGAACGAGTTGCTGTGAATCTCTAACATTTAACAACATCCACATTTATTGACGTCATAACGATATTAAACCATGAACCAATAGAAACTCGACGATTTAACTTTGACATCGTGAAAGTTGAGTCGTGGTAACTTCGCGTGTTTTACTTTTGTTTGAATCTTTTCGTTGAAACCAACTCACCGGAGGTTTTCTTCTCCAGCACCATGTTGTTCTTCCGGTTGTACGGCAGCCGCACGGGGTCATACTGAACAAGACAAAACGCGATTTGATTTCGAATCCCCGTCCACTGGTTGATTCAGAGACACTTACCTTGACAAATTCATAGTTAGGAAAATTAAAGATGTGTTAAATTCGGGATAAAGTTTAAAATGGCGGAACATATGTGAAACTATAGTTTTTAATCAACGGCACGTAACGAGGGAATTGAACGTTTATATTTGAGTGCGTTGCTACTTTCTTTATCGCCACCTGCCGGTAAAATAGAAACATTACTGTCCTCTGAAGGATTATCAATACATAAAGTATCGCAGGTGAATTCAGAGGATACATTTCCCAAAATTGCATGAGTGCGTCTGTGCATGTGTTTGGGATAAATAAATGCATCTTAATCTATCGTAAAAGTAATTTCCTGCAGTGAAGCTTTATTTTGGAGCACTGACATAAATAAGGATAAAAAGGGAATTCAAGATCAAGACAGAGAAGAGAAATTACAACATAACAACCCGCTGTAACACTAAAATGATTTATTAAAATCTCAAAACATTAACAAACGTCATTAACAAATAATTTAATGCAGTTTGTACAAAGCTGATTCCTTGTATCGACAGGCACGCTGAGAAACTACAGGAGGCGTCAGGCGGAAACCTCGTCCCTTAAACACTTGACACCATTTAAATAAACTTATAAACTGAGAGGAGCCGACGGAGCCACAGTTGCACCTCAGCTACAGCATCAAACTGAAAATATAAAGACTTGAAACAACTTTCAAAACGATGAAGAATAAAACATGAAATATAAAAAGGCCTTTAACGTTTTCCCAGTAACAGTTTACATATCTTGAAGCAGAGTTTTACCTCAGTTTACACGTTAAAACATAAAAATACTTTATTTTCTTTATCGTCATTTTTATTTACGTTCGTCTTTTTTCGATCCGTTTTCTTTGTCGTTTATTTTTCTCCAGTTTCAAACATTCAAAGATCAAAGCTCCATCTGATTGGCCGAGAAAAGCTGACGTCCGCTGTTATGATGCTCATCTTCATAACTGGTAATATCCACAGAACATGTTCAGTGGTTGATGATTAAGATTTAAAAAATCGAGCTGATCAAAGTTGATCCTGTAGAGGGCACTGTGGATCAGGATTAGAGAAGGAGAGCGCCCCCCACAGGATAATGATCAGTGTTACAGCAGAGAGTTGATGGACACACAGAAGAGGAGTGTGTTGTTTTTTGCATAGATTTAGGTTGTGTAGTTAAAATAAGGCAGCGCGGTGGCGTTTTCCAACAGACCCTTAGTTTTTAAATGTTTATCTCTGTCTCTTTATCTAAAGCTACGAACGACAGTAAAATAAAGTGACTCTTACTCTGAAATGTCAGACTCGTAACACCTGGAAGAAGGACGCACTGAAATGAATCATGTGATTGCAGTACGCGAGTGATTGGCAGGTGAAGGTTGATCATTCAATCAGAAACCAAACAAAAACGCTTCAGCACGTCTATTCCTCCGTCAAGTCTGTCTTTACTCGTGACGATGAGGCGCACAAACACACACACACACGCTAACACACACATGCTAACACACACGCAACACTCAGGGGTCCACGAAGGACACCATGATGTATCTGGTCCCTCTCGTGGTGGGCAGACCCTCGTGGTAGTGGGTCAGACGCCCGGGGTGCATGAAGGTCCAGCCCTTCCTGGGAGACTCCACCTTACAGTCGTAACGCAGGAACCTGCAGCCTCCACCCTGTGACACACACACACACAAACACACACACAGTGATGAGTCTTTACGAATGACGAGATTCTTCCTCAATCTTCAACTTGCTTTGTTTTGCCGTTACCTCGTAGTCGATGTCTTTGCTGTTCAGGGCCACATTGATGGTGAAGGTGGACGAGTCGTGATGCGGTCGCAGAGACGGCTGCTCGTCAGGGCGGTAACGGACCACAAAGTTCATAATGGCCTGGGACTACACACAAAGACACACACACACAAAAAATCCCATTGATTTGTAGCACCATTCATGACTGGTGCTGCAGAAACATAACTTTACTCTGGAGTATCTTGACTGTACCTTGGGGAAGTACCCGGGATAGAGTTTTTCAGTGACAGGGGCGATGTACTCCTTGAGGAATTTGAGCCACTCCTTCTCGAAGCCGATCTGGGTCATGTGGATATCCACCGTCGGGACGTTTTCGTAGCCGCCGGCCAGACGCTCGTCCTGAACACAAAGAAAAGACACAAAGCTATAAAGCTGTAGTTCTCAGGTTTGTTCAGAGAGGGTCGGTCAGACAGGTTGAACACGTTACCTTGTGTTTTCCTCCAGACCACCCGTTGTTATCCTCCATGGTCTCCACCAGGTGGTCACACATCTTCTCTGAGAAAGCTGGGAACCAGTAAACATCTGGACAGGGCTGAGACACACACACACACACATTGTTTAGTTACATTTTTGCATCATTCAACTAATATTGAAACAGAGCATCAGAGACAAATCTTTTGTGTGGGAGTTATTCTTCATCCCTGGTTATGATGATGTTCTGTTACCTGCTGCACGAAGCTCTTCTCATCTTCGAAGATCTTGGAGTAGTTCTCATTGATGTACTTCTCCTTCCAGTCCTGTAAACAAACACAGAAACACACTCAGCCCTGGTTTTCTTTTTACTTTTTTCACATGTTGGTATGATCACGTGTGCTCGTCTGACCACAGGGTTGTCGAAGATCTGCCACATGTCCGGGTGCAGCCTGGACGTGTTGAAGTTGGCCGAGGCCACCAGACGACCAAACTCGTCTCGGTTTGACACGAACATGAAGATGCCCTGTGGACACAGTCGTTAATCGTCTCTATACACAGCCACTGATGGTCTTTATATTCAGCCACTGATGGTCTTTACCTGGTCTCTGATGCTCTTGCAGAACACCATGTCAGGGTCCATCCCCTCGCCCACATACATAGCCATCTGGGACAGTTTAGACCTCAGCACGCTGCCTTTGATCAGGTAGGCCTGAGTGATGTACGGCACGTTCCACACACCGCTGGACACAGGGGATGATACAAGTGTTTCATTAGAACAAATAAAATCTGTGTGTGTCTGTGTGTGTTTGCGTGTTTGCGTGTGTGCGTGCGTTAACTCACATCCTCTTTGCTTGGACGATCTCGATGTAGTCTTCAGATCTTGAGTAGTATCCTTCAGGACTCAGAGCGCCCCAGAAGTTACTCCACAGCTTCCCGTGCTTTGACAACATGGGAGCGATGACAGATCTTAAAGAGAGAGACGTGACAAAACCAGGAAAAGATTAAATAAATAGAACTTTATTCCAGAAATATCACACCCTCTTGTCCTGCAGTGTTTGTGTGATCCTACTAACAGACAGTAAACTTAGTAAGGAGTTTAATTAAGACTCTTTCACACCAGGGACAAGCAGAGGGTACGCACTTGTTTTCCTCGATCAGTATCCTCAGTGTGTCCGGGTTCGTCAACGCCACGTCAGAGTCGATGCTGAAGTAATAATCACACGCTGGATCCTTCTTACACGCCTCGCTGGAAACACAAATACACAAAAACACATGAATATAGACCTGAGTTTATTTATTTCTATTAATAACATGTTGAGTGGGTTCCACTCACACAGCCATGGTTCTGGCCTTGTCCTCCTGCAGGTTCTCCTCTGGACCGACCAGCCGGGCGTTGGGGAACAGAGACCTGTGACGCTCCCAGAATCTCTGAATGTGACGCTCGTGGTAAACGACCTGATTTACAGCGGAACACACACACACACACACACACACGTCAGAACAGAAGTGAACACAACACGTCACAGATGTTTCTCCTGTGTGTCTGCGTCTGTATCGTACGTTGTTGTGGATGAAGAGGTGGATCTTCGCCTTGGGATAGTTGAGCGTGGTGAGTCGCTCCAGGAACTCCTCCATGAAGGGAGTGGCGTGTTCGATAAACACGGCGACGTGAACCAGAGGCATCTCGTCATCCTGAAAATAACACTTCCTGGTGAGTCAGTGTGAAAGAGAAACTAGGGGTTGTCTTTTCAGGGGAGGTCACTTACAGGAACGTCGTTATAGAACAGCAGGTCGTCGTCACAGCCGCCACATCCACTCTCATAGGTCCACGCCGTGGGGACATAGTTACCGAGGTAATTCAACTGCAGCTGCAGAGATCAAGACACGTCTGACATGTGATTGGCTCATCACCTCAAACATAGGATGTGAATGTTGTACAGTCAGTAACAGGCAGCCCATTGTTTTGAAGGGAAACTTCAAGTAAAAATGTAAATTCACTCATTAACTTCTCACCACTATACCCATGGAGGGCCAGGTGAATTGTGATCTATGCAGGAACATAGATCACAAGATGATAACAGAGGACTTTTAGGCTAAGAACTTGGTGTAAATGACGTTGTTTTGAGTCCAATTTGAATGTCGGGGCTTACGGGCACGCTGATGACACCACAGAGCAGCGTCTCTGTCCGGTGGATGTTGTTGCTAAGCTGCAGTGTTGATCAGACAATCAGAGGCTCCCTACACATTCTGAGCAGTGATTGTTTCACCTCAGACACCAGCTGGGCTCACGTCACATGGTTCTGATGGGTGACTGGTCTCTTACCTTGGTGGGTCCGTTGCCATGGATGACTACAGGGAGTGTGTCGAAGGCAACGTTCCTCGCTCGGACCTTTGCCTTCTCAAACTTCAAGACGACTTCATCTGACGGACAGAGACGAAGGGTTAACAGAGGGTCCCCACAAAGAGGGGTACAGGTAAAAAGGGGTGTGTGTATGTGTGTGTGTATGTGTGTGTGTGTCTGTGTGTGTGTATGTGTGTCTCACCGACGGCTCCGTTCAGATTCTGGAAGATTCTGGATCGATGATCCAACGACATGTTGAACTTGGTCTGAGGAGACAAATCACATCATCCACATGACGTTAGAACATGAACATGAATGTTTTTTATTCATTTATGACATCACAGGAAGTTACGTATGAAACATGAGATGAAAACTGAGGTATCTCACGTTTGCGTTGCTATAAAGTTTTTGACTCTTGGTGCTGGCTAAATCGTCATAGCGACTACAATCAATCATAGACTCCTGCTCTACAAAGTAGTGGGGCTTCATGCTAACGTGCTATGCTAGCTGTCCACACTAAAGGGGAGTACAGAGTAAATACACTTGTCTACCTTCTTTCTCACGTTGTTCTGACTTCACCAACTTCAGAAGCAAAGGAACCACAATACAGTCGAGCGACACATGACGTTAGCGTGTTCAAAGTGAAAGTCAGATGACCAGAGAGCAGTTTTAAAGATCCATTCATGGTAAAGGTGGTGTATGATTGTTGTCATGGTGATGTCAGTTCACCCGCTGCGTCTTGTCCAGGTAGATCTTGGTGTAGAAGAGCTGGTCGTCATCGCTGTCCTTGTTCTTCCACTGCTGGACGATGGCACTGAGATCTGGAGCGAAGCCGATGAAACCTGAACAGAGAGGAAGAGTTCCTCGTCGTCACTTTCATTTTACTTTGGGATTCAAACTTTGTGTCCATGTCAGCGTGTGTGCTAGTGCAAGGTTTACTGTCAGACCTCCTGAGTTGAGGTAGCGTTTCCCAGAATGCACCACAGGGTACTTCTGGGCCAGTCTCTGGTCGGGCCAGCAGAATCCCTCGGCTGAGAAAACCACTCGATGACCCAGACGCTTGAATTTGGAGAGCAGCTCCTCCGGGCCCGCCGCAAAGATGACGTCATAACTACAGAGACGGAGAAACAAGAGAAGAGTGAAACACAGAGGGAGGTGGGACGGGACAGGAAGTGAAAAGAAACGAGGACAGAGTTATACAACACACACACACACAGACACAAACACACACAGTGTTTACCTGTCCACAAACATGATGACCATGTCGGTCTTCTCTGAGTGTTTGAGCAGCTCCTTCTTCAACCATCTGACCTTCTGACCTCCACCTACTGTCCGGGCAACGTCACCTCCCTTCCACTCCTCCCCCAGACCCAGCACCTGCACACACACAAAACACACACACACACGTTAAGATTCCAGTCGTTGTTTTTTACATACAGTCATTGTTTCTGACCTGTGTGTGTGTGTGTGTGTGTGTGTGTGTGTGTGTGTGTGTGTGTGTGTGTGTGTGTGTGTGTGTGTTACCTTCACGGTGTAGTTGAACTCCCTGATCGTACTCATGAAGCGTTTGAAGCCGTCTGTCTCCTCTGTTGCCGCGGTGATCACCAGCAGATTTTCTACAAGGACATTACAATGACATCCTTAGTGATATGTATTTAATCCACATGAAATCAATCACATGTTGAATTCAACACGTGATAAAGCTGAGTCAAGCAGGTTTATTGGTGTATAATTAATCAATACTTTGACTATAGACTGACAGGACAAGGGGCCGAGCTGTCGGAGCAGACAAGTCCCGACCTGACTCAGCGAATCACGGGTCAGGATTCTGCTCCCACAGGTCAAACTGGGACGATCGTCAGGGAAACGCTGCTCAGCAAAATCCTCGCTGCCTCAAGGCTCCCGAGGAATTTGAGGCGAAGTGAAACTCGTCAGAAAAACCTCAGGAAAAGTTAGAGAGGTGAGGAGCGGACAGACGCCTCCTTGTCCTCAGTCACAGACTCTGTGGTTTCAGCGATGGTGACGGACTCGAACTCTCATCTCTTCCGGGTCGCAGACGACCGGAGGGATTATTCCCAGCTGCTGCAGATGTTTCAACGGTGCGTTCAAGGCACGTAGGATTTAACGCGAACAAGAGTTTAAGGATTTTTTTAATTATACAACTTCTTCATCTCTGTGTCACAGTGTAGTCACAACTCAGACTGATTGTAATCTGATTACCTGTCGCGTGTAATTTAGGTACTCATGTCAGAGAAATGGAAGTTTTGTCAATGGACTTATAACAGCTGTTCACTAATCTAATACTCAAGTGTTAAACAACATTCACTCGACTGTTTAAACAGACACACACACAGACACACAGCTGTCTTAACAGGAAACTGTTCCTGCAGCTCAGACACAAACAACAAGACATTACAGCAAAGTTAACAATTTACTTTAGTATCTGGAAATTATTCAATTATTTGTATTTTACTGGGAAATTAAAGAATCTTAATTGTTGCAAATTATTTCAGAAAACAAATGAATTAGTAGCTAGAAGAAGAAGAAGAAGAAGAAGACGCAGCTGCAGCCTTCACCTCTGACGATATAATGTTTGAACCACGAGGACGAGATGACTATCCCACACCTGACAACACGCAGACTACAGACGCACGCCGTCTACAGACCAATCAGAGTCGAGTACAGGTAGACGCAGCCCACGTGGGTGATGACGACAGGACGTACAGATGTCAGATTAAATTCTTTAGTCCCTAAGTTACAACGGGAAACCAAAACTAACCCGATCAATGAAACACTGGAACATGAAGCTCGGATCAGAGGAGAAAACAGCATCCGTCGTTTTAATTCTTAAGCGTGAGAACCGGCTGCTCTCTTCTCTTCACATGTGAATAAATGTAATCCATCTTTTTAAGGTGAGGTAACTGAAGGGCTGGACCTGGCTCACTTTGTGCGACTGACAATAGCAGCACTAACAACAGAAGCTGTATTTGATATCAGGACAGAAATCTGATCATCAGAATCAGGTCAGTGTCTGAACAGGAGCTCGGGTGATCGATCAGCTGATACGAGTCTTTCACAGGCACAGTATCAATAACCTATATTTATTTCTGGTCTGAATCATTAAACCTGATGAGGAGAAATGAAATGATGAAGAATAACTTTAGATGTCGGGGGGGGAATCCAGGGATGTTCCCTCACAGACATTTATAAAACTAAGCATTGAACAGTGGGAAGAACCAAACTACAAATCTGACATGAGCCTCTGATTATCAGAGTAGATTCTTCTTTAAATCTATTACTTCCAAAATTACCTACATTTACCAAATTGATTTATTGTTAATGATTTATAGGATCAACTTTATAGCAAGTTAATTCATTAGTTACAGCAGGAGATCGACAAGAAAACACGTGAAAGTTAAAAATGGGAATTAAACTGTTAATAAAATACAAAACAAAACACAATTTTTCGATTAGACTAACTTCCTGTTGATTAATCGACTGCTCGGCTCGGCGGTGAATTAACGAGCCTCCGGGCGACGTTAAAAGTTGAGAAGTTTGAAGTTCAGTGATTTTCTACACGTTAACATTATTAATAAACTCACGGTTTTATATTGATAATCAGGATCAAAGCGCCAAAGAGACGTTATGGTGAATAACAGCGCAGTTAGCAACAGTTAGCTCGGAGAACCAGAGCCAGGCAGCTCCAGGGGGACATGGTGGTCCTCCTGGCCGGGCAGGGGACCCTCAGGAGCGGCCTTACCTGCAGAGGGGCTCCGCTGATCGGCGGACACGAAGCTCTGGAGGAAGAAGAGCGGCAGCAGACCGAGGGGAAACATGGCGGCGGTTTGAAACGCGAACGACTGAGTTCAGAGAGAAAAACTCAAGCTTCACTTTCTCCTTCTTCTCCTTCTTCTCCTGCTTCTCCTCTCCTTCGTCCTCACTCCATCAGCTGCGAGACTCGCACGAGCTGCAAATGTCGCGATGACGTGAATCTTCCCGAGATGTCAACACGAGGAAAAAAACCTGAGCCCGCCCCATTTCCGATGAGCAGCCAATGAGAAGAGGCGCACGCTTGAGTGACGGGCATGCTGAGCAGTTAGCGAGTCGAGGCGGCCTCGGACGAGCCAATCAGCGGAGGACAAATGGAAACGAGAGGACAGAGAGGTTTTTTTCGTGGCAGAAAGTTCGTGAAAAACCGAGAAAGTGTAAGTTTGCCACGTGTGAGAGAGAGAGAGAGAGAGAGAGAGAGAGAGAGAGAGAGAGAGAGAGAGGCTCACTTCATCAACTCCACTTTATTGAGTAATTAACCTGCAGTTTATCACTTAATAAACTCGACTTTATAAAAGAAACTACATTAATGAAAAACATAATAGTCAATACTGAAATTACTAGAGTCAACTTAGAAAGAGAGACCTTTAAAAGATGGTTGGACTATTCACTGCATTTGATATTGTTGTCCAACGACAGCTTATAGTTATTTGTATAGAACAATCCACACATAGAATAAAACAAAAACATTTAAATAAAATGAATTAAGAAAATTAAATTATTATAAATGGCAGGATAAAACATAAAACAGCAATATGTAACTGACCCAAATAAACCCTCAACAGTGTGTCATTATACTTTCAGCTTTCATTGTGTTTGTTCATGTTATTCTTGTTCTCCAGGAGAGTTAAACAGATCAACGATCTCTATCAGTACCAATACAAAGCCTCTCAAGACCTATTCAGAAGGCTTTTATTTTGAAACCCGGAGATTCTTTCCCAGTGTAGAGGTCAAGGCGTTTTTCTTCTACAAGATCAGAGGCATTGACTTTATCCATCGATCACTTGATCTATTAATACTTGAGTCGCTTAACTTGTGTTCATATAGAATTAGACGTCTGTAACATCACAGACACCTTGACGGTCTTTGATGTGTTATAAAGGAAAACAGGGAACGAAGAAAACACAGTAGATGGACATATAATTTGATCAGAGACTTTATCTTTGATACATTTATTCAAGTGAGAATTGGGACAACTTTATCAACTAGGTATATGGAAAATAGTACCGCTCAGGGCAGTGTCATTAGACTTATATCGTTTTCCATTATGATTAATGATGTGTTCTCTCCAGTTGGACGGACTCTTTGCTAATGATGGAGCCCTGAGGAATTGGGGATTAGAAACATTGGCTGCTTGGACAAATAACAAATCCCTCTTTTTCTGGAGAATCATTAAACTTAGACGCCTTCGTCTTTGATGTGTTATACATCAAAGACCTATGCTCGGGCCTTTATTAGTGACCAGGTTATTTTAATAATGAAGCCGTCTTAAGGCCCGCCCCCGCTCCACCTCCTTGTTGCCAGAGTAACGTTACCATAGTAACGTGACAACACCGGAACAGAAAGGTTTCTTCTAATCATGAGCAGACAGAAGTTCTTCACTGCTGCTGAAGTCTCGGCTCACAACACCGCCGACGACCTGTGGGTGTCGTTCCTGGGTAAAGTCTGCAACCTGACCCCCCTGATGAACCAGAACAAAGGTGGGGTAGCAGCCGGAGCTACACCGGTTCTTTTCTTCTCGGTTCTCTGCCACTGCTCTACTCTGCGTGTTCCAGACAATCAGTAACTGTATATAACAACCATAAGAGACTGTACAAGATGATCAATGACTGTTTATAAAACATTTCAACTCTTTGGTTTGAATGTTAAGTTTTATACTTTTTATTATTGTCTGATTTATATTTTAATTAACAATAAATCTGTTTTAAAATGTGACTGATGAACATGTGCTTGTTTCTGTCCAGGCGACCTTCTGCTGTTACCCATCATGGAGTTTGCAGGAAGTGACATCAGCTGCTGGTTCGACCCTGAAACCAAAGACGTGGGTGATAAAACACATCAGCAGCAAAGTCACAGCTAAACAGTCCCATGTAGTTTCCCACAAGGGGTCAGGGCCCTCTGACTGGTCCCCAGATAAACCTGAGGGGTCAGGAGGTCACATGTTTAAAGAAGAAACAGCCATTGATCAGTTTACTTTGATTTCAGATTGAAAATACCTGATTCCTGTGCTGGGGAGGAGTCTTAATTTTCCGCCTTCCCCTGTGGGAGGGTCCCTAATGCACTGCACACTGAACCTGATTACACTCAAACAAAAAAGAATGAAAACATGCAAAGTCAAATGTGGCACTGCAAACACCAGACATATTTAAAAGTGGAGGCAATCATCTCCCCTGCTCGGAACATGTAAATACTCGATTACTATCACTTGAGTAACAGTACTTGGTAATCTTCTCTGCTGGATTTACCTGCATGTGTGTGTCCTCAGATCCTGAAACATGTGGATCCACTGACCAACTGTGTGAGGTACTACACCCCCAGGGGGCGCTTCGTGCACGTCTCCCCTACCGGCCCCCGCTCCAATTGGGCCAACGACTTTGGCGAGCCCTGGTGGAAGGATCCACGCTACGAGGTGGGACTGCTGACGACTAAAGCCAGGTGGATACGAGTCATCAACGTGCAGACGTCACAGGAGCAGCAGCTGCAGGTGAACTGATCACACAAGATGCATTCTGGGTAATGGTGCTGAGTTTAGCCTAGCTTAGCACAAAGATTGAAAACAGCAGTTAACAGGTAGAAACAGACATCAGTTACTTTCACTGCTCATGGGTTTGACTGAAGTAAAGTATTAGAGCACTGAAGTTTATACAGTTTGTTCCAACCTGATTTCCCTGCGGTGCTCCTCAGGTGTGTTCAGAGGAGACTCTGGACGAGATCCTCCAGCGTTACCTCCGCTACAACTCTCACGCCCGAAGCTACAGCTGGAAACATGAAGGAGTAAGTCTGGACATGAGCAGGACGCTCAGTGAAAACAACGTCCCTGATGAAGACCACAAGCTGGAGGAGCTGCGACTGGACAGTGACCTCTTCATCACCGCCCTCCTCCTCCACTTCAGTGATGACCTCACAGAGGGATGACCTCTGACATCATGAGGGCCCAGTGGACAGATGTGACATCACAACACGAGAGTCACCTGACAAGGAAAATGAACTGCAGCTGTGAGAAAAGTATATAAATAAAAATTAAGAGAGCTTCTGTATTTTGGATGCTGATAGATTTTCATATCATTATATTTTACAGTTGTGTTTCCGAAATACATATATGTAAATGTATATCTACACACAAACATACAGTGCTGTGAAAAAGTATTTGCCCCCTTCCGATTTTCTTAGTTTTTTGCATATTTGTCACACTTAAATGTTTCAGATCATCAAACAAATTTTAATATTAGACAAAGATAACCCAAGTAAAAACAAAATGCATTTATCAAGGGAAAAAATCTATCCAAACCTACCTGGCCCTATTTGAAAAAGTATTTGCCCCCTCTTGATAAATCCCGAATAAACTGGGATAAACCACATTTTTTGGAAAGCTGAGTTCAATGTCACTAGCCACACCCATGCCTGATTACTGCCAGAACTGTTTAATCTAGAAATCAGTTAAATAGAAGCTGTCTGACAAAGTTAAGTAGACTCAAATATCTCAAAAAACAACACATCATGCAGGATGTCTAAAGAAATTCAAAAACAGATGAGACACAAAGTTATTGACATGTAGCAGTCTGGAAAGTGTTGCAAAGCCATTTCTAAGGCTTTGGGACTTCAGCGAACCACGGTGAGAGCCATTATCCACATATGGAGAAGACTTGGAGCAGTCGTGAACCTTCCCAGGAGTTACCGGCCTACCAAAATTACTCCAATAGCACATCAACGACTCATCCAGGAGTTCATAAAAGACCCCAGAACAACATCTAAGGAACTGCATGCCTCACGTGCTTCAGTTAAGGTCAGTGTTCATGATTCAACAATAAGAAAGAGACTGGGCAAAAATGGCATCCATGGGAGAGTTCCCAGGCGAAAGCCACTGCTGACCAAAAAGAACACAAAGGCTTGTCTCACATTTGCCAAAAAACATCTTGATGATCCTCAAGACTTTTGGGCAACTATTCTGTGGACTGATCAAAAAAATTGAACTTTTTGGAAGGTGTGGGTCCTCTTACGTGCTTAAAACGAACACAACATTTCATAAAAACAACATCATACCAACACTCAAACATGGTGGTGGTAGTGTGATGGTCTGGGTCTGATTTGCAGCTTCAGGACCTGGATGACTTGCCATAATTGATGGAACCATGAATTCTGCTCTCTAACAGAAAATCTTGAAGGAGAATGTCCGGCCATCAGTTTGTGACCTCAAGCTCAAGCGCACTTGGGTTTTTCAGCAGGACAATGATCTGAAATACACAAGCAAATCAACATCTGAATGGCTCAAAATAAACAAAATGAAGGTTTTGGAGTGGCCTAGTCAAAGTCCAGACTTAAATCGGATTGAGATGCTCTGGCATGAACTTAAACAAGCCATTTATGCTCGAAAACCATCCAATGTTGCTGAATTCTGCAAAGAAGAGTGGGCCAAAATTCCTCCACAGCGATGTGAGAGACTCATTGGCAGTTATCACAAACATCTGATGGCAGTTGTTGCCGCCAAGGGAAGAACAACCAGTTATTATTAGACTTAGGGGGCAATTACTTTTTCACAGAGGGCCAAGTAGGTTTGGATAGACTTTTTCAATTAATAAATTAAATCATCATTTAAAAACTTCATTTTGTATTTACTCGGGCTACCTTTGTCTAATATACAAATTTGTGTGATGATCTGAATCATTTAAGTGTGACAAAAATGCAAAAAAATCAGGAAGGGGGCAAATACTTTTTCACAGCACTGTATGTATGTGTGTGTCGATCTATATAAAAACATACAAACAAACATATATAAATGAATAAATACACACAAAACACTTGTATTATATCAGTGGATATGTGTTTGTGTTGTTTTTAATATCAATGTTGACTTGTGCTCTGGAGCAGTAGCGGTCACTTTGTATGAGGAGTTTCATTTCAGTTCGTGAACTTCTGTGTTCTCAGAAAAAACTAAGATACTGCAAATTTACGAGGTTTTGGTATTTCACAATAAAGAGGAAGTGTTGATGAGAACCACAGGGGCACTACTCTGATTACTCCAGTTCTACACCTGACAGAAAACTGAACTCCAGCTTTGAGAAATCTAAATAAATACAAATAAAAAGAGAGCAATTTTTTTTGCTGATTATTATATCATATATTATTTCACAGTTGTTTCTAATAGAAAACATGTATATATGCATATATCACCTACATATAAGTGTGTGTAGATATACATTTACATATACACTCCTGATCAAAATCTTAAGACCAGTTAAAAAATTGCATGAATTTGCATTTTGCACTGTTGGATCTTAGGAAGGTTCTAAGTAGAGTTTCAAAATGCAAAAAGAAGAAATGGGAACAAGAGACCAAAAGTTGTGAGCAGGCAATTTATTGTTTCATTTGTGGATTTTTTTCTTATATAGTATATCCTATAGTTCTCAGAGGTTGATATGAACCCAAAGAGTCCCCAAATGGATAAATTGAGGAAGTCAGTTTCAGTATCAAATAAAACAGGAAGTGTTGATTAATTTAAATATTCCTTGGAAACCAAAGATGCAGATACGACAAAAGCTGTGAACCTTTAGTGACATCGTGACTGGACGGTTTCATATAAAAGAAGAGAAGAAGAAAAGTCCTCAGAGAAACAACCCGATTCTTCTTCATCCAACTTCAACAAGTGAAGAAAAGTAAATATGATACATTTTTAAATCTGACGCCTTTGAATTTATCTTGAATGTAAATTCAACTTGTTCATTAAAAACTACGATATTTGATTCTGAGCTGGAAAACAAAATGTAGAAGAGAATCAGGTTTATATTCTATTAAATGTCGTTGTCTTCATCTTACAGAGACAGAGACGATGACATGTCACCTGCGCATGAAGGAACAAGACGAGAGCGTCCAATGGATTAACGGTATGATTTTCTGGAAAAAACCTTGAACACAAAACAACGACCTGACTGATAAAGTGATGAACTGTCTCTCTCTCTCTCTCTACCTGTCTGTCTGTCAGAGCCTCAGCCTGTCCCTGTCTCAGGTGTCTCCAGGTTCAGACGTGGGATAGTTCCTGCTGCGGCAGTGACAGTCATGCTGGTTCTGATCATAAATCTGGGAGTTAGCTGTGAGCACATACACATTAATTAAGTGCATAAATTAAATGATCATGTAAATTTTGCAGGAAATACAAGTAAGATGCTTTATGAATGTGTGTGTGTGTGTGTGTGTGTGTGTGTGTGTGTGTGTGTGTGTGTGTGTGTGTGTGTTATCAGATGTGATAACGTCAAATCGTCTGCGGTCTGTAGAGGAGAGAGTTTCCAACCTGAGCAACGTTATTGAGTCACTTAGCGCCTCACTGCAGAACGCTCAAGGTGACTGACACACACAAACACACACATTAATTAAGTGTATAAATTAAATGACCATGTAAATTTTGCAGAAAATACAAGAAAGATGCATTATGAATCTGAAGGAATCTGATTTATGTTTCTCTTTTTGCGGAATAATTATTGTGTGTGTGTGTGTGTGTGTGTGTGTGTGTTATCAGATGTGACAACGTCAAATCGTCTGTGGTCTGTAGAGACGAGAGTTTCCAACTTGAGCAACGTTATTGAGTCACTTAGCGCCTCACTGCAGAACGCTCAAGGTGACTGAGACACACACACACACACACACACACACACACACACACATTGGTCATGTACGGTTCCATTTGTGCAAGGAGTAGAAAACAATAAATGTGAAAAACACAAACGTCCATTGCAATTTAAATTATTCAACCAAGGTCAGGATAAGACAAAGTCAATTAAGTTATTATTAATCACATTATTTAATGTGATTAATGGTTTTTATTGTTGTTGATTTTTTATGCTTCACCATTGAAAACCTGTTTTTGAGCTGTTTAATGTGAGTTCAAGTTTGAACTGATCGTGTGAAATCTGGTAAAGAGTCTTGAAACAGATGATTTCAAACTTGATGGATAAAAATAAATGCAATGTCAGTGTGTAACCGTAGCAACAGGATGACAGTTTCCTGTGCTCTGTTCCAGAAACTGCTGAAGAAGCTAAGCTGCTGCATTCTGCTGTGGAGGACCAGCTGACCTCAGGTATCACTAAATCTAAATGCACATCTGTATTTGTTCACACTCCAGGATTCTTCAGGGCTTGCTGACACGCCACCTCCTCTGACTAGATTTCCAGCAGCTGAATATCTAGACCAGTAAACAACCAGTACAGCCAATCAGAGCAGGACGAGGGGACCAGACCTAGTCGGGGTTTCTCCTGGTTAAAGATTGTATAGTCCGACTGTGAAACTCCAGATCACGTGACAGGAAGCCATGCAGAGTCAATCTTTCATTACTGACTGTAAGCTAACTATGTGCATGTGTGTGTGTGTGTGTGTGCGTCAGTGTTGGAGGAGTTGAAGCAGCTGTCGGTCATTGACTCTCTGAGCAGGAGTCCTATTTCGATCAAATGTTCCCTCAAACAAATCATCAATGAAAGTACGTCCATTAATCATATTATTAACATATGACTGCACAATACACATACTCAGACCCATGTCCTGTCTGGGGACCTGACTGTGAACCTGTCTGTGAACCTGTCTGTGGATCTGTCTGTGGATCTGTCTGTCTCGCAGGCTCAGGGTTGGATGGTTGTTGTCCTCCTGATTGGAAACTCTCTGGCTTGAGTTGTTATTTCTTCAGCCGTTCCCCTTTGTCCTGGAATGATTCCAGAGCCTGGTGTGAGGACCATGAATCTCACCTGGTCATACTCTCCTCTGACAGGGACTGGGTAAGTCCATGTGTCTGTTGAGGGCAGAGGATGACGAACCTTGTTAATCCTTCTGATTAACAATCAGAAGGATTTGCTAACATGGGCTGTACATATAAAATGTTATTGATGATGATTGATTGAACTGATGCTGACCACAGGCTGGTTTTGAAGTCATGTAGGTGAGACAGTAAAACGACCTGGTCTCTACTGGAGATACTCACATAATCTACGGTGTCATCTGCGTAAAGACAGACTTTAAATTGTTGGTTATAGAAACTTGGTCTCTGTCCAGGACTTCGTGACCCGTCACACAGTTCCTGAACTTTTCTGGGTGGGTCTGAGTGATTGGAGAAATGGAACGTGGGAGTGGGTGGACCAGACTCCGTACTCCATGGACCGCAGGTACACCCTCAGTTTGAGTTTCTCTAACAACAACAACAACAACTGCTGCATTTACATTAAAGCAAAACATTCACAACATTCAGGCAAACATATATAAAGTAAGATGCGTGTTCACAGATTGTTGTTTGTGGCTTCCAGACGGTGGCGACCGGGTCAGCCTGACAACTGGACCGGTCACGGCCTCGGGCCCGGAGACGAAGACTGTGCTCACCTGCACAGGGACGGCCGCCTCAACGACCTGCACTGCTCCGAACAGATGCAGTACATCTGCCAAAAGCTCAGCGGTGACCCCTGAGCAAACCGCCCCGGCTCCGCCTACACGCGTGTTCACAGATAAAAAACTTAGAATTAATATTGACGAGCGGCTGTCAGAACCAAATATCAACCATAACCAAATATGTCTGACGTAATAATAAACATTTTGGAAAAAACTTGTTTTTCTCTCTTTTTTACAAAATGCAGTCGAGTACACAAAGCTGCCAACTTTGAAAGACGAGGAGGTTCCTCCGCCCCTCACCTGCATGTTCTCCACATGTTCCTGCTGCTGCTCCACATCAGAAACACAATGTGTTTTTCTGTCAATCTCGAGTTTCAAGTCTTCTTCAACACAGCAGGATGTTCATTTTGTAAATCATGGTCTATTTAGAGTCAAATAGAGCATGAAGCTAGTGATGGCGAGATGAAGCGTCATGAAGCATTGATGCTTTCCATTGTTGTGCAATAGTGCTTAAAAAGTGATACCATAGAATGGTGTGCCTTTAGGCCTTCAATAAATTTGGTTATCAAAATTAATATAAAATATTAATATTTAAAATATTAATATTAGATCATAATTTTGGTTGGTTAAAGTTGTGTCGGAGAAACATCCTTCAAAGAAGGGAAAAGAGCCAATTTATTGATTAAGATCAGTCTCATTTAGATCTAGTTCACTTAGAAATCTCAATATGTACTATTAAAGATTATATAATGAACAGTTAAGGTTATGTAGTTCTTAGCAGTGTAACGGTTGGCGAAGTTCACTTATGCAACATTAATGACAGAACATTTGTGAAATGTATTATTATGAACATAATAAAGTATAAAAACACAAATTACTAAGCAAACAATCTAACTAAACAAAGATGTGTATGTGAATGTGTGTGTTTGTATGTAAATAAGGGTGTTCGTAAAATGGTGGCTTGCCAAAAGAGTAACACCTTCCTTTCGGCTTTTAAGATGCCCCCTAAGATAGAAGCTCCCTTCAGAAGAGAGAGATTAGTAAGGTGAAGACTATTAGTGTGTCTGTGTAGATGTTAATCAGATAATAAGAGAGTCAGGGAGAAAGTCTGTGGCGAGCCTAACTAGCATTAACTTATACCTACAATATCACAGCATATATCAAACTTATAAACACAAACAAAATCAAATAAACAGTCTTGCTTAGTCTTGTATAATTATTAAGCCCAGATTATGTTACGAGTCCGAGAGAAAGGGAAAAGAGGTTGCTGTGCAGTTTGCAGTTCTGTGACGTCTCCAGTGGGTTGTATGGTCTCAGCGTTACTGTGGAGCCGTGTGCTCAGATGCTGGTTTGAAGTCCTAACCTGCAGGACACCGAGTCGCTGCTAGAAGTTTGTAGAAGCTTGATTTGAGAGGAGGCTTCCTTGATGAGATGAGCTGGGAGCTGCTAGGCCCTCTCCTCAGCAATGCAGGAGAAAAAGCTGGCGGCCTGCCTCATCGGTGGGTCGGTGGAAAGAGAAAGAGTTGGGGCAGACCTTGGTCTTATATAGGCCCGGTGACCTCACAGGTCAGGGGCCAGAGTGACCAATAGGAGTTGACCCTTGGGGTTTATTCACACCTCTGGGTGAAACTTGAGGAACAAAAGGATAGCAGCATCCTGGGAGAATGAGTTTGGGAGGCTTTCTCAAGAGGGGGAACATGTTGCACCCTGTGAATGTGCTTGTGTGACTTGGGACAACATGTAACATAAAAATAGGGACATTTTATAAATTTTTATTGAAAAATAACATATTTTCCACAGTGCTGGGTTTCAGGCGGTTTCTTTTTTATGCAAAAGAATTCGCAATAAAGTCCCCAGTCCAAAAAATTTGATAATTTTTCTGAACTGTCAGTTAATAGAAGTAAAAGATGTAGTACGACATGAAGTCGAGCAAAAGTATAAAAATTGGAGATGTAGTGTAATTTCAATTAAAAATTTAAAAAAGGTCAATAGAGCCCGTTTGTGCTGTTCTCTGAAGGGAGTAGTACACACCTTTGTAGGAAATTTCTCACATGGAATAGCCTTCATTTCTAAGAACAAGAATATGCTGGCGAGTTTCACATGAAAGTTCTCTTTTTCTGGCCATTTTGAGAGAATAATCGAACCCAAACATGTGATGCTCCAGATACTCACCAAGCTCAAAGGAAGGCCAGTTCTATAGCTTCTCTCACCAGCTAAACAGTTTTCAGCTGTGCTAAAATAACTGCACAAGAGTTTTCAAGGGTTTTCTAATCATCCATTAGTCTTCTAAGGCGATTAGCAAACACAATGTACCATAAGTACACTGGAGTGATAGTTGCTGGAAATGGGCCTCCATATACCTATGTAGATATCTCATTAAAAACCAGACGTTTCCACCTAGAATAGTCATTAACCACATTAACAATTTAGAGAGTGTATTTCTGATTAATTTAATGGTATCTTCATTGATAAAAACAGTGCTTTTCTTTGAAAAATAAGGACATTTCTAAGTGACCCCAAACTTTTGAACGGTAGTGTTTATATCTACACACACACATGTTTTGTTATATAGTATATCCCATAGTTCTCAGAGGTTGATTAACCCAAATAGTCCCCAAATGGTTGAATTGAGGAAGTCAGTTTACGTATCAAATAAAACAGGAAGTGTTGATTCCTTGGAAACCAAAGATGCAGACGCGACAAAAGCTGTGAACGGTTACACATAAAAGAAGAGAAGAAGAAAAGTCCCCAGAGAAACAACCCGATTCTTCTTCATCAAACTTCAACTAGTGAACACACACACACACTGTTTTCCTGTTCAAAGTGCGTTTGCTGGTCAAAGTGCGTTTGCTGGTCAATGACCTCTCGGCTGGTGTTTGGACTGTAACAGTTTGTCCGGCTTCATCGCAAAGAAGAAGAAAGAAGAAGAAGGAAGACACACGAGGTGGGGAGACATCGCCATGACGACGGAATACCATGACAACGGTGAAGAGGACAACACCTCGTTCTGGAACAAAGGTACCTGTCCTTCTGTCCAACTGTCTGTGTATCTACACATGTGGCTGAAGTATGAAGAAACTGTTCACCTTCCTGAATATAAAATGAAAAGAGTCCGTCTGTCCATCCGTCTCTCTCTCTACCTGTCTGTCTGTCAGAGCCTCGACCTGTCTACTTCTCCGGTGTCTCCAGGTTCAGACGTTGGTTGTACCCGGCCCTGGCAGCGACAGTCATCCTGGTTCTGATCATAGCAATGGGAGCTAGCAGTGAGCACACACACACACACACACACACACACACAAACACACACACACACACACAAGGTAGTTATTATGACACTTTGTGCAGTCGTTTTGTGTTTTCTGATCAGTTTGGTTTGAAGGAGTTATCAGATGATAACAAATTGGCTCGTTAGCCTATGTGAAAAAAACAACATGTTGATTTTTGTCCCTGTTCAGACGCCGCGACGACAAATCGCTTGTGGTCGGTGGAGAAAAGTGTTTTGAATGTGACTGAATCCGTGGCCGTGGCTCAGCAGCTCAGTGCAGGTAACACACCTGCCGTCGTGCTGTGGGTCAGGGGATGGGATGTCAGAGGGGATGATGTCAGAGGGGATGGGATGTCAGAGGTGATGATGGACAGTAGGCTTCTTCTTCTCTTCCTCCAGACGCGGCCGCAGACGTTCGCCGGCTGAAGTTTTCTGTGGAGAACAACAAGGACCAGCTGACGTCAGGTGTCTCACACTCTGCAGATCGGTCATTCCTCCAACAGACACATTAAGAATCCCTCATGATAACTGTGTGTGTGTATGTGTGTGTGTGTGTGTGTGTGTGTGTGTTTGCTCAGTGTCAGAGGCCATGAAGCAGCTCTCGACCCTCGACACTCTCACCAGGACGGTCACTGCACTGAAATGTTCCCTCGAACGCCTCATCAGCAACAGTAAACCCACACCGACCACACCTCCATCTTTACTCTCCTCAAATTTTGGTATTTTTTCCAAACACTGTCACTTTGGCGTCTGAATGTGAAGCCTCAGATTTCTTCTCTGTGTCTCTCAGGTTCACACGTGGAAGGCTGTTGTCCTCTGGGTTGGGAAATGTTCAAGTCCTCCTGTTATTTCTTCAGCATGGTGCCTAAGAGGTGGCACGCTGCGAGAGACTGGTGCAACGAACACGAGTCTCACCTGGCCATACTCATCACTGACGAGCAGTGGGTGAGGCAGCCTGTCTTTCTGTCGGAGCTGGTTTAAAAAAAAACAACTTTTAAATAAAAAGCTTAAAATGTGTAAAGTTAGACTGTAACTTCAGGCCTGACATGAAAGATCGTGTCATTTTGTGTTAGCAGTAGAACGAGTACAGGTCCTTGTGGGACTCCGTCACCAACATTGAGACAGAGTTCATGTATTTCTGTGTATATGTGTCTCTCTGGTCCAGGACTCTGTGACTGCAAGGGCCAGCGGGGCCTTCTACTGGATCGGTCTGACCGATGAGAGAACAGGGACCTGGGAGTGGGTCAACCAGACGCCGTACGTCATGAACCGGAGGTGAGCTGATCATTTGACGTATTTCAGGAACATGAGGATCTTTTTCCAAAATGGGGACGTTTCAGAGAAAGAAACTGAAAAGTATTTTAACATTTAACTTCTAGATACAAAATAACAGGAAATGCCTTCAGTTGGAAAACAACACAAACATTACCAGCGATTTTCTAGGACAGCAGAGGTTTTTAGAACATTGTGTTAAAAGGAGTAACACAAGCCCACCTGTGTGTTTCCAGGCGGTGGAGACCTGGTCAGCCGGACAGTTGGACTGGGCACAATTTAGGTGCTGGAAACGAGGACTGCGCACATCTCCACAGCGACGGACGCCTCAACGACATGCACTGCTCCAGCCCGCTCCGCTACATCTGCCAGAGACACAGCCTGCACAGCTGAAGACCGCCTCCTCCGCTCGGGCTGCTTCTTTATGCTGCTCACATCACGAAGGCACAAATCCACTGAGTCATGCAGACGCCATTAAACAGTTGGATCCAACGAATCAGACTCGTCTTTCTTTCTCGCGTCAGTGATGGTGATTTGTGCACTTTTTGCTCCTGATGACTCAAACATGATGCGATTACAATTTGGTGGTTAACGGTCAAAGCACGTTTTAAGGCCATAACTGAAAAATTCATAAGATAAATTACGAGAAAATATAAAACAGAAGTATTAAAGAGTCTTGACTGAAATGGAAGTGCTGAGCTGCTGTTTAAGGGGAATACAGATTCAAAGATTTGTTGCCCAAACAACTTGGGAGTTAAAACAGAAGAGTGAGGATACGACAGTGAGGCTACAACATCATTTATTAAACTGTAAAACTTTAAGAACCTTTATCAAAAGTAAAAACAGTCTTGAAGAAAACAGTGTGAAAGGAGCTGAAACCTTCAGTTTAAACAAACGTAAAACATTTTTAAAGAACAACAGGAACAAACATCCAGACGTCAGAGCAGTGGACACAACCACAAACTTTTTGGCAATAATGTCACTTTAAGAAAACTTTAATTTTTCTTGAACGACACAGACGTTTTAGTGTCTGAACAAGAACATGAAAACACGACCATGGTCAGAATAAGAATTTACAGAGTTTGGCCTGAAAATGTATCATTAATATATTAGTATTTAATAAAGTTTTGGTTAAAAAATATTTTTTTACTGTAAATTTCAAGACATTCCTTCTCTTTTAAAACCTTCTCTTCACAAACAGATGTAAAATACTGAATTCTATTGTTTCTATACCTTTTAAACAATGGGTTAAGTTTTATTTTAAATTACTGTGTAAGTATTTTATATGACCCAATGAAATTAAGTGATGTTACTAATATAATAATGATATTACCAATTCTGTGGCCTTTTCTATTAAATACGTAAATTTGAAAAATACGTAAACACAACACTTCTGCTGTTCTCACATACTTCACATACTCCTACTATTAGTATTTTAGTATAACACAAATGGCAGAGCTCCACTGACTTCTGGATCAACAACTCACAACATTTAGTAAAGTGCTTCAGTGTCTGTCGTTATAAATAACTAGAAATACTTGAAATTATCCAATATCTGAACTTTAAGAACAATAAGTTATAAAAAAAACTTCCATCAGGCATCTGTGTGTTTCTGTGTTTGTCTGTGTGTGTGTGTGTGTGTCAGTGTGTTAGTGTTTGTGTGTCAGTTGGGCAGCCGAAACGCTCGGCTCAGGATGAGTTCAGTTCTGGTTCCCCCCAGGTGACACGCCTCCAGGACGCACACCAGCCTCTGATTGGTCAGTTGGGACGCCAAGACGATGAGGTCAGCTGAGAAGCAGAAAGAGAGAGAGTGTGAGTGACTGTTTGTGTGTGTGTGTGTGTGTGTGTGTGTGAGAGTGTGTACCTGGTGAAGGTGGAGGTCCATGTGAAGAGAAGGCTCCGTGGGATAAGATGGAGGTCCAGGTGTTAGGGTGAGGGAGGACGGGGGGAGACGAATGAGGGAGGAAGACGACATCGACCGACACAGAATCTGACAGAGCTGAAACAGGGTTTATGTTATTTATATACCGAATTTAACAGATTTCTATGGATGGATAAAAACAAGATGTGTGTGTACCTCTCAGTCTCAGTGTGTAGTAGTCATTGAAGGCGGGGTCAAACCTCCCAGGGTCCGTCCTCCCTCCCATCGCCACGACGACAGCCTGCTCCTTCCTGCTGGCGTGGTCGTAACGCATCGGCAGTGTCTCCTCGGCAACGGACGGGAAGTCTGGAAAGAGGGGAGCGGTGACGAAGGACGAGGCATCATCTTCATCACTGTCCTCGTCTTCATCAGCATTTGAGTTTTCTAGAAACTCCATGGAGGCTTCGAACAGGATGACTGCACCAAGAGGACCAAGATTCACCATCATCACTTGCTCACATTTCTCCTGACGCGTTAGTCACCAGAAAGAAAACATTGTGTAAAACACACACTTGCACACCTGTGTTGTCGTTTTGTTCAGGCTGTAGTGTGACCGACGGGTGTCTGAGGGAACGAGACAAAACAATTTGTCATTTTCAGTTTAAATAACATTTATAGTAAAAGTTAGACATTTAATTCAATCATCTGCTGCTTCGTTAGACACCTGAACAACGTCGGTGGTAATTCAGAGTGGCAGCAGGAGGAGGAGCTTTATTTTTGAATTTTATTTTCCGATCAAATGTTATTTCCATTCAACCCTTGAAGAGAATTTCTGCTTTAAGACAAAAAATGAACAGACGCAGGTTCTGGTAAATAAAGATATTTCCTGCTGAGTCGATGCTCACCTCTTCTTTGGAGTTTCAGGATGAAGCAGCAGTTTCCTCTTACACGACTTCCTGATGGAACAAACACATCGACTGTGAACAACGAGCTCAACACCGACTCAGCTCCGACACACAAATCATCTTTTAATGTCTCACGCTGCTCTGAGGTCCAGAGGACGAGGCGCCGGCTGACTGAGGGCGGAGGACGGAGAGGACGGAGATAAAGACGAGGAGGAGGGGGAGAGAGGAGGTCTGAAGGAATGAGGGCTGGAGGGGAGAGGCTGGAGGGAGAAAGTGGAGGAGAGGGACGGAGAGGGAGACGGGTGAGAGGAGGTGGTAAGGAGACGAGGGGAGGACAAGGAGGAGGAGCGAGATGCAGCTCTGTCCGTCCAGAGCAAAGAGCGGTCCTCCTGCAGGAGACGAGAGACGACAGGTGATAAACTAGAGGAAATACTTTGTTCTGCTTGAAAAACATTTATTCAACATCTCCTTTTTGTTTGGTCCATCTGCTGACATGCAGGAGGTAGGGTATATGCAGCCAGACACCAGGGGGCGCTCCAGGTGATTTAGCTTTAGTTTTTCGGGGGGCGGTCATGTTTATTTAGCGTGTTGTTACCATGGAGTGTGTACGTGTTCAACATGCACCTCTCCTCTGCGGCTGTACGTAACCATGGTGACTGTTGCCTGGATGCAGAAGGTGCGTCTCTCCCGATAACAGAGCCTCTCCAGCTCCCTCTGAAGCTCCGCCCCTCTGAGGAAACCTGGCTCACCTACAACCAAACACACACACACACACACACACAGACACACACTGTAGATAGAAGTTGACTTATAAAATTAAAATGACTGAAACGTAACTGACCTCTTCGATCTTTCATGTACGTCTCCAGGGAGACCGGAGGAGGCGGGTACATGAAGAATCCTCCAATCAGAGCCCTGCTCAGCACCTGTCTGTCATCCTGGCTCCTCAGCCACTGAAGGAACTGTCGTACTGGCCGGAGTTTACGATAACTCATCTCTGAGTGGTGGCCCAGTCCTGACGAATCAACCAATGAGAGAAGACCAATAAAGTGATGACAGAGAAGATGACTGATGTAAAAATCTGAGGTTCGATCCTTATGTGTTATGCAAGTTTCTACCAGCAGGGGGCGGGACGGGGAGTGTTACCTGTGCAGTACACCTGAGTGTTGATGGTGTTTGTCAGGAAGCAGCAGCTGGGACTTTGATTTGCAGATTTGATCAACTTCAGTCTCGTACAAACGACCACAGACACTGAAACAGACAAATGATGATCAGTACATTTATCTTACACAATATATTACTTTGTTTAATGTTAGTCCTGAGTCACACACTTAAAAATAAAGATGGTTGACATGGCAGCTCCGCAAAAGTGAAGGAATCACCACTGCACAGACCACGCCATGTCATGTATGAAAACGGCTCGTGTGATTCTTCTTACATGGGTGGAGGCTGCGGTGCGTTTCAGGTTGAGACGTGGAGAACAGCTTCACGTGGATTGGCTGATCGCTGGTCCCGTCCTCCAATCGCAACCAGCGATACTCCAAAAGCTCCGCCCCTCGACCATCTGCCAATGAAAACAGAGATTGCTGCTGTGTCTTTGTAAATTTGAAGGAAATGAAAAATATATATATTTACGAGAAAAATTCCTACGATTGATCGGTTAATGAATCATTTTCTGTTGCTTGACTAATCGATTAATCAATGCAGAAATAATTAGGGATGTTTTGCAGGAGTAACCATGGCAACCCTCACCCTTGCTCCTGATTCGCTCTGCTCGTCCTGTGAATGTAAGCAGGCCAATGACATCGCACTCAGAGCTGTGAGCACGGTCCAGGAGATCCTTACTGAAAAACAGTGTGTGTGTGTGTGTGTTGGTATTACCATCTTTGTGAATCAAGTTCATATTTAAACAAAGTGAAGACAGTCAGGCCAATGTGTGTTAGGTTGATAAGGTGGTTTGAGGTTGAGGTCAGAAGGCGGTCAGAGGTTAGGTAATGCATCATGTACGTGTGTGTGTGTGTGTGTGTTTGTTTGTGTGTTTGTTTACCTGTTGTAGAAGCTGTAGGTTGGTGCAGGTGGGAGATACTCGGGTGAAACTGAGGATTCTGGGAGAACAGATATCTGAGCAGCAGGATTCCTGCTGTTAACGCTGATCTCTGGACAGAACAACATAAACAGAGTGACACGTCCGTCCTCACAGAACCGTAATATGGATAAAAATGAGAAAAGAAAAGTCCCCACATGACAGTGAGACGGGTTAGTGTGTACCTATATCATCCAGCGAAGCCTGGTAATGCCGTTTGACTCGATAGCGTCTCAGGCTGATGACATCACCCAGCTTCAGATGGTGATACCAGTCGACACACACACTGTTCCACAACACCACACACACAACTCCAGTCCGGTCGCACACTTCCAACACCGCCTGAACACAAAGAGAGTTTGGCGTTCCACAGGGATAAATCTCAGTTCCTCTTTTATTTACATAATTTACACAAAATAAAATGTGCCTTACAACCGTGTGTGTTTGTGTGTGTGTGTGTGTGTGTGTGTGTGTGTTCACCGACCTTATAAGGGCATTCACAGTTTCGATCGGTTCTCCCATAATACATCAGGTGTGACTTGTTGATGATGCGTATGATCAGACGATGCTGGACGGCGCCCCTAGCAACGCCCCGATGACCAGACAGGAAGGAGTCACGCAGCTCAGACACCGTCACAGCAGGTCGTTGCCCTGACAACACACAGGCACTTACTTTATTTGACCATTTAGATCAAATATTCAATCCAAACTAACAAAAAAATGTTTCAACTTAATCTATGTATTTATTATTAAAATGTAAACAATGATGGCTCCACCTTCCTCCTCCTCTTCATCATCGCCATAGTCCGCCTCTTCCTCAGTGGGCGGGGCTTCCCTCCACACCTCCCCACTGTAGTCCACATTGTTCCACTGAGGGAGAAACACACTCCTATTGGCTCTGAGAGGAACCAAAGGACCTGCAGCGTCTGAGGATCCAAACCAGGGCAGAGAGTCCAGGTCCACATCAAACCTCCGGACTCCATCGTCCTCGTCGTCCCCTCTGACCTCCGCCCTCTCCAGTCGGTAGCTGAAGGCCCAGGAACATAGACCCTGATTCGTTATGACACACTGATAGAGTCACCTGTCACTCACTCACTCCCTCACTCTCTCCCCCACTCACCTGTCTGTCTCCGCAGAGGCCCCGGGGCATGCTGGGTGCTGAGCGCTGATGGCGAGGGCGAAGGTGGCGTTGCGTAGCGTGGATCCGGGCCGCAGGACGTTCCTCTCCACCAGCCGGTTCAGACCAGGATCCAGAGTCACCTGAAGCCGGCAGTCACCGTCCGTCAGTGTGACGTCGTACAGGTCTTCACCTGGAGTGGACAGGGACGACAGGGACCACAGGGACCACAGGGACAACAGGGACCACAGGGACAACAGGGACAACAGGGACAACAGGGACGACAGGGACCACAGGGACGACAGGGACCACAGGGACCACAGGGACCACAGGGACAACAGGGACAACAGGGACCACAGGGACAACAGGGACCACAGGGACAACAGGGACGACAGGGACAGACAGGGACAACAGGGACAACAGGGACCACAGGGACCACAGGGACAACAGGGACCACAGGGACCACAGGGACAACAGGGACCACAGGGACGACAGGGACAACAGGGACCACAGGGACGACAGGGACAACAGGGACCACAGGGACAACAGGGACGGGTCAGATGGAGGGAAACCGACCTGTTGAGTCATATTCTGTATGTCACCGGCTTTGTTTTCGTCAGAGACTCTAGACTCTCTGTTGCCCTCTAGTGGATGTACAGTATTACACCCTGGCGCGTGTGGGCGGGGACGGAATCGAACATGTGTCTTTCTGTCAATGAGCCAGTACAACGTGTTTTATTCCGTGTGGTCTCACCGCTGAGCACCGCCTGGGGGAAGTAGACGGACGAGCCCTGGTCTCGGCTGTAGCGCTGCAGGTCCACCACGGACAGGAAGTCCCTGCAGACGGCGGGAGAGGACTCCTGCGACACAAGACGAGGAGAAATCAACCAAACACGAACTGAACCGTGAACAGGGAGGAGACGGATTGATTCCACATGTTACAAACATGTTACACACATGTCGGAGGACAACAGGATCTGACCTGGTTGGGTCCGGACCTGGACCTGGACCGGGTCAGGGTTCTGTGGAGGACGCAGCCCGCGGCCGCCATGTTGGACAGACGGCAACAACAATAACAGTGCGGTGCATTGTGGGATTGATGTTTTAAATAAAATAAAATAAAAATGTTTAGGAGGTTAATTCAATTATATCTTTCTGCTTCTTTTAATAAAATAGAGCGGGTTTTTTTCCAAACCAGTTTAATAAAGATATTTGTTACATGTATGTAAATATGTTCATTATATTCTCATCATTTTACACTGAAGCTTAATGACATTAAATATGAGTGAAATATTATCTGATTGATTTATTGATTGAATGTGTACATTTATATATATATAACAGAATATTGAACCAATAACCTGATGAACAAAGCAACACAAATTCAAACTTCTGACCTTTGAGCTGAATTCAAGGCGATGACATCATAGTTTAGAAACATACGCGACCTACCTCCTGTATTTAAAGTACATTTAACAACATGAAAGGGTTTATTCTAAACATGTCAGGATCATGTGAATTTTTGTTTGTGATTATTGATGCATCGGTTTAATGTTGACGAGTCGTTCCTGCTCAGGTGAAGAGGAGCGACTCACCTGAGACCTCCCCCTGTCGCCTGCTCCTATTGGACAGTACTAGCTGGCAATCACACTGGTCTCCTTGCCCCAACACATATAGTGCTTTATGGACCATAATTTACTAAATGAACATGAGATGTATTGAAGAAGACTTGAAACGAGCATAGAAACAGAGGATTATCTTCAAAGCGTTTTATTGACATGATAAAGTTTATTTGACAGAATAAAGAGTGGAACACAGGAACAGTTCTGTCTGACACAGATGAGACCAGGTCAAAGGTCGTGACCTCCCGGCTCTCTGTAGCTGTGTCAGGTTTGTGTTCTACGTGTGAAGTGCTGAGAGTCTCTGAACTCCAGGTAGAGGTTGAACAGCAGGTGCAGAGACTGGATCCTGTTGCTGTGCACGGGGACGTCCAGCAGGGCGCACACGAGGTCCACATACTGCATCAGGCTGCAGCTGAGGCGGGCGGGCGGCAGCTGGAGACGCCCCAGTAGCTCCTCCAGCTCGCCTGGCCACTCCTGCATCAGGCTGTCGATGTCGGGCATCGCGCGGCCATAGTGGACGCTCGCCGCTGGTTTGGATCGGTGCAGCGCACTGATGCTCTCCACCCAGCTGTCCACCGCCCGAGGAATCGACTGAGGACTCGCCACGCTCGTCACCTTCTTCAGCTGAGGACGGGCCGACAGGACGAGGAAAGACGGGACAAGGACAGGTTAGACAGGTGTACAAGTGTGTGTGAGTTGACAATGTGTGTGCAGATGTGTATATACAAGTGTGTATAAATATATGTACCTCTGTGGCTCCGTGTTGTTTGGTTTCCTCCGACAGCCACAGTGACAGAACCGTGGGGTCAGACTGTTTCACGCTGGGCTCGTCCAGAGCCAACAGACCCAGAGCGTCCGTGACACCGTCCGGCCTCGGCACCTAAAGCATCACAAGTCACACTGAGGTCAGAGGTCACAGAAAGAAACAGCAGCAGGTAAACACTTCCTGACGCTCATGTGAGGCCTTCAAGGTAACAGCAAAGTCTGGTTAAAATCAGCGCTAATGAATTTATTATGAAACAGTGTTTGGTGTGTTTTTACTTTCACAATAAAAGTCCTGGTATCCAGCTCAGACTGGACATAAACCTGGAGGAGGAAGTGATGTCATATCTACACAGCGACGTACCTTCAGGAAGGCGTCGATGTCTCCGACAGCTGGGATGAAGTCAGGGATGAAAGGTTTCAGACTGTGATCCAACTCGATGGACTGAGGATTGTACCTGAAGGGGCAGAGATGGAAATCAACACTGAGACTTTTGAAAGGATTTACCTGAGAGTCAGGACTGTAGGGGCTGCTCGTCTCACCGTGTGATGTACTGGAACAGCTCCTTGACCTCGGTGCTCACAGGCAGGTTGGCGTAGTCGGCGGGGTCATACGCCCCCTCCGGAGCCTGCCCCGGTTCGTCGTCATCGTCTGTATCATCTTCGTCAGAATCGTCATCCTCCTCCTCTTCATCCTCCTCTTCCTCCTCCTCGTTCGGACTGGCACCAGGCTGCCTACCAATTGGCTCTATGGTCCTCTGAGGCTTTTGATCCTCCTCAAACTCGTCACTGCTGCTGTTGGTAGACATCAGGCCACGCCCCTCCCGACTCCGCCTGGAGAATGACTGACAGGACAAATGACCATTCAGAATGTGACTGTGAGAACACTGACAACAGAACAACAGAACAGAACTTCTTCACTCAAATCTGAGTGAAGATGATTCACAGAGTTTCTGCAGCTCAAAGAAAGACTATAAGTATTGTGAGTCAGTCTCAGCAGTCAATCATGACGTCTCAGCCTGTTTCTATATAATCAAATAACTAATTAACATGCCAATTAAGGAAATCCTTGTTTCCGAGTTATCGCCCTTTGTGATCCATGCATCATTTGACAACCGAATGCATCAGATACTGAATTTGGACACAGCTCACTTCTCAAATGTCACGTAGACCTCTGAGATTCATCAGGTGACCTCTGGAGGGGCCCGAGCTCTATGTTGACAACCAGAGGACCAAACTGAATGTATACATAATTATACATCTTCAAACTGCTCATGTTTCTCTCTGGTTCACCCCCCATCCCCCTGGAGGCTCCTCGGGCGGACTGCTGGTCTCTGACAACCGGGTCCGCGGGCTCCGGGCCGGGCTCTGGATGTTACCTGACGCTGGCCGCGGGGAGTCGGGCTGGAGACGCTCGCCACCTCCTCGGAGTCGACCACCTCCAGGCTCTCGTCGTACGGCTGGTTGTCCAACCGGCGGGGGTCTGTCCTCCGGTCAGTCCGCTCCATAGGACACCGGGTGCTCACCGGGCAGCGCACATGTAACCACCGGGGACTCAACCGATTATCTGTCCGTTAAAATCACCGACGATCCGCCGCTGGGACCGACTTCCTGTCCCGTTAGCTCCGTTAGCAACACACGCCTCACAACAAACCGAACCGGAAGAGGTTTTAAATTGTCGGAAGCTGTAAACCCCGCGAGTTCCGGTATTAAAACACAACAGAACTTTAGTCGAAACCCTTTAAACGTAAAATTACCGGAAGAACTCGGTTTTAAACTCGACTCTACGCTGTTAGCCTCAGCAGCTAACTAAACAGCGGATCCCGACGCGTCTCCTGGCAACCGACCGCGCAAAGCATCATGGGTAGTGTAGTCGGACTTTATGGAAAACATTTCCCATTTTTAAGAGTATTTTTCAGTGAAAGTACTTATATTATAGATCATATCATATATTTTTTAAGTTAGTATATTATACACAATTTGATAAAGGTATACTATTGTAGGTTTAATGCTTTAAGTGTCATTAATAATCTTTATATACAGAAAAAAAATACTGCGTAGACATCATTCTTCCTCTATTGATCTTTATTGGAAAGTGGAACAATTCATTTAATCAATGATGGACAGTCACATTGGTCCTGCTCCTAACATACACACACACACAAGCACACACACACACCATACACTTTCTGTCCTAACTCAAAATAAAAGACGAGCTAGAGATGGAGGGAAGATGAAATGAATCATGGGAAAACGTAGAAATAAAAAACGTCTAAAAAAAACATCCTGTGTTTTGACTTCGTAGTGTTCAGAAGAAGTCGAGGTCCTCCGGAGCGTCGAGGTCTCTGTACTCGATGATTGAGCGAGGGTCTCCTCGTGCGCCCCTGCACAGAGAGGGAGAGAGAGAGTCAGAGTGACGACAGCACACAGTGAAGTTATTGATCATGTGTTGATCAGATGGGACTTTACCTGTTGTTGTTCCGTGGTTTCGGGGGAAACCCTCCTCCTCCTCCTCCTCCTCCTCCTAAATGACCTCTGAAGTTGTCGTAGTTACCGCGGCCACCGCCAAACTGGTTGTGGGGGTAGGGAGGTCCACCACCTGCAACACACACACAAACAAAAATGAATGGATTAATAAAAATAATCTTTAGTGACATACGCGGTGAGTTTGTGAGTGTGAGTTTATACCAGGAAAGCCAGGCATGGGAGGTCTGACACCAGGGGGATATCCCAGAAGACTTTGCTGTTGTTGCGACTGACCATGAAATCCAGGGATGCCAGGGGGAGCGGCTGGAAGAGCAAGACAAGTCAGAGCTTTAGTTGAAGTTTGTTCCTACATCTCCCAGAGTGCCGCTCACCAGCACATTGACAACACCTTTTAGGATCTCACCTTGCACTAGCGGCAGGAGGGGCTTGTTCTCAGGAAGGGCGGGTCTCTTGGAGTCCAACAGGAAGTTGTTGAAGAACTCAACCTCCTGTCTGACGGCGGCGACCTTGTCTCCGTGTTTGTTCAGGATGTGTTTACGCACAAACTCCGGAGCCTGAACAATAATATAAAATGTTACCATGGTAACCGCTCATTCCCCACAGGAAGCACACAGGACTCACAATTTGGACTCACCTTGAACTTCTTCCCACTCAGAGGACACAACCACTTGTCTTTACTGAGCTCCTGAGAGTTGGCTGTCAGGAACTTCTCCACCTGAGTAGACAGACAGACGGGCATTGAAGTGAGAGAGAGCTACATGTAAACAGACAGGTATACAGACAGACAGGTAGATAGACAGGTTAACAGGCAGACAGGTAGATAGATAGATAGACAGGTGTGGCACCTCTTGTTCCGGGTCTTTCTTTCCCAGCCTGGCAGCTTCTTCCTCACTCAGTGTCTCTGATGGTGACAGGAGAGGAGCCAGACGCTCTTCACACATCTTCTGATGTTCACTCACTGTCAAATCAGAAGAAAAACGCTCGGTCACACGGCGACTTCCACAGCGTGTACGACTTCATATGTGTTACAGGAGGTAACACGTAACCTGAAGTTTGGCACTGGAGTTTAAGATCCAAGTAACTGGGGTTCATCCCGCAGTGAACATTAATGTCTGATAGAAAACGTCTATTTTTATTTATCTGTGCGAGTGTGTGCGTGTGCGTACTCTCGGCTGGAGTGATCTTGGCCACAGGTAGGGGTCCTCGTACATGGATCAGGCCACAGCGATGAGGCATCTCGTCCTCAGCAGGATACTCACAGAAGTTATAATAATCTACAGAGTGAACGAGGCGCAGGTAGAGCAGCAGTCTGTCCAGCACCTGAGCACAAACACACACACAATGATGAACAGTCAGAATCATAACTTTAAAAACATTATGACAGAATAAGACTTCCTGAGCTCCTCTAACCTTTATTAGCTTGTCGTCCGTCTCCACGCTGACGTCAGAGGAGGAGGCGGGGTCTTTGTCACCCGTGTCGTCACTGTTGCCCCCGGAGGCGCCAATAAGCTCCTCCTCCTCAGCGCTGACTTCCTCTATGAGGTAATCTGTAATGTTCTTCAGGACGGGGTTCGTCTCCATCTGTACACACACGTTATTGAGAGATAATGGGAAACTGTCAAAATAAAAGCAACCAGTTGAATTGACTGTCGTCAACTCCCGTTCTTTCAAAATAAAAGCAGCTGCATTAACTGTGGTCAGATCCCGTTGGTGAGCAGCCAAACTACAATCACTGACTTCCTGTTCATAGTTTTAATGTGCTGTGAACAACAGGACTGTACCTGTTCGGTCCACAGCTCCCCCCTCTGGTCCAGGCTGTGCACGAGCCGGGCTGACAGACGGATGTCGTTCCTCACCACCGGTTTGTGGTGCGTCAGACCGTTGACGGTGCGAACGCGCCGACACAGATCTCTGTTGACCACCGGTGACAGTTCGCAGTCTCTGAGCTGAGGATTGGGAGGAAGAGAGAGAGCAGGTATCACTTAATGATCAGTTCACGTAAGTGACGGCTCGACCAGGAGTGGGTTTCTGTGGATTTACCCTGATGTTCTGGAGGTTCCAGCACGTCTCCTTGATGTTCACACCGCGGTCGAAAGTCACCCAACACCGCCTAAAGAACCTGACACACACACGGACAATAAAATGTGAGACTATGCTGTCATGGTTGAACTGTGGTTATATCACGGTTCAGATTTCATTCTACTTCCTGTTTCAGCGAGTGACCTGACAGGTAAAAACCTAAACTGTCCCTCTGAACCGATTCCTCAGTTTGACTTAGTTATCAACTCAACATCAATATTTCCTCAGATTAAAAGAGTCGGAAACCACGATTACAAATGCATTGAAGATGTGTTTTAAATAAACTGGATGATAAGTGTGATGAGACTGAAATAAGGACATCCAAAGCTTCAGAACTCACCTCCTCTCAGGCTGAGGGTCCGACAGCGCCACCCGTAGGAAGCCTGGGTACCTTCGACACAACTACACACACAAGGTAGGTTAGTCCAGGGGTCATTTGTGTGTGTGCGTGTGTGTGTGTGTGTTCTCGCTTACCGCAGTGATCTCCTCCTTTGACACCTCTGGTGGGATGCTCCTGATGAACAGGGAGGTAGTGAGGTGGAGGGGGCGGGGTTTCGCAGGGGCCTCTTTCTCCCTCTCTTTCCCTCGCTCTTTACGACGCTCTGAAAGACACACACAGATAAGTTGCTCCTACTCTTTCTGTCTTTTAACCTGTGACCAAAAAGTTTCTGATGTAGGAAAATAAATTGGTTAGTACCGTCTTTTCCTTCCTCCTCCTCCTCTTCCTTATCTTCGTCCTCTTCCTTCTCTCCTTCAGAGTGGGAGGAGTCGGAGTCTGAGGCACTCCCCTCCCCGCTGTCAACTGACACGCTGCGTTTTCTTTTCCGGCCCTGAGTAAAGGAGTCGACAGGATTTAATACCAACACCACAAAAAAACGTTAGTGTCATCAAGAACCAACTCACCTTCTTTGTCTTTGTCGTCTTCTTCTTCTTGTTATCCTTCTTTTTCTTATCCTCTCCCTCCTCTTCTTCCTCCTCCCCCTCCTCTTCTTCTTCTTCTTCATCATCTTTCTTCTCCTCCCCTTCTTCCTCCTCCTCCCCCTCCTCCTCCTCTTCGTCCTTCTCCTTCTTGCCATTCTGCGCGGCTTTCTCTTCACAGTCCTGGTAAAAAAAATATGTTTAACGCCCTGAGCGAACATGTAGTCAGTGTTATTTACCGCTGTGTGACATCATCATTCTGACCTTATCACAGTCTTTTTTCTCGCCCTTCTCGCCGCTGGTCGACGCCTCCGTTCGACTACTGGTCGCCTTTGAGCTAGTTTGATCGCTGACACTTCCTCTGCTCTGCTCGCCCTGACTCTTCTCGCCTCCAGCTGCTCCTCCACTGACGACAGCACTGCTCGTCTCCCCGCCCGCTGCTGCCACCGGAGCTGCAGGTGCCTCCAGGACCTGCAGGTCAAAGTCTGTACCTCCCTCCATCTTTATCACGGCTGCAGGGAAAGAGAGAAGGGTACATTACCCAGAATCCCCCGCAAGGTGACACCAGCACCTGTATACATGTAAATATATGGTTTATATCTTATATACATTCACTGATCTCACCTGCGTCGAGGAGTTTAATGATTGCTGAGCCGTGGTCCATGTCTAGAGACAAGTTCTCAAGCCAGTTGTTGTCCATAAGAAAGAGGAAGACGCCGAGCCGGGTTTTGAGGGAGGCCAGAGACTCCGCCTTACTGGCCATGATGTCTTCAGGGTGGTACTTTGAGCGAAACCACTCCTGGTCTTTGTGCTGTAGGAAGAAGTCCTGCAGCTGCTGCCTCCTGAAGTCCAGCTTGTACTGGTTGTAGCGCTTCACCGCCTCTGTCTCATCGACACTGTCCTCCATGTTCAACAGGAACTCCTGCAAATGAATCAGAATGAGTGCGTCCTGACCTTCGACCCTGCGCTCACATGTTGTGACAGAAGCCCAGTTTGTTTTCTCACCTTAAAGCTCCTCATGGTGGGAGGACCAGGAGGAGGAAGATCAGGATCAACCATCCCCAGCCTGAAACAATAGTAACCACAAAAGAGAAACGTCAGATCAGACTTCCTGTCAATTCTAGTCGAATCACCCGTCTGTGGATGAACGTCTCCACTAACCACTGAAGTCTCAGTTCCCCCAGGTGTGTCTGTCATGTTATATTCACCATAACAAGAGGTCACTGTGACCTTTGACCAGTAACATCTAATCAGTTTATCTCTGAGTCCAAATGACATATCCTTAGAGGCAGATTTAAGATATGTTCAAGAGACCAAAAACACGGTTAGACCAGGATGATCTTGAACTTTGACCACGTGTTGGGGGCAGAGGCTCACCTGCCCTGAAGTGGGTGACCTCCGTGATGGGGGTGAAGGTGGGGGAGGTCAGGATGCCAGCCCTGCGGCCCTGCCCCTGGAAACGGAGCCCCTCCTCCGTAGGGCATGTCATAGCGGTACGGCTCCCCCCGATGGTCATCCCTGAAAACAGTCAGCCACAAATGACAGAATGAGTATAAATAAGTGGATAAAATACATGTGTGCTGCTGAAACACACACACACAGCTCACCAGTCTCTCCTCATGCGTTTGTGTTGAGGGCTGATGTGTCGAGGGGGAGAAAACCTCTCTCTGCGGCCGCGATCGTAATCCCTCCTCCTCTCTCTGCCGCGGTCCCAGTCCCTGAACAGGCGATATCCACACGGTCACACACATGAACACACTCAAGCTGTGGTTGTATGCTTCCACCACAACCAGTACAATTTCAGTGTACTGGGTGAGAGTGACGTCAGGTGGGTTTACCTGTCGGGCCAGTCGTCCCGCCTCCTCTCCTCCCTCTCCCTCGACCGCTCCATGTCGCTCCTCTCTCTCCGGAACTTGTCCCGCCTCCTCCTGTCAAACTCATCATCGCTGTCTCCCATTGGACTGAAAACAGAGAGGCAATTTCATTTAGAGTCCTGAAGCCTTTGTCAGACGCTCATTGACCCGTTATTTGACTAATCTTAGAATCAGATGTTTCTTTATCTAAAGTTTAAAAGAAAGAATCAGTTTGTCAAATATAAAGATTCTTTTCTCTGTATATTCAAAAATAATAACAAATCATTCATCGTTTCAGATGTGCAACAAGAGACATATTGATTTAACCAACATTAATGTGAATCAGGACACAGCAGCTAATTAATACCAGTTTAAAGTTCATGCAGAGTTGATGGTATAAAACAGGTTAAAATTGGTCGAGTTGTTCAGATTAGAATTATATTGTTTCTTTACTTTGACACGTTAAACTTAATCGATCAGGTTTCCTTCAGAATCACAGTGATAGTTTGTTCATCATCATCACTGAGTTCACTGCAAATTGAGCTGATCAGTCAATACACATACAATTAATTCACTAAACCATAAGCAAACTTTGACCAAGCTTGAAATATATTTAAAAAGTAATGAAAGAATTGCAGATTTGAGTTTCTCACGTAAAAAGACAAGATTCTTTAATTAGTAGATTAACACTGAATGTTCTGGGTGTTAAGGGTGAAGAAAACACATTGTACAGATTCAACTTAGGATGTCTCAGGATGAATTTAACGTGTGATTTCGCATGATTTAATACTTCCTCTTCTTCCAAGTGAGGCCAACACTCACACTAACACACTGGAGCCTGAAACACGACGACAACAAACAGAGGAAACACGAATCGTCGCAAAAGCAACATGTTATTGAATCGTGCCTTGTGTGGATGCTAGCTGAATTAGCCTGTTAGCTTCCGCTGTGCTTCGCTAGCATTGACCCTTTACGGCCGCTGCGGGTTTCACTCACACGCTGAACTCAAACCCAGTGACCGTGAGAAATGACGCCGGACAAGAATAACGTTAACTTTAACGGTCAAGTGAACATTAGCCGTGGAGCAGCTGGAACAAGCTAACAGCGGCTAATTAGCTAGCTCGCATCAGAGCTAACCCAGCGTGCAAATATAAATATTATATACAATTCCTTTTCCTCCGTGTTTGTTCGTTTTGAGCTCAGTGCGAAACGAGCATTACTTTTAAGTTCGTAGCGTTTTTACCTGAAACTTCTCCGTTCTCAAAGTGAAGAATTAGCTCCGGAGCTAAAGAGACTATTTCACCGCCAGCCGGAGAGGAAACCCAACCAACGACACTTCCGGTTCAAATGAGCTCCGATTTCTTTTGTTTCCGGTAAGGTTTTTGGTCTCCCACAAACACACGCGCCCCCTGGAGGCTTGTTGAAAACACAACGATGATAATAAGAGTGAAGAGGGGCTGGTTAACTTAATACAATATAATAAAAAAGAAAAACATCAACACATTTGAATAGTTTTACTTTACAATAACCTTTATTAGAACAGAATCATTATTCTTTACATGTCCATCAGAAAAACATATAATATAAATAAAGACAAAAACTAACAATATCAAATGTTTAACTTTGTTTTTTTCACAATAATTTCTCATCATTTAGTTTTGATATTATGAATTGTAGAATTATTTGTACACATCTTTGACATACATTTTATGATCATTTAAAAATAAAGTATATTAACATATAATTTTGAATTATATTTTTGAACTGCTTAAATATAACCTTCTGATCTACACACCTTGTATATACACATTTTTACTTGACTTTGATAAATTTTTAATACAAATCGTAATTTGTACTTACTTTCAAAACAGTGCAGTTTTCTTAAAATCTTTTATTTGTGTTTTTAACTTTACATGGGTTCGAAATGGTAGTGCAATAACCCAATCATATCGACAGTGATATTCCCTCTTAAATGGCTGAGACATACACGGCAGAGTGGTAGATGACAGTAGCTAGCCAAAGCTAGCATTAGCGAGCCAAATTACAAAGGAAACATACAAGAACTACACATAAATAAATCAATGTTTATCATCTGCATAGAGAGTGAACATAGGGAGTGGTATTTTAAGTTTTCTTCAGGTCGTCCAATGAGAGCCTTCATAGCCTGCTCTCAAAGGTCACGTTGTTTTTTTCTCCACCTATACCCTTGCTGCCTGGAGTCGTGGCTCCGCCCTCCACGTCGTCTGCCAAAATTAATGTAAACACATATTAATCATTTGATTAATTTATCTAAATGTGACTTATACATTATACAATATATAGACGGTCAAATTGTGAAATGAAAACTGACCTTTGACCTGTCGCTCCAGGAGGCGTGGTCCTGCCAGTCCGATACCCAGTGCCCCTATGGGAGCTGTGGTGAGGATGGCTAACACAGCTAGTGTTAGCACATCCAATCCAAACTTTATTAAAGCCTCATCTTCTCCCTCTCTCGCCATGTCCAAAGCCTTCGAGCCAATAGCAGCCTGACGCATCAACAAGCGAAAAACACAAAGACATTACATTTATTTATTGGTTCTTATGGTCACTGAAGAAGTTCTAGAGTTCCTGTTGCTGACCTGTACGGTGGCTTTCGGCAGCCAGGCCACAGAGATGAAGAGTTTCTCCTTCAGATTGAAACCTCCGAAATGAACCAGCAGGAAGGTAACGAGCAGACGGATCACCAGACCGATACTGATACAGGCCAGACCCAGACCTGGGGCGCCAACAGAGAGCGGGACAATACTCTTAGCGCAGGTCTACTGAATGTTTAGTCTGATCATCGTTCCGTGTAGGGTTCTTACCAACGGTGCTGGGGTTGAGGGTTGCTATGGTGATCTCTGCTCCAATCAGACCAAACAGGAGAGGCTGGAAAACATCCCATGCCTGACCCACCATGGCTGCCACCGGGGCCTGGACAAAAAAACACAAAGATTCGGAGGTGTGAACGGTTTAATACAGGCTGATGGTGCTTTAACAAAGTTTGATCCAGTGATTCTGATGTGTTTTACTTTGTCGGTTTTCCAGCCCAGAGCAGCAAGGAAGGCCAGCACCAGCGTACAGAGCCCACCGGCTCCGGCAAAACCAACAACGTGACTGAAGAAGACCGAAAATATGGACAGACCCAACAACATGAGAGTCCTTCTCAACACAAGGTCCTCCTGCAGGGACAGAGAAGCAGAGTATGTTAAAACGTATGCAATTTGAATTAAATTTGGTTTCAATTTTATGATACTTCAACATAAATCGATGTCAAACCTGGTCTTTGCTTGGGAAGCAGCACAAGAACAGACCCAGAATCAGCCCAGCGATGACCCCTCCCACTACCTCCAGGAGACCTTTCAGGATGTTCATCCACGTGGAACCTGCAGGACAAACACGACCACGTCACGTTCAGCAGATAAAGTAGAGCAGAAGTGAAGAGGACAGAGTAGAACCCGTTCTCTGACCTGTAGAGAAGGCGATTCCCAGGCACGTGGAGAACCCTGTTATGGCCAGAATATCATCAAAACTCCCGGCAGCCATCAGCAAGGTGGGGATTCCCTGAACAACCGAATAGAACAACATTACAACATTAACAGAACATCACACAAACGTGATAGCACGTCTCAGGGCCCCCTGGGGGTCAAATGTAGAACCAGCAGTTATCAGTGTTCGGCAGGTACTTTACCTTCTCCACTCCATATCCCTCTCTCTGCAGAAGCAACATCGAAGGAACCACAACGGCTGGAGACACTGCAGCCAGGACGAAGCTACGCACAAACATGACAGTTAGCAACACAGTGTGTATGTGTGTGTATCTCTGAGCGTGTGTGTGTGTGTGTTAGTGTTACCCCAGTATGAAGCCCCAGACCCAGGGCAGACCCAACAGGAAGTGAGAAACCACAGCTACGGTGCAGGCCTCCAGCACACAGGGGCCAACCGCAAGACGCACACACACTGCCTTCAGACGACTCAATGCCTGCACACACACACAAACACACACACACACAGACACACAGATTTAAACCTGTGGTGACACTACATCATTCATATATGTGTGTGTGTGTGTGTGTGTGTGTACCGAGGGGTCGAGGCCCAGCCCAGCTCTGGTCAGGATGATTGACAGGGCGATGTTCCTCATAGCTGCAGACCAGTGAGTGTTGATGAAGACGGCGTCTGTTATGTACGGAACATTACGCAGCACCAGACCTGCCAGCAACATTCCTACACACACACACACACACATACACACACACAGACACACACAATTTACGAACAAACAGAGTTAGAATTATAATTTTTTTGATAAACTAAACATAGATCAGATTTAATCATATCAGATTGTTGGGTCGTACCAAGCAGAGGGGGGAAAGGGGGTAGCGTGGGCAGTTGAATCATTCCCACCAGTTTCCCTCCGAGCACGGAGCAGATGAAGAGGATGACGAGGCCGAACAGGTTCCCTCCAGGTAAACACTCACTTCCTGTGATGGACCAGACAACTCCGAACAGCAGCGCAAACAGACACACTGCAGAAACACACACACACACACACACACACACTTTATTTTTAATCTTTAAGTGTATGTGTTACTTGTGGTTTGTTTTAATTATTACAGAATCTTTATTTACTAGTATCTTCTATCATTCACAAACAAACTACCTTTAGTAATGAGCAGGCTGATGAGTCCCTGAGGTCGAGGACATCTGTCCTTCAGTCTGATACAACACGAACAACAGGAGGACGCGTCTGACTCCGACAACTTCATCTAAACACACACACACACACACACACATTGATACAAACTATTTAAGATATGTATCACAGACACATCATCCCACAGTCCCAGGGGCTGCACAAGTGAACTCAAATGAAACCCACACCAACAAACATAAATACACAAAACCCATCAACCAAGTATCAGTTGAAACAGCCACACATCACCAATACACCATCTCACCGATCGCTACAATATCATATAAATCAAATCGTATAAATCTTATTGTATCATTGCAAGCAGCATTGTGTAGTGCTCTGCTGTCCACATACTTTTAGCTTGAATCTATTGATTTTGCCCCTGATTTGTTGTTTATTATAAACAGTTGTGTGTGTATGTGTGTGTGTATGTGTGTGTGTGTGTGTGTGTGTGTGTGTGTGTGTATGTGTGTGTGTGGTCGACCACTCACCTCTGCCATTGTGTCCGTCTTCCTCTGTGGCAGGACGGTGATCTCTCTCTCTTCCTGACTGACCTGAACTTTACTCTCTCGCTTCACCACCAACGAGTGTGTAAATTATCATGAGAGAGAGAGAGGGATAGAGACAGAGAGAGAGAGAGAGAGAGTGAGTGACGAAAGTGTTGCACTTTCGTCCCCAGTCTATATTAAGAAACTTTACCCAATTATTCTATAAAACATCACCTGTTTATTTCAATTATTGATTAATCTGCTGATCGTTATATTGATGATCAGTTTTTTTTTATTAACGAAAGAAGCAGCAAACCATTAAACAAATATTAATCAATGAATCAATTGACTAATCATTCTGTGTGTACTTGTACATATTGGTACTTTAAAGCCTCTTGTTATATTGTGACTTTAGTAACTTTAGAAACTTTAGATAAGTGTAGATGAGTAAAGTCGATATGAGCTTGAGTAAATGTATTTACTCTGGGTTCACACATTAGTTGAGAAAAGCACAAGCACCATGCTGGCTCTTGAAAAATCATCATGTTATTATTATTATTATATTTATCACGAAAGTAAAGGTCTTTACAAACCAAAACACAGTTTGAACCTCAAACAGCCTCTTGAACCTAAGTACACACCCACACCCCCCCCTCCACACACACACACACCCACACACACCCACCCACATACACACACACACACACACACACACACACACACACAAACACACATGCGCACACACGCGCACACACAGTCTGCTGTTTGCACATTCCTTCTCTTATTTTCACTTCTCCCTTTTATCTTCCTCTTTTCCATCCATCTCTGTCGTTTGATTAACAGGATTTATTGTTTCATCACAGTAATCATTTAACTCCTGACCTTTCACACACATTCACTCGTTCACACTGCTGCTGTTTATTGCTGCGACTTCGTCACTGAGGACAAATCCACAGTTCCCATGTTTCCATTTATTTAATAGGATTGTATTTCTTCCTCTGTCTTTTGTTCATGATTAATTTGTAAATATCTGACTAAGTTACACCGATAATTAATTAACTGTTTTTATTCTCTAATCCATCTAATTTGTCTGATGAGTTCTTAGATTTATTTTTAACAACTACACGGTTGTGCTGCAGGAAAAGTGAGACAGAGGAGCGGTGTGGATGAGCTGTAAACAACAACATCTTTCCACAGCAGAATTTATACGTCATGATCAGCCATGACCTGCTGCTCTACAGGCTCCGCCCCCTCGCCTGAACATTCCCCACATGTTCCTGTTGGTGTGAACGGGTCAGACCCAACAACCTGCTGCTGCTTCACAGGACAAACAATAACTCCAGGAAACGGCCAGACAAAATTTTACAGAGAATGTTAAAAAAAATTCAGCAGCAGCTTCAACTACTTCATATCTGCTCAGATACGTTAGTCTATTGGTTCTCAACATGAGGGTCGAGTCCCTTCAGTGGGTCACCAGGTCGCTCTGAGGGTCCTCACATGATTCATGAGACAAGAACGAACAAACTCAAAGTTCTGATTGACTGAAGCAGAGCTGAGTACATTTGTAAAACAGAGAGCTGAGAGATGGATACATTTTTTATTGCTTGTTAAAAGTCTATTGGTGCTGCAATTAAAATCTCTTTCCACCGAGTCAGTGATATGACATTCTGCTGTGTGTGTATGTCTGTGTATGTCTTTGTAGTACAGGAGCAGATATAGCTTATGATTCATTATCATCACACTATACACACATACACACACACGCAAACGCATATGCACATGCACACTCACACTCACACACAAACACTTAACACACCTCAGCTTGTTTGGGCTTCAGTCCCTCGTCACGACAGTAACGCTTCGTGGCTTCTTCGTCCATCATCTGCAACAAACACACACACGTTATTGTTCTATACTCGTGAGGACACTCAGGTGGAAAATAAAACCAACTTTGTGATGAATGAATTCAGATGAAATGTTCGGCTTCATGATTCAGTCAGAGGAAAACAGGACAGACATATCTTATTTTAATATAACTGCTCTCTCAAGGAATTCCTTTACACTCCTTTCCAATCATAATTTCCAGACTTCTCAGGAGACGTATGAGGAAATCACAGAACTGTTGATATTTACTTATTTGTTACTTGGCTGGTTCGGTGCCATATGAGCTTTGTAGTTATAAACGAGTCCGATCTCACTGAAACATCTCAGACATTAGATTTATTTGTCATATGTAAGTAAGTAATAAAAAGTGTTGGATGAGATCAGGTCATCAGAGCCATTACAGTAATATTACATTTAAATACAACACAGAAAACTAGAGCAATCATTAAAAAGTCAAAAAAATTGAATTCAACAATACACATTATTGTGTGAAATAAAGCCTATGACCAACTAGTATAGTAAGTATGACAAGTTATTAGATTTACTGTCTCTGGTTTTTATTTAATTAAAACCTAATTACACAATTCAAATTCAACATATATGGAGAAGTAACATAGATATTGAATTATTATTTCGTGATATCAGATTTGTGAAATTTTCTCTGACTCTAGTTGCAGCAGAATTGAATTATAATCAGTTAATTGGCTTTTCACTTAATTTTAACTTAAACATCATAATTCAACATATATGGAGAAAAGTAATTGGAGACAAGAATTAAATTAATATTTCAGAAGAAAGGAAAATCAAGCCATCACTGAATTATACCACTAAGTTAAAACCATGTGATAATTAAATCAATTAAATACAAATGTAATTGATGCAATTTTCACTGCACACAGACATCTACACACACACACAGACACACTCTTAAGAATGTGTGTTGATACACACTCTTACCTTTGTTTGATGCAGAGACGTGTGACTGGAACCGAGAGGAAGAAACAACTGACACCAAAGTCTTCAAAGACACTCAACTGAGACGGAGAGAGAGAGAGAAAGAGAGTGTGTGTCTTATTGTGTGTGTTAATAACAGTGGGTTTAACCTCTGTTGTATGTCGCTCTGCAAAATGACAGACATCACACACACACTATAAAGCCTGGCATTATGGGAACACAGGTCACTGGCACACTGTGGACTGCATCAATACCAGACTGTCACACACACACTCACGTACAGAGTTGCGTTCATGGTCGCCTGCAGACACTAACTCGCTAATTATCACTGAGATAATAGCAGGTGTGTGTGCATGCAGTGACGTTCACACACACCTCACACGGCGGCTGAGCTGATGATTGACAGCTGAAACTTACACTTTGTTTCCACGTGGATGTGAAAACACAGTCATTAGTGTGGATTAATCCACCGTTTAAATCAATGGAATTTACATGAAAGCAAAGTTGTTTTAAATCGATATCTTCAGGAGGAATGAGTGAAGTTTTGTGTCAGAGCCGTCTAATTGATTTTTTATTTGTTTATGTTGATTAAATTACTTTATGTATTCATGAAATATCTCAGAGGTCGTTGTTGAGCTGGTCTGAAAATACACTTCAGCTAAATATCTCCATCACTTATTTGTGGACAAGAGGAAGTGGAAACAGACGTGTGAACAGCGACAGGTCTGACTGTGAGTCACACACACAGGACAGAGTGTGTGTGTATACTTTTATTTGTGGGATACAATGTGATACAAACCAATTATTCACTGTTACACAAACATTAGAGGCTACAGTTCATAAAGCATTTCAATTTAAATCCAACGTCATCAAACAATTACATTTTCATCATCATCATCATGGTAACAAAGCAAAATCAGGAAGTGACATCAGAAACACACACGCAAGCCAAATTACATACAACCAAACATAGTGACTGCATGTTCACAGACACATACACGCACACACACAGTTTAAGAAGCCTGACATACAAAAAGCTGTAGAAAAATACTCTTAAAAAACCAAACACACAGAACGATGAGGACCACTTGGAATGTTCTGGATGTCAGTTTGACGTTGGCATGGAACAGACACACACATTGGGCAATGAGTCGGGCAACGGGAAGGGCAACTCTGGGTGTGTTACACGATGCCCTATAATTACTGTTTCTGATTCCACTTTCTCAACGTAATTTAAAAATTTTAATTTAAATTTTTGGATTTCCGTCTGATTTTCTGCATCCTGACTGAATCAAGTTCCTTACTGACATATTTGATGTTCTAGTAAAATGTGAAAATGTCTTGAATTAACATAGATTAAACTGCATCAGAAGCTAAATGGGATCAAATAAACAATACAAAATGAGGGTAATTTTAATTCATGAAGTTTCCAACGCAACACTCAGGGGATCATTTATTCAACTAATACAATCATAATTTTTTAATTAGCTTCAAACTCTTCGGGAGAGACTCATTCATAACCTTAGCAGTTAGCTGTGGTGCTAATATGTACTGTTTTGTCAGCTACGTAAAAGTTAATGTAGCTCACTGCTAACATTTGGCAGCATTTTAAATACATCACCTCATTGGTCTACATTAGCAATATGCTACATTTGTGCTTCACATTCTAGCTGGCATGAATTTGGCAGTTAATAGTTTGTGTTAGCGAGTCTGCTAGCTAAAGTTAGCAAAGTTAGCTTTCTAAACATGGCTTCTTTTAAAACTACAGTTTGGCCAGTTGAGTTTGTTAATTAGTAGTTAAAGCTAATTTAGCTTTTTTTTTAATTGTACTAAGTTTTGACTTTAAACATTAAATGAAACATCTTAAATTCATACACTTTACTTTTCGATCATTCGTGTTTATATCTGTTTATAAGTTAATAAAGACATTGTGTTTATTCATTTTCAGTATTTCTCAACAGTTGTGTTTTACTTTAATTTTGTTGATTGTTTTATATTTAATTATTAATATTATAGCTACATTACAGTCTCTTATTCACCGTTGATCCACTGTTTATATTCTGTTAGTACATGTTAGTACGGTTATGAACGTCAGATACGACACATCGTTAAATAAAACAATGTGTGTTAATAAAGGTCACTGATAAATTTTGTCCATCAAAGTTGAGCTATTAAGTTACCAGCTTGTTTAGAAGCAAAAAAAAACCTAAGAACTCCTTTCTCGGTGTGACTCACACGAACAGCACGACATCGTACAGCTCGACATCCTACAGGTAACAGGTTGAAGTACAGGCACTATAGAGTGAAGCATTGTGGGAGGTTGGGTGCTCGGCTGGTCTGTTTTAGCTAGCAGCTTGGAGGACGTCGGCGCTAAACGTCTTTAACGATGTAAAGTTTCAAGTTTAAAAAGTGTTGATGAAGCAGACACACACACACACACACAAACACACACACACATACACAAACTGGAGAATATTAATGCAACAATGGACTGAAGCTGATTTTCCTCTGAGTTACTGCTGTTGCTAAAAATACAAATAAAATAATAATTAATGTCACGTTAATGGAAGCAAAGACATTTTGTATTTAATTTAAATTCCATCATCAAATTTAAATAAATAAAAATAATCCACTACTTAATATTTGATGTTGGATTTAAAATTCCACAGTGTAGATGAAGTATAGTTGTTTTACTGCTACTTTTACTTTGAACTTTTAGCTTTTATAAATGGAGAATTTTTACATGGGTAAATTTCAATGTTCTAAATAACTAAACATTTAATAACTAAATGTTCATCAAATTTTAAATTCCAACATTACATTTTTAACAATCTATAAATTCACAGTTGGCATGTGGAAGTTTATTCAATCTGAGGTTTTTTGTCCTTGTTTTGCTTCCATACATGGTAATAATGAAATAATAGAACTAAGTGTGTAATGTGATGTTTACTTGTTAACAACAACAGCTCAACTAGCCAACGAGTTAGCATCAGTAATACTGGTTAATGTTACTGGTCGTACGGCAGTTAGCATCTGAAGGCTATCAGTAAAGTTATAGGCACAAGTGGAGGAACTGAAGGTGGGTGTCACTTTCCTCCTGGAATGAAAGCGCTCTTGTTGTGTGTGTGTTTGTGTCTGTGTGTGTGTGTGTCAGTCGGTCAGGTATGTGTGGATGTAGATCTGTTGTTGGATCCAGGGGGTGAAGTGAGTCACGTTGCTGTAGACTCCAGGTCCCAGCACCTTACTGAAGCACACGCTTCCCCACGACGTCAGGCCGAACAACGTCCAGCGCCCGGCCTCCTCCGCGCACACCAACGGACCGCCACTGTCGCCCTGAACACACACACAACACACAGACACACAAACATTAGACACTGATTAAAAGTTATTTTTTGATCATTGAAATCCTGAGTCTGTCTGGAGCTGACGTTACCATGCAGGAGTCGACGGTTCCAGCTTCGTAACCGGCACAAAGCATCCTGGGAGTGATGGTCTTCATGTCGAAGTAAGACTGACACTGAGAGAGAGAGATGATCCGGACCTCCCCCTCCTGCAGCTTAAAGGGCACTGCACACAACACACACACACACACACACACACTTAGGTTCTTGTAAATATTTAATGTGATGTATTAATACATGTGAGGGGGTGACTGAACCCACTGCCCTGGAGCATGAATCAGCATACTCCCTATTCAATGGTAAATACTATTTCCACTCCAAGCTTTTCAATCGCTCAAAATCATGACAACTTGAGTTTTCCCCGTCAATTACACTTTGACAGTGACTTTCACCATCATCACGTCACATGTGACTCGGCCTGAGTCCATTGTTCTCTCTCTTTTATCTTTGTGTTTGCTCTCCACCGTGGGATGTGTGTGTTCACTCACTCCTGTTGCCCATGTGACCCCAGCCGGAGATGTAGCAGTAGGAGTCCGGTGACGGCAGCTGCCCGGGCTGAGGCAAACACACCGGCCGGACAAACGCCGTCTCCTCCACCTGCAAACACCACGACACCTATCATCAACACCGTCCAATCACAGCTGACCATCAACGCAACCTGCACCGGCGCCCTCTGACCTCAGAGTCCAGCTGCACCACGCTGATGTCGTAGTCGACCACCGCCCGGTTGTAGCGCGGGTGTACGATGATGGAGCGCACCCCGCGGCTCTGGCTGTGGACGCCCGGATGGTCCAGGTTGTTGAGGCCCAGGACGACCTTCCACAGGTCGGCGCTCTCCCTCCTGGTGGGGGGGGACGCATCAGTGTTTACAAACACACACCGTGACCCCGCCCCCACTTAATCATCCCCCCCCCTCCATCTCCCTTTGTCTCACCCCTCGAAGCAGTGTGCGACGGTCAGAGCCCACCGCGGGCCAATGAGGACGCAGCCGCACACGTGTCCACTCTGCCCGCTCTGCAGCGAGCACTGCCACGGCCACGCCCCCCGCCGGGCAACCCGTCCTCCCAGGATCCTCTTCTTCCTGTGAGGGTGGAGGCCCACAGTTGGACGAACCCCACACTCTGACACACAGAGAGAGAGAGAGAGAGAGAGAGAGGAGATGGTTATTATGACCTGTGATCAGTAAATCAATGAATGATCAATAATACAAGATGATAGAGTCCATATTTATTTTACTGTGAGGAAGAAAGTTTTACCTTCTCTGTCACAAAACACAGAAACTCTCCTCCTGGAATGACACGTATGACTAGAGAGAGAGAGAGAGAGAGGCAGAGAGAGAGAGAAAGAGAAAGAGAAGAGAGAGAGAGAGAGAGAGAGAGAGAGAGAGAGAGAGAGATAGAGAGAGAGAGAGAGAGAGAGATAGAGAGAGAGAGAGAGAGAGGGGGGAAAAGAGAGAGAGTCTTGATTATAATTCTGCCACAGATACAGGTCCAAACCTGAACCTGAACCTGAACCTGAACCTGAACCTGGATCTGATCAACAGTTTCAGCCTGAAAACAACAACCTGAGCAGTTCTCATGAGGTCGGGCTGAGTTACCTTCTCTTCTCCAGTCGGGCCTGCAGAGAAGAACTGTTCCTCAGGTTCCACTCAGGATGGACGTGTAACCAGCGGCGACGGCCTGGGACTCCAGGTTGGTCAGCTACCATGGAAACAGAGGAAGGGACCCTGCAGAGGAACACACACATTTAATGTGTCACACTGTTAGTCATCTGTGTGTGTATGTGTGTGTGTGTGTCTGTGTGTGTGTTACTAACCTTACCCTAGTCCCAGCTGGTCACAGGTCAGTTTGCTCAGCTCGTGGTTCCACTCGTCTGCACAGACCTGATACTCTGCTGCCGTCCTGAACACCGTCAACACTGAACCTGAGCTATCGGACAGAGACACTGTGGAGAGAAGAGTGTGTGCGACAATAAACAAAATACATATACTTTCAACAGTGTATAATTTACACAGTAATGTTTCCACGTGTGTGTGTTTGTTGTACCACAGTCCCATTCGTCTGAACTGTCTGAACAGTGTCTCTTTCCGTCACACCACAGTGTGCGATGAACACACTGATGGTTGTTGCAGGACAGCTCGTTGTCTCTGCACACAGCTGAGGAGACAACACACACACACAGTCAACAGCAACACAACAACAATGAAACAACGATGACAACAACAACATTGACAACACGTCAACAAGGACACAACAACACAACAACAACAACATGAAGTGGTTACAGTGAGTGTTAACAGAATTAATCATCCTCACAGCAGTTGGCCTCGTCCACCAGCAGGGGGCAGTCTGGGAAGCCATCACATATCATACTGGCTTTAATGCACACGTTGCTGCCGGGACACTCCCACAGAGCGCGCTCTGAGCAGCCTGACGGACACACACACACACACACACACAGTGTTACTGCACTGACAGCTGTCTGCCACTGAGAACGACTCTTATTTTGAAATGTCTCACCACAGTTGTCCTCGTCACTGTGGTCATCACAGTCCAGGTGTCCGTCGCAGCGTTTGGACGCCAAGACGCAGCGACCAGACCGGCACTTGAAGTGGCTGGGGGAGCACTCTGTCGCCACGGAAACGCATCAAGAACAACAACAACATTTCATTTTCATTTAACACGACACAATAATCAAATGAAGTGGCGTCACCAGGACGACCACAGCGTTAGTACCGTCGACGCCGGCCTCCGGCAGCAGGCAGGTGGCGTTTCCTCCCTCCTCTGGAAACTGGCTACAGTCCGAGTCCTCGGGCCACTGCAGACCCACAATGCCAAGCACCGACTCACACTTTTCCTTTGCATTACGACACAACGACCTGCCGGGCGAGAGACAGACAGACAAGAGAGAGAGAGAGATATAACTATATATATAACTAACAGAATGACTAAACTGAATTACTGACTTCATAACCGAACTGTTGCACTCGCCAACTAAACAATAAGCTCATTATGACCAACTAACTGATTCCAGACCTGCAGGCTGACAGGTGGTGGGTGAACAGACTAACTGGTTGCTGACCTGCAGGTGGACTGGTTGTAGGTGAACAGACTAACTGGTTGCTGACCTGCAGGTTGACAGGTGGTGGGTGAACAGACTAACTGGTTCCAGACCTGCAGGTGGACAGGTTGTAGGTGAACAGACTAACTGGTTGCTGACCTGCAGGTGGACAGGTTGTAGGTGAACAGACTAACTGGTTGCTGACCTGCAGGTGGACTGGTTGTAGGTGAACAGACTAACTGGTTGCTGACCTGCAGGGCGGGACCTTCTGCCGGCTGACGGGGTCGCACTTGGGCACGAGCAGCGTGCAGGCGTAGAACATGAGGTACTGGTAACAGCCGGTCTGGACGAGGGCGGGGAACAGCGAGGACTCCCAGGACACGGAGCTCTCTCTCTGCGACAGGTGACCCAGGTAGTTTGGGAAGCTGGTCAGGTTGTAGGGCAGGTTCATGCACAGCTCCAGGCTGATGGGCTCACAGCGAGCTGGGACACAGAGAGACGGGGTCAGAGCCAAGATCAGAACCAGGACCACATCCAGAGTTCTGACATCACACGGATCTTTGAGGACTCACTGCAGTTGTTGTTTCGGAGGTCACAGCTGGTGCTGCCCCCCACACACACAGACGGACAGGGAGTGGAGATACAGCTGGGCTGACCAGGAACACACACACCCTGAGCTGGAACACACACACACACACACACAGATTAATATAAAGAGGTGTGATGTACAGATGTGTGATGGGTGTGATGCAGACAGATGTCTCACTCTGCTCTTTGCTGCAGTGCTCCTCGTCGCTGCCGTCTTTACAGTCGTCCTCGCCGTCACAACGAAACGCAGACGGAATACACTGACCGTTCTTACACTCCAACAGACCCTGACTCTTACAGGCTGCACGCACACACACACACACAAAAACAGACACACACAGATTAACAATAATGTAAAAGGTAATACATAAAAATTGTATTTGTAATGTTATGTAACTCACAGCAGTTGAGCTCGTCGGACTTGTCCAGACAGTCGTGGTCTCCGTCACACAACCAGTCTCTGGACACACAACGACCGTCACCACAACGATGCTCACGAGCCAGGTCACACACTGAAAGCACACACACACAAACACACACACACACACACACAATAAAAAACAATTTGTTTCATTTGCTGCAAACTACAGAAACAAGAGTCTCGCTTTACCAAAATAAAAGCACACGCCTTTTCATTCAGAGCAACTGAGACATAGGAAACCCCCACAACATGATACAGTGTGTGTATGTATGTGTGTGTGTGTGTGTCTGTTTGTGTAGGCAGACTGACAGGTGGCGAATTCCATGACAGAGCTGATCCCAACAAACGTCACTAACAGTGTGTAACTGCATGTCAGAGTGTGTGTATGTGTGTGTGTGTGTGTGTGTGTGTGTGTGTGTGTGTGTGTGTGTGTGTGTGTGTGTGTGTGTGTCCTCTCTCACCACAGTCAAGTTCGTCGCTCATGTCTCCACAGTCGTCATAACCGTCGCACACCAGAGCGGGCGAGAGACACCGACCAGTGTTACAGCGGAACTCTCCCTCTGTGCACACTGGAGAGAGAGAGAGAGAGAGAGGGGCACAACGGGTTCAGGCTGCTGCAACGATCAACGATTATCTGATAAATAGATGAACTGATCAGTCCACTGACCAATCAGGTGATAGATCAGATTTTCAGTCTGATGGATGTCTGCCATATCAGACCAAGTTAATCAATAATCAGCTGATCAGCTCTCTTCCATTTATTTCTCTTTGTGTCTTTCGTTCTCACGCTCTCTCGGTTCTCTTCCCTCCATCATTTCTCTCTTTCTTCCTCTGTTGTTCGTGTTTGTTCGACTTTTATAGCGGCAATCGACGCAGGAGGTCATGGAGAGGGCGAGAGACATAAACCAACCAAGAGAAAACCCTCTCTCTCTCTCTATATACATTCCAGTGGTCCTGGCCTATTGACTCTCTGTGTTGCCATGACGACCACCTCTTTGTCGCAAAAAAACAAGAGTTCAGAAACTTCTACGCCGCTGTCGTCCAGTCAATCAACATGTTACCAAGGCAACAAGCTGAAAACTTTTCCTGATATTTACACAGTGTTTTGAGTGTGTGTGTGTGTGTGGGTGTGTGTGTGTGTGTGTGTCCCACCGCAGTGCGTTTCGTCGCTCCAGTCGTCACAGTCGTTGTAGCCGTTACACACCAGTTTCTGGGGGATGCAAATTCCCGTCGTGCAAAGGAAGTGGTCATTCCCGCCGCACACAGCTGCCGACCAATCGGAGAGAAGGAAAAGTAGTGATGTCATCGTAACGTCTAATCAAACGGCAACGTGTGTAGTTGTTTTTTTCACTCACATGGTTTCCCTTTGATCTGTCGCGGCATGTAGCAGGTGAAAGGGGCGGGGCCTGCTGTCGGTGAGGGCGCGGACGTTGATGATGACGATGACGATGATGATGATGATGATGATGATGATGATGATGATGATGATGATGATGATGATGATGATGATGGTGTCGGTGGTGGTGGCGTGGAGGAGGTGACATTGCTAAACTGAGAGCAGCGCAGGAAGTCGGGCCAGGAGGCGTTGAACATCTGGAGGACAGGTTCACAGCCTTCCCTCGCCGCCTCGCAGAACGACGCACAGGGCAGCACCACCTGTCTGCGCACACACACCACCACACCACACACACACACACCCACACACCCACACACCCACACACACACACACCACACCACACACACTCACACACACACACCACACACACCACCACACACACACACACACACATAAACACACTACTTAAGATATGCAACTTCCTGTCAGTGGTCAGAGGTCAAAGTGGTAATAAATGTGACAATAAGGTCTCTAGTTGTATAATAATGGACGTCACTCCTCCTCTAGGTGGATCATGTGTTTTTGTGTTGTTGTGTTACCTGTTGTGCGAGCCGTCGGCGGCGGCGATGCACTCGGGCAGCGCCAGCGAGCAGCCGAACAGCATGATGTGTCTGTAGCAGGAGAGTCTGCTGAGGTAGCTGAAGAACCTGAAACCAACACGCCAGAGTTAAGCTCCGCCCACATGACCCTCACTGTCCGGGCTCTGTGTGCGAGGAGGCGGTTACCTTAGCAGCATTTCCACCTCTGAGCTCTTCACCACGGCAACGGAGGAGAACATCCATGTTTGATTGTAGGGCAGCATGTGGCAATGCGGCTCGGCGATCAGCTGACAGCTGCCTGCAGAGAAACAACTCTTCCATTGTTAACGTTGTCAACAAAAACAAACAAACACACGCCCCTGTTGTGTTATTGTTTTAGCTTAAAAGAACTACTGATAAATACATTTTTAAGGTTTGGTGTTGCTAGCTTCACCAGGCTAGCGCTAATAGCATCCTCTCATTGACCGCAACTAATCTAGAGCTCGGCAACAAAACGTGGAGGTGAAAAACGCTTTTGCATGTGACCGCCTGGCGTCCAATCAGAGGACAAGACAGCTCATTAGCATTCACCTCGACGCCACATCAATACAGAGCTAGAGAGAGAGAGGGAGAGAGAGGGAGGGAGAGAGACTGAAGGACAGTAGAGGAGCAGAGACACAGAGACGAGGAGAATTTTAAAATAGAAACTGAATGAACGATTTATCATCACACACACACACACACACACACAGACAGACACACACACACACACACAGTCCATCAGTAGAGGAGACTGGAGGACAGTGGATCTGAACTCGTCCATTCTGCTGTCACACAAACCAATAAAGTTATAGTGTTTGACAGAAAAGGACACAACAATAAGACAGAGCAGGGAGGATAGAGAGGACTGTGCATGACTCTGGGATTTGTAGTTCTTCAGCAAGAGGTGACGATTAACTCTACTACATGCACAGATCCAGCCAATCAGAGAGCAGCGAGCACATAAGACGTCACGTGACCCAGGAAGTGACTCAGCGTCGTTCCCACACGAGAGCGAGTCATCGTTTTCTCACCGTTCAGAAACAGAGAGTCTTAATTGGCTCGCAAAATTAAAACAACAGGATGATGTCACACCTCATCAGCTGTCTGATGTTGTGTCTCGAGGACCTTGTTTCCCATGAGCCCTCATTCCCAGTTTACCTTCACACCTCAGATCCTACCTGTGTCAGGTGTCGCGGTGGTGCTGATGGGCCAGGCAGAGCTTAGCGCTGTCACAGAGGTCAGCCAATCAGGAGGCGTTGTGAAGGGCAGAGTGGGCGTGGCCTGAGATGAGGAAGGCGGGGCAGTGCTGGCAGCTGCAGCAGGTGTGCTCTTGCTGTGAAGCGTGACGTCATCGTTGTCGCCGCCGCCGCCATGTTTTCCCAGCGAGGAGGTGGTGCTCTCCACCTCAAAGGTGGGGAGGGGGTTTGTGCTGTTGCCTTGGTAACCGGGGTCGCTGTCGGCGATTGGCTCGGGGGACGAGAGGGGGCTTGAGGCCAAGAGGCTGCCGCCAAATATCCCTGAATAAAGGAGGTGATGATCAATAAATACACTCTCAGCCAATCACAGTAGCCGTATCAACGCTCAGAGCCAGCTGAGCCAATCACAGAGCAGCAGCAAGGTCAAGGGTGAGTTTTTGAATAATGACCCAACAGTAATATTTATGAATCTGTCTGATGTGTGTGTGTTTGACTTGTGTCAGTGTGTGGAGTATTAATGTGCTGCCTTATTGATCAGTTGTATGATCTGGCTTATTGATCACTTGTCATTGAAAACTCTATGTTTGTGTTTTTTTGTGAGTTTGTGTGACTCTGACTCAATTAGTCGGTTGAGTTTCTGACAACTGTCGACTGTGACGATGGTTTAGACCCTGAGATCAGACACAGAGACGGTTTGTGAACGGGAGGGGGGAACAAAGAAAGACCATTAGGTGGTTAATGGTGAGAAACACACACACACAGAGACACACACAGAGACACACACAGCTTAATGGTGGTGAGTTTGTGTCTGTGTAATGACTTGTGGAGGAGAAAACAGAAACCAGCTGCTGAAGAAGAACAGATGAAAGGAAAGAAGAGGAGGAGGAGGAGGAGGTCAAACTGTGAACTCGTGAAAAACACATTAACTGCTTTTTCTGGTTGTAAATAGATAAACTTTAATTTTCTTTGTGGTGAAAGGGAAAGATGAAAGAGTAAAAAAGGAGAGGTAAAGAGAAGATGAATTTAAAGAGAGGGCAAGAGAAGAATGGAGGGGTGAGGATGAAGTGATGAAAAGGTGTGGATGAACAGATGCTGCTACTTTACTACCTGTGTTTAAATATTTGAAATTCTTTCAGTCTGAATGTTTTAGTCTGTCCTCTTGAGGGATTCCACGCTGTCATGGCGACGAGGGGGAGCACGCACACGCACACGCACACGCACGCGCACACGAACACACACACAAACAAACACAATCTAATCAAAACGCCTGTGAATTCATTAGAGACCATGACTGAGTGTCATCTCTCCTCCTACACACTGTCCTCTGTTCTCATCCCTTCTTCCCTCCACTCTTTATCTATAAACAAGATCAGTGACTGTTTATTAAGACGATAAGTGACTGTAATTAACAACAAGTAGATACAAACAAAGGCACAACACTGTGTGTGTGTGTGTGTGTCTGTGTGTGTGTCTGTGTATATATACCAGTGAGGGCTAGGACGAGCAGCAGCAGGGCAGCCAGCAGGCTCACAGTGGGAATCAAGATGTAGAGCAGAAGTCGGAGGTGATTGGTGGATCCCAGCTTCTGAGGACACGCCTCCCCGCCCATCCCTGCCTCAGGTGGTCGAGCCGGCGTCTGGAGGACACAAGGAGACGAGGACACAAGGAGACGAGGACACAAGGAGACGAAGTTCAACATCAAGTGACAGAGAGAAAGGACTGAATCCAGGTTCTCATGAGGAGGAGTGGAGGCCGGGAAAAACTCCACACTGACCCTGTACACTCCCAGTCCCTCCAGGTTATTTTAAGTGAAGGTGGTGAGGGGGGGCTGGTGGTATGTGGGCGGGGCGACCCGGGCCTTTCTGTCCTGTCAGAGTTTCCGTTGGACGAGTCGAAGTTATTTTTGAAGCGATGTGACGATAAAACGACACTTGACACCAAACACACACCAACCCCACGGCTGTGAATACTGCTCGCTCCACCACTCTCTCTCTCTCTCTCTCTCTCTCTCTCTCATTGACGGATCGTTCGATCAGCGTTCATTCATTCAGTCATTCGCTGACTGACTTATTGATTCATTATGATTCATAATCTCTGTATCAAAGCCCATATCGATCTTGTTTCCTTTAGGGCATGTTGAAGATTATGATTTAACATTTTTTAAGTTATTTTTACATCTTAGAAAATACATTGTATCTTCATATATACAAATTCTTATCAAAATAAAATAAATCCTTATATACTGCTACTTAGATCTTTATCATTTATTGACGACGTGATAAATTAATGTAATTATCAGATTAACTGATGATTGAAATAATCGTAGCATGACTACAGTGAAAAACTTACATCAAGGCATTCATTTGATCATAAAGAATTCATGCAAGATTAAAATGCATAATTCTTTTCTGGATTAAATAAGTAATGATTTGAATATAACATGTGAAAAATCACCTTTATTTACAGGATTCTTTCATTAATTTCTGACTTTTATAGACAAAACAATTTGTCCCAAAATTAAATGATGGGTACTCATTCAAGAAAAATATTTGTTGATTGTAAACTACATTTTATGAAGAAATTGTACGATTATTTAAATTCACATTTGCTTTAAGGCTTTAATTGTTAATGACTTTAATAATAATTAACTTAAACATTGTTAATTTCAAGTATGAATAATCTGACTATAAATAAAACATTTAAATGAGACCAGGTTGTTTCTTTAGAAAAGTTGAATAGATTCAGTTTATTTTGACATAAACTGTAAAAGAGAAATTTTAAGCAAAGAAACCGTGAACTTTATATTTATTAGAGACTTTAAACACGAGTTCAAAGCTTCTCACTGAGGACGATGTCTGTGATGATGAAAGATCAACAAAGGATAAAATAAAAAGTAAATGATGCCATTTTTATGTTTGTCAGAAACTTTAATTTAACTCTAATTGTAGAGATTAATCGTTATATAATATAAATATATTTATACAATATACTGCTATTACAAATTTAGTAGACAATGGTGAATTTCTATCAATGTATAAATATATTTACAGCTCTTATACCTACCTTATATACCTATATAACAGTCATATGAATTGTTTATTTCAATATCTCCTTATACATAATGCACAAATACAATAACATCCGCGTACAATCATCCTGTGTCACTACTCTTTACACATACTCTACATACTACATTTCTATTATCTGCATATTCTCTGAATCTGGATTCGCTCTCTGCTGCTGTAAACAGTGAATTTCCCTGAACAATAAAGTTTGATCTTATTTTAGTAGGTGAATTAGTTCAATTAGTTCAGCAAGACATTTGTAGCTCTGGAATAAATTATAATATTTATAACATGTTTTTATATATACATTATCATTCTGTTCTAGACAATTAGAGACAATACACATAGATCATTCAAAATCCATATATTGTTGCACACACATGAACTTATGAACACTTTAATTATTTAGATGTGGATGAACACTCTCACACACGCGCGGGCACGCACACGTACACACACACAGAGGACACAAACCAAGGACACACTCAACAAATAGATCCTTCTAAACACACGGCGGAGGAAAACACACACGCACGCACACGGACACACACTCACCGTTGCACTTCCCGCTCCTCCGCTGAAGGTGACACGCGCGCAGGTCTCCCGCCGCGCGGACATGACCTGCTGCTGCTGCCGAGCACGAGACCATCCTCTGTCCGCTGCGCGCGAGCTGCTCCAGTAATTAACCGAGCACGAGACACGCTGGCTCCGCCCCCACCTCTCTCTCTCTACAGCGTCACGGCCGGCGTCGCTCTACCACAAACACACTCTCAAAAGACACACACTCTTACACACACGTATACAGTCTCCCAAAAGAAACACACACACAGACACACACACACTCTCTCTCTCAGACACACACCCACTCTCTCCAGGTTGCATGTGATGAAGCAGTAGCGTGGGACTAACACACACACATCTTATCATCAAGCTGTGTGTGTGTGCATGTGAGAGAGAGAGTGTGTATGTGTGCATGTGTCTTTTTAGTGCGTTTGTGTCTTGGTCACTTCAGATGCTCAGTGAGAAAACATCTTCAGGACACGTTTCTCACTTTGTCTCCATGAAAACTCTTTATCCTGTAAATGTTTGACGTTCTTTCTTCTTTAGTAGAGATGTGTGTGTCGCTCTCACTCAAACATCTTCTGCTTGTTGCTCTCAGATGTTTAGTTGCTTGCACTCACATTTCCTGAGCTCCAGCTCGTCACCTCGTCTTAAAAACACGGGAAATGAATTAATAATTAAAAGACGAAGAAATGGATTCAAGAAAGTTTTATTGTGTCAAATCATGAATGACGTGAGGTGGGTTTTCTCAGCTCGTTGCTACAGAATTATTCTTACTTTAGAAAACAGTATATTAAATAACTCTGGTTTGCATCAGTCCATTGTCTTTTAACTGTTAGCTCTGGAGGAACAGCGCCCCCTGTCTGTTCACCCCTGTAAACATATCTCATCATCATCGAGTAGTAACGTAACTAAAGAAGTTCAACTTTAACTCTCTGCTGCGGGACAGATATCGTAAAATCACAAACTATAACAGTTTTATACGTTTTGTTGTCATAAAAAACAAAAAGACAAGAAGAAAAATTATATTTAAACGTTCTAACATCTGTTAAATGTTTCAGCACCAAAGTAAAAGACGTGTTTAAAGTTTCTGACATTGTAAAAGTATTCATATCAAATAGCATCAATATTTTTTACGAGCAGTTCAAGAAACTTGATTTCTCCACATCCGTGAGGAAATCGATGTAATGTTACGACCCAAAAACTAATTTTTGAAACATACAGAAGATGAAAACATCAATAATATTGAATAAAAGATCATTTTGGATGTATAATATAAGTGTCACATCCTTTTCTGTTAAATGGAACAAACTAAAAGCAAAATGTTCCGTTTGTTGCTTTAAGATTTTTTATGTCGATTTCTCCTTCTTCAGCTTTTCATCAAAATCAGTGAATTGTTCTTAAACTGAAGTGAAACTTAATGTACGACAGGAAATTATCAAATTCATAAAAAAAAGTTTTTCCTCATTTACTGTCGGCTCATTTAATAATGGGAAAAAGAATCAGAAATTTACTTAAAGCCCTAATTATGGTTGTTCACGTCAGGGATTATACATTTTTAAAAAACAGTTCAATAAAAGAAAGAAGAATCAAACAAAGAGTAAAAGACGACAGAAAAACAAGTAGATAAGACAAAAGAATGAAAAGAGAGAGTTTGGAGAGAGGCAGCCATGTGCTCACATGTTCCAGTCAACACGTGTGTTCACGTGTCAGCTCTCAGGCCGTGGTGAGGAGGTAGTAGGCGGCGGCGGAGAGCAAAGCTCCGCCCACTGGCACGAGGACCAAGGCGGCGCACCTCCTCCACCACCTCCCCGTCCTCCCCTGCTCATCGTCCACCTCCTCTCTCCTCCCCCGCTTCTTACTCCGCCGACCTCCTCGCTGCTGGCGCTTCTCAAACGCCTCGAGCTCCTCCTGAACACGCAACACGAACACGCAACACATGTCAACCGCCGCCAGGCTGAATACCGAAAGTCTGTCGATAAAGTTTTTATTCAACATTATGTGAGTGACAGGACTGACCTGAAGTTTCCTCTGCTCCTCCTCCTGAGCTACTCTCTGCTCCGCCTCCTTCAGCTACACACACACAAACACACACATACAGATGAACAGAATTGCACACACACACACACAAACAGAAACATCAATGTGTGTTAAGGTGAGACTCACTCAGTGACGGTACAAGTGTGTGTGTATGTGTGTGTGTGTGTGTGTACCTGGCTGACTCTCATCTGCTGGTCTTTGCAGGCGTCGTCACACTGAACATCACACTGAGTCGACAGAGAACACAGGAGCTCCTACACTCACACAGACACACACACAGACACACACAGACACACACAGACACACACAGACACAAACAACGTGTTGATGAGGCCGAGCAGATAAAGTTTCATCAGTGGAAACAGATGAAGAAGGTTTAGTGTGTTTGTGCGTGTTTGTGTGTGAGTGTGTGTGTGTGTTTACCTTCTTGATCCTCTTGCAGGGACACCGCAGCTTCACCTTCTGCTGACATTTCTCCGCACACACACCTGGATGACACACCTGCTTACAGCGATGACCACACTTCAGCTGCACGCACACACAGACACGCACAGACACACAAACACACACACAGAGTTTATTTCTGGTTCACTGAGGCAGAGAGACCATCAGACGCTGAGGAAACAAACCTGCTGCGTCTCAAACATTCAACTCGTAAAGAAACTGAAATGTTTTCATCATGTCTCAAGTTTCAAATTTTTTGTTTTTTGAAACCAGAAGTCACCATATTTGGAAGAGGAGGGGGTGGAGCCTGACAGAGCTGGAGGACTTTATAACTAAAAATAAATAAAATTCTTAATTTTTCAATTATGTGGATTCATCAAAAGAAAAAAGTTAAATGTGTGTGTGTGTAAACATTTCATTGCTACAGTCACTGCATGTGTTTGTTATTCAAACTGTGTGTGTGTGTGTGTGTGTGTCAGACTTTTTGGAGTTTAAGTTTCAGCCAACTATGAAAACAGACCTCTGACAGAATTCCAAGACACACACAAGCAGTAACACACACTTCAAACCCAACTGTGTGTTCTTTGTGTGTGTGTGGAAATCATTCCCTGGTGAAAGTGAAACACACCCGTGGAGAGAGACTGTGTGTGTGTGTGTGTGTGTGTGTGTATGTGTGTGTGTGTGTGTCGTCTGGCGCCACGGAGATGAATTGATTATTGGAACAAGCTGATGGTTTGAGTTTCAGCTGCAGAGACAAAACTGATTATCGATCAGAGAAGAAAATAAATAAGAAGAGAAGAGGAGGAAAACTGTGAAGAAGGAATGACTGAGGAAACAGTGACTTCAACACTATCAGCCCGCACACACACACACACAGACTCTCACACACACACACACTCTCTAATGGGTGGCAGGTGACGCCACTTCCAAAGTCTGATAAACAAGTTCCATGATGCCATGGGGCCCAAACGGAGGTCTCCATAGATGGAGAGGGTGAAACAAGAGTGTGTGTGTGTGTTACAGTTGTCACTTTTTAAACTTTTGTATGAACATGGGGAACAATGTCAGTGACTAAGTGAAGTTTCCCTGACGCACTCTCAGACTTTGGGATCTGGACCAGTCAGTAGTGTTTAAAGTGTGGGTCTGTGTGTGTGTGTGTGTGTGTGTGTACCTCTTTAGGACACTGGTTGTTGCAGGAGCTCAGCTCCACCTTCGTCTTTTCATCGGCCGACATCAACTTCCTGCAGAGACATAGAACCTGTTTATCAAAGTTTTCCGTGCAGCCTCATTAACCATGAGATCAACAGGACCTGAAGCAGCGATTGCAAACACCCTCACTCCATCACAAACACACACTCCATCACAAACACGCACTTCCATTTAAAAACACATTTTCACCACTGACTGTTATCAGAAGTTGGTGTTGCAGGTTTACACATGAAATAATAAACTGTAGAAGTCGCACACGTAGGAGCAGTCGACCTGAACCCTTCGCGTCATTCGCTGTTGCCGTGGAAACCGCTGCCTTCTCCTAATTGGTCTGATTGAAAGTGTTTGTTTGAGTTTGTACTGACGTGCACTCCACGTAGAGCATGCTGATCTTGCAGTGGCAGCGTTGGCGGATCATCTGACCACAGGGAGGGCAGTCGCCCGGATGACAGCGGCGTGTGCAGGGGTGGGGGCAGCCCGGGGGGCGGGGTTTCAAACATTCCTCGTCACACACCTCACACTGCAGAGGGAGAGAGAGAGAGTGAGAGAGAGTGATCAATCGAGTGGATGTTAAGACCAAGACTGGAAAGGCGACGATTAAAATATTCAACTTTTTAAGTTTGGATTTCGGGCTCACAGTCCGTTTCAATGACTCACTACTTTCAATACAGCGAGCAAATTCCAACCCTAAAAAAACTGCTTTGTCATCAAGTAAAACCACAACTAGGTCATCACCTTGTTGCGCTCGGTAACTACATGACACTCCTTGCTGCAGTCGTGGTTGCCACAGGTCAAAGGTCGTTCGCAAAGTCGTTTACAGGAGAAGGGACCCCGACGATGACACGGCACCGGACTGACCTGATTGGGGAGAGAGAGAAAGAGCGAAAGAGAGAGAGAGAGAAAGAGAGAGACATTTTAGAATCACGTCCAACCTCGTCTGAAGGTGAACGAGTGCGTCGAATACAAAGTACTTAAATACATGAGTCAAGACGAATGAAGAGAAAGAGGGATGGAGCAAAGGAGGAAGAGGAGGACGATGTTCGGAAGATGGAAAGAAAACATCAGGGGAGGGCAGACAGTCAATGCAGATAATGGGAGGAGGTGATGAATCAAGCAAGGACAGATACGTGAGGTTTTACTAAAACAGAACGTGGGATTTGTTACAGCGTGTTTGTTAACGTGTGAGATGAAGAGGAAGAGGAGACTGGTTCTTACCTCATGTTTCCCAAAACAAGATCTGAAACACAAACAAAGAGTTTTAAGTGCGTTAAGTTATGGAAAATGTTCAGGACAGACGATGAGAGGTGAATTTTCCTGCTGCATTCTCACACGGACATGTTCCAGAAAATGTCCGGAGCAACTAACTCAGATATTTGTGTTTTCACGTCCAGAACCTCCAGGACATTTCAGGAATATGTGCGCACATAACACAGCTGCAGAGATGTTTGTATGGACGATTTTGTAAATGTGTTATTATGAGACAAGTCGTTGATAAGTCAAAACGACAAACTCCAGCAAATGACACAATTTCCATGTTCATGTTGAACAACAACTTATTTCTCACACACAGCGTGCAGTGAGTGTTTTTTAATCTCAGCTTTAATGGTCCATGACAGAGCCAAAGCACCCTGGAATGTGTTTGTGATTAGTGTGTAAGTGATTAGTGAGCATGTGTGTGATTAGTGAGTGTGTGTGTGTATGTATGTGTGCGTGCGTTGTGTAGTAGTTTAGTCAGGGAACCACAAGACAAAAAACAAACTGCAATTTATCATTCTGAGTTTCTAAGAACTCTCAAATCTGTTGTAATTCAATTGTTTAGTGTGTGTAATAGTGTGTATTTTGTGTGTTATTGACTGAAATTGTCTTCCTGTTTTGAAACTCAAATCACCTCCCTGTGTTTTTATGTCTGCAACAACCAGAGTTTTAGTCCCTCGCCTTATGCATTCACAATAATGAGGTCGCTGTGACCTTTGACCCTTGACCACCAAATCAAAATCAGTTCGTCTTTGAGTCTTAAAGGATGTTTGTTCCAAATTTGAAGAGATTCTTTCGAGGCGTTCTTGAGATAGTGTTTAAAAGAATGGAACAGACGGACTGACAAACTGAAAACATTATACCTCCGGCCAGTAGGTGTCGCCGTTACAGAAGCAAAGAAAAAAAACAGGAATTATTCATGTTTACATTTACATGTGTGTTTGACTTACGTTGGTATTGGGACTTGACATGGCGGACAGGGCAGAGCTTTCTTCACAAACGCAGGTTCAGACGGCTGCTCCCACGGACCTGCTAATTTCACCTGAACACACACACAAACACATAAAGCTATATTAAATCTGATCTGTACTAAAGAACAGTGCTAAAGCAAATGTGGGCTGACCCAGTCCACTGCCTCTTTACCCTGCTCCCAGCATTCATGCTAAGCTAAGCTAACTGGCTGTCCTCACTAAGGAAAATGTGGAACTGTTCCTTTAAGGCGGCGGCTCACCTGCTGGGACTTGACCAGCACCATGTCATGGCAGGGCTGCGGACAGGTGTGGCTGCACTTGGGCAGCGGCAGCAGGCAGGGCTGCCTGCAGGGGGGGCAGGTCCCGATGTGGCAGCGGTGGGTCTCTCTGGTCGGGTGGTGACAGGACGAAGGACACCTGACCAGACGATGTGAACAGTTGAGAGAATCAGACGCACCACAGCTTACTGCTCCTTACTAGTACTTATTATTACAGTTTAATGTTCATAATGTCCATATTTTCTCAGAAGATCAGAGGCAATAAGTTTGGATGACATAACACAAGTGAAGCTAAATAATCTGGATCGCCCCCCGGTGGCTGGCTGCAGTATGGGTCGTTAACCACCCCTCCTCCATGTTAGCAGATGGGACATGGAGCAAATAGAGAAGTCAAAGTAGACTCTGACATTTCTATCTTTAGTTCTGGTGTGTGTGTCCTTACCCGCAGAGCTCCTTGCAGCGGGGGGGTTTGGTGCTCCTCTCTCGACCACAGGGGACGGCCAGAACCGTTAAGGAACACGAGCACGGGACCTCCACCGACTCCGGACACGGATAACAGCTCCCTGACACACAGACACACACACACTTCAATCAGGTTTATTCACAGTGAGGACGATCAGGCGTCTAACTGCTCAGACAGTGTTTAAAGTATCTATTAAAACAAGTTTTGTGCTTCTATTTAGAACTTTATAACTCAATTAATAAGAGTTTCAAACTATTACTATCACACACAAAAAATTTCATCGTATAAAACACAAATGGGAAAGAGATGAACAGACAACCTGAAAAAGCAATACCTCCGACCACTAGATGTCGCAGGTCAAATAATGAATCAATAAAATAAAATAACGATTAAAGAATTCAATAATAAATATTAAATAGATGATGCTGAAGAGAGAATATATGTGTTCTGTTGAAGTCTGTCAAATAAACACCACACACACACACACACACACTTTGTTATCTGTTCTGTGTGTTGATGCGGCGGCGGCGCGACCTTCTAGCTGCTCCCTCGTGAAATGTCAGAGGAGCCAATCAGCACGCAGAATTACGAATAAATTGACTTTAATCTATTCAGCCAATCACAAAGCAAACGGGAGCATAAGTTATCTTTTATTATCCAATCATGAAACAATGGATGCAGGAAGCTATCTGTTATTCCACCAACAACACACACACACACACTTGTCTTTGTTACAGGGGTTAATGATGGTTGACAGGAAGCAGAGGTCAACGTTTTCCCGAACACAGGACAAGTTGTGTTCAGCTGTAGAAAATGTCAACGAATACACAAACACACACACACACACACACACACACACTCAACAGGAGGTGTTGCGGGGCAGAATGTTCCTGAGGTTGACCTTCGACCTTCGTCCAGCTGTGACTTTCAACAAATCACAACTAGTTCAACAAACACTTATGTGATGTGACATGTGTGCGTGAGAGAGACAGAGAGAGATACAGGGAGAGGGAGAGAGAGACAGAGACAGAGACAGAGAGAGAGATACAGGGAGAGGGAGGGAGAGAGAGACAGAGACAGAGAGAGAGATACAGGGAGAGGGAGAGCGAGAGAGAGAATGCATGGTAAAGTTCATTAGAACTGATAATACTCTATTGCATGTTTGTTATTGTATGTGACAGTGAATAAAGTTTCATTTGAAGCTGCGTTCACATCCATTAGTTTATATTTGTTCATAAAACCACAAAAAAAAAGAAACCTGTGTTTCATGTGAAGGCATCGTTACCTTGGTGACACACAGAGGGACACTTGTGGTTTCGACACCCCAGAGATCGCCCGCAGCTCAGGTCACAGGGGGGGCAGTTACCGGGGCAACACTGAAACACAGGGCATCATGGGAAACAGAGTTTTAGGAGGATGAAGAGTTTGAGTTCAGTCTGTGACATTTTAAAGGTTAAAACCCGGAGCAGTATGTTATCTGCGCCACGCGTCCCGATAACGGACCCCGAAAATAAACGTCCCCGTCTCGTTGCGTCCGTCAACCTTCTCCTATCAGATGAGACGACATCACTCTGACATTTACACAGCAGGAGCGCTCACAGAAACGAGACGCCCCCCCCCCGTCACGCTGAGCCATTGCACAAGAGCGGATCAAAGTACCAAAGCACCGATGTTTCAGTGAGGAGACGCTCACGTGTCTCTTTACTCCTACAACCAGCAGGAGGAGCTGTGGCCCACAGACTGAACACAATAGCTGTTTGATATTGATCAGCAATGTGATATTGATATTGATGCGGGAGCTTTTTCATTAGATTACAATTGGATACTGATCAGCAGCGGCTGTGAACTCACCTTTCTCCTACACTGGTGTCGCTGGCAGCTTCTGGTTTTGGGACATTTGGAGTCGCACAGATATTCTTTATGACACGGCATCAACTTCTTGTATTTACCACACCTGCACTCCTTCTCCACCTCCTGATAGACACATGCACAGAGTGTGTTATATAGTGTATACAGTTATATCAGTGTGTGTGTGTGTGTTTCAGTGTGTGTGTGTGACCTGTCTGCAGGTCTCGCAGCTCCCTCGGTGACACCTCATAGCACAGGTGTGTTTTCCACACGACAGACGGCGGTCACATGTGTCACCGCACAGCGACACTTCCTCTGTGCATGGCAGAGACGACTCTACACACACAAAGAAAACAGGGCAGTTATTTAGGGACAAAATTCTGAATAAGTCTCCAAAAGTGAACTGTGACAACTAGTGTGTGGTTTCTTCATATGCGTGCACTTCCTTGTGTACTCTGTATGTGTGTGCGTGCTCTATATATGGGTATACATATGGGTCTGTGTGTGTGCGTGTGTGGCCCCTTACTGGTCTTGCCGCAGGGACAGCATCTGCTGATGGAGCGGGGACATGGAGGACAGACTTTGTCGTGACATAAGAGCTCACAGGTGTGATTCCCACAGGAGAGGACAGAACCACATACCTGGAGCACAGAGAGAAACAAATAAAGTTGATTCTGTTGTTATAAATACCTGTATCATTATTCTTATTCATGATGTCGGACGTTTGTATAATGTATAAAAGTACAGTTATACAGTATTAAAAGTACTAAAAGTCTTACCTGCTGACAGTTCCACTCAGGGCTGGCACAGGGCCTCTCTGCCTTCTCTCTACCACACATACACTTCTGAACACTGACTCTAGGACATGGAGAACACTCTGACACACACACACACACACACACAAACACAGTTAATGTACTGTTTTTTATAACAAGCACACACTCAGTAGTTGATTCTGCATTGTGTGTGAGACGGCTGTGTACAGGTGAGTGTGTGTACCTGTGTGACAGGGCTGTGTGCAGTTGTGTTGTTTACAGGGCAGTAACCTGCCACACTGCTTCTGACAGGACCAGGCCTGAGAGAGAAACACACAATGAGCATGAGGACATGTGTGTGTGACACAGTTTCACCAACTAACACTTCATCTGTTCACTTTTAATACCTACCTTGTTGCTACAGCGACGGGGGAGGGGCTTTGATTTGCAACACATACAGGAAACTGGCACCATCTTTGGGCATGGAGGGCACGGACCTGAAAACACAGTCAGATCCATAATGCTCCCGGGTCTTCAGCCAGGTCAGAGGTCACAGAGCTGTTGTACTGCTAATACTGGACAGGTTATATTACTGTCACAAGAAAAAGTGCTAATACTGTACTAATAACACACAAACTGACACTTTTCAAATTACACAAATCATGCACAGAGTCAGAGGTCGCATTCAGACAATTCTATGTGTGTGTCTGTGTGTGTCTTTTTGTGTGGTTACCGGGGTGACAGAGCAGCAGACAGGTGTGTCCACAGCTGGGTTTTAGATCCTTCTGACAGATGGAGCCACAGGAGTGAGGAACCAACCAGGGGTCAGCTGGAGGATCCTGCAGCTTCCCACAGTAACACATGTACCTGAACACAACACAGTTACACAGTGTTAAACACAGATGTGCACATGTCCAGAAACAAAGATGCATCCAGGAGTCGTACAGACCTGTTGGGCGTGGCGCTGGGTGGATATTCAGCTCGACACTTTGGACTGTGGAGGAAACATCACGACATATTAGAGATTATTTTTCCTCCACAAACAGTTTACGTGTTTTCTGAGGTTTGACGTCTTGTTCTCAGAGTGGTCGCTAAGCGAGGTGCGTCTCCCTCACCAGGGCCAGGGATGCTTCTTCTGACCGAAGTCTTCATCAGTGACGGAGGAGACGAGGAAGGCCGAGTCTCTGGCCCATTTCTGAATACAGGGCAGGTGGAAGAGGGAGAAACAGCTGCAGCAGCTCCACACCTGGACACACACAGATGGACAGGGTTCCATTTTCTGATTCTGGATCAGTTCAGAGACTTTAACAGTTAAGGCTCACAGTTACTGTAGCATTTTAACTTGGTGGTAAATCTTAAAAAGGCAGGAAACTCTATTTAACATTTTTGTAAATCAAACGATCAGCAGATCAACAGATTATGGAACCAACCGCCTGCGTCCTCTTGACGGAGCCGATGCAGATGAGGCAGGTGAGAGCTCCGGATTGAAACAGGTCACTGACGTACTGACCCGTCCTGAGAAGACCTGAGCCATCGCCACCTGGATGCAACACACAGGAGGGCGTTGGTGAGTAACTGAGTATTTGTGAGCATCAGTGAGTAGTAAGTAGGAACATGAGCCACATTTGTTACACAGCTTTTTTATGTGTAATAATATATCTGGTGAGGTTTAGCAGAGATCATCTCACCTGTCTGGTCAGTGTAGGTGGTGAAGGTCGACGCCAGGATCTTCCCCCTCTTTACATCCTTATGGTCAACATCTCCTTCATCATCATCATCTTCGTCATCAGAGGAGGAGCTCAGGCGGTTCTCCACCAGTCGCTGAGCAGCAGCCTGGTTGGACTTCTTGATCTCCTCGAACTTGGACTGAACAGACTCTGCTTTCACTGAGGAGAAGATACAAACATCAATACACGCCAATAATCAGCGGTGACATCACAATGAGTGTGTCCTCACCCCGTGGAGGCTCAGGAGCCACGGTGCTCTTCGTCCTCCCTCCTCGTCCCGGGGCCCACGCTCCTGCAGCGGCTGCCGGCCTCTCTGTCTGCGGGGGTCGTGACCTCTCACCCTGGGGCTCCTGGCTGCGGCCTCGACCCCGGCCCTGCTGACGCCAGGCCGGCTCCATGGCAACAGCCTCCTGAACCCTGGAGACGGAGCCGCTGGTCCTAGATCCGACCTCGAGCTGATCAGGGACAGAGAAGGATGAATCTTCACGTCAGACCTGCTTCCTGCTCAGTGAACAACTTGATCATTAGTGTTTAAGTTCAGTTAGTTCACTACATCAATAAGAAACAGACGTTTCCCCGTGTGAGACTCGTCAGTAACAGACGCAGAGTTCACCGACGTGTTATTTGCATGTTGAGGATCCACCTCCTCACCTGAGCTCGGAGCTTCTCCCCGTCGCGTCAGCTCAACACAAGTTAGCCGGTTAGCTGCGACAAGCTAGCTGTCAATAAAGTTGAATGAAAAACAGTCGCAAGCACACGTCACATCCGGCGCACGGCGGCTGATGACTCGGCAAGTGAACGAGGCTGAAGAAGAAGTGAGCGAGGAAGAGGAGGAGAGAAAGTGAGGAAGAGGAAAGGACGATGGAGACTTTAAATGAAGCGACTGAAACAAGCCTCATCTGCTGCAGGGACAGTGACGTCAAATGCTCAGCGACGCGCGGTGCATGACGGTAGCTGTAGTTCGAAGATCCAGAGCCGAGTATACGTGTGGAATTATGAAACTACAAGTCCCAGCTCGCATAGCGACACAGGAAGAGAGACGTGTCAATGGCAAAAAATTTTCTTTTTCCTTCTTATTATTTTGTTTCTGATAACATTTATCTAAATCTGATTTCTCAGTTTGTTTAATTTTTTTAACTTTGTTGTGTTTTAAAAATATTATTTTATTTTCTAAATGCTTTTCTCCTTAAAAAACTTTTTTTTTACAGCTGATCATATAACATGGAATGGTCAAATAATCCATAATTATAAAGATGATTATTATTAGAACAAAGGGCTTTTACCATCTGGGATTAATAAATAGAGATAAATAACAAAGTAGATACATGAAAATAATTTAATTGTTGTGTTTTCTAAACAAAACAAAGAAGAAGTTCAGTTTTTATTTATAAAATCTCTTTATTTCAGCGCAGTGACATAAATCTGATTCATATTTCATATCTCAACAACATGCATCAGTCGTAGTGTAGAAAAACAAACTGGATGGACGAGCTCCTCTGCTGACCTTTGACCTCTACTGGCTGTAAAGCAGCTGATCTACACATGCTTGACACGAGAATGTGTTGTGTACTGTGTTTATATCACATTATTATATTTACATGATTATATCTATAATTTAAAGCTTAGACAGACTCATGCTGCTATAAAATAAATACTATAAAAATATTTCCTGCTTCTTATTTAAAACATAACACATGGTAATTTAAATGTTTACTATAAAGCAGTTTAATAATATATTTGTATTCTCTCTCTCTCTCTCTTTCTCTCATGTATTCTAGAGCTCGGTTGTCCGTTGTCACTCAACTGATCCAGAGTTTGTTTCCGGAGTAAACGTGACATCTTCCCAAAGTTCATACATGAGCCAGGCTCAAAAATCGAACATCCGGGTCCTTCCCCTCCTCTTCTTGTCCGCTCTACTCAGCTGTGGGAGGGGGCGGGGCGTCACCTGGTTGGTTGGCTCATGGCGGCGGCGGCAGCTTCCTCTCCAGCCGGGTGACTCTGTGTTTGAGTTTGCTGTGAGTAGCTTCATGGTCTGCAAGCAGTCGGGCATAACGCGTCTGCAGGACGTCCAGCGTGCTCGTCATCCTCTCCACCTTCTCCTCAATCTCTTTGGGGTCAGGGCCCTGCGCTGCCAACTGCAGGACAAGATCGGTTATGACTTTGAGTTCAACAGGTCACATTTCTTCTCCGTATGAGATCATGTGACTGTACCTCCAAGTCCAGCAGTCCATCCTTCATCAGAATCTGCTTTCCTTTCTCCTCCAGCAGAGCCTTGGCATCCGGATACTCCTTCAGCGCCTCCATCAGGTCGTCTTTGGAAAGACAGAAGAGGTCGGAGTAACCGATGCTCTTGATGTTTGCTGTCCTCCTGTTTCCTGCCTTACTTCCTGTTGAAGAAGAGCAAAGTCTGTTTAAAGCATAAATGGGACACTGAAAAAACATGCTCCTCTGTTCTGTATCGGCTCAATATCAGGGCTACACAATATATTCAAAATGTATCTTCACGCGATATCAACATGCACAATATACGTAACACAAAATACGGCTTAAACTATGATAAATAGGGTTAAATTTAAAATTCATCACTATGAGCAGCTGAGTATGTCCACCTTTGATAGCCAGGATACTGATCTCCCCAAAGTAGCTTCCATCACTCAGAACGACAAACTGTTTGATTCCGTCGTCGGCGACAACGGCGAGTTTTCCCTCCTTGATGATGTACATCTCTCGGCCGATGTCGCCCTTCTTACAGATGTAATCTCCGGGACTGTAGACCTGAGGCTGCAGCTTCAGCACCAGCTCCACCAACAGGCCGGCCTCGCAGTCCGCAAAGATACGAACCTGCGGGACGACAGGAAACACGAGGCACTGGACTCTGGGGCTTCATTTTGAGTTGGGTTTTAATGAGGAGTATGATCTAGTGTGTGCAGACCTTCTTCAGGGTGTCCAGGTGAACGTTGATGGCGATCTCTGCTCTCAGCTTGTCAGGCAGGTACTTCAGCACCTCCCTTTCATCCACTGCCTTCTTATTGGTCCACAGGAAGTCAAACCACTTGATCACTCGCTTCTCCAGGTCCTTTGTTACCTGGAGGGGAGGGGATACATTTCGATGCATTATTTGTTTAACACAACTACTTTCCTCACTGCTCAGCAAAATATCTATGTAACCACAACCAACAAACAATCAGCCAACTACTAACAGGCCAGCCAGCCAACCAACGGACAAAGTAACCAACCAAAGAATTAACTCACTAGATAGCCAGCCAACCAGTCATCCAGCCGGCCAACAAATCAAACAACTAACCACCAAACTAACCAACCAGCCAGCTAGCTAACCAACTGACCTTTCGGAAGCTCATGTATTGTTTTATTGCGTCAATGCGAGACTGAAAATTGGCTCTGGCCGCGTTCATGTTGGTGATCATCGAGCCGACGTTACCGACAATGGTGGCAAAAATCAACACACCCACCTGGACGAAAAGAATAGAATAGAATATTAAATTCAGATTCTTAAATTTGAAATAATATTCAGTTCTCCCACACTCACCAAGAAGTCAGTGACGACAAAGAAGTACTCCGAGTTCTCCACTGGGGGCGGCGTTTCTCCAATGGTGGTGAGCGTCAGCGTGGACCAGTACATACTGTAGGCGTATTTCCTCACCAGCCGACCGAACTCAGGATCTTTTGGGTCGGGATAAACGAACCTGTCTGCACCGAAACCTGGAGGAGCAGACAAGACGAGACAACTGAAGGTTTTATTCAGTTACCGAAAAGGCAGGATTCAAACCAGCAAACTCACCGATGGCCTTGGAGAAGGAGTAGTATAGGCAGGCATTCCAGTGGATGATGATGACGATGTACATGACAAGGTTGGATATTCGAAGCGCGTTGGGGTAGTTGGTCCTGGTCTCTGTCCTCTGGAAGAACTCCAGCATCCTGAAACACCAAAAATCGTATTTAAGTAGTTTAAACATTAAATAATTACAACAAATCTGTGACATCATCCATTTGTTTGTGAGCCACCGTTCTGAAGCCTCCAGTTTGACACTTGACTCTAAATGGATCATAATTTACAAAATGAACATCAGCTGTATTAAAGAAGACTTGAAACTAGAGATTGAGAAATAAACTCCTTTGGAAAATGTTTACTAATGTTTTAAAGGGAGAAGTAGAGTCGATTTCTCATAGACTTCTATAGAAAGAACCAGTGGAATCCCCCTCTGCTGTGTTTGTTTGTTTGTGTGTGTGTGTGTGTGTGTGTGCGTGCGTGTGTACCTGTTGAACCTCAAGAGTTTATTAAGGCGGATCTCGGGGTAGGCGAGGCCGAAGACGGCAAACAGAAAGTCGGTGGGAATCATGGAGACCAGGTCCAGTCTGAACTGGAAACTGTTCTTGTAGCGATCACGGAGCTTCTGCTCGTCCTTCACCAGGAGACCCTGCTCCAGGTAACCTACACAAAAAAATTTACCTTGTTATCTATTATTACAATACGTATATCATATGTGTGTTTGTGAAAGTGAGCTCGGACCGGTTCTGGTTCTGAAGATCATGTCAGCGAAGTATGTTAGGTCAGCGATGAAGTCCAAGAAGAACCAGTAGTACAGGTAGTCCGTCTGCAGCTCCTCAAAACATGCCCTGAAACACACACACACACACACAGAGAATATCAGTCATATCATATTTGTTGTTATCCCAATCCTGGAGGACCACTGTTATTATTGGGAGGAAAAACATAATAGACCGCTGACCCTGTGGGGATCCAACCACGATAATCCATTGATCTTGTGGGGACCACTACATTGGTCAGATCACCAGTGTGTGTTACCTGGCTATGATCAGGGTCCAGTTGTACATGACAGGGATGGTGATGACAAACAGCCAGTGGTAGTAGGTGTTACTCGCCGGGTCAATCACTGAGATCTCTTTGGGCCTGGACACAAACACACTAATTAGTTATCACTGTTATTATTAACTCCATTAATGGTTAGGATGGTTCTAGAGGCAGATTCCAGTTTCCTTACAAACTAAATCTCACTAGATCCAAATAAAGCAAACCTACGCCTCCTCTTTGGCCTTCTTCTCTTTTTCCTTTTCTTTCTCTTTCTCTATCTCTTTTTCTTTCTCTTTTTCTTTCTCCTCCTTGTCTTTCCTTTTCTTCTCCTTCCTCTCTTTCTTCTCCTTCCTCTCCTTCCTGGCAGAGAAGACAACAAACAAACAGAGGCAACAGAGAAATTGGATTGCGGTTGTTCTCCTGTAGATTAGTAGAATGGTTTTTGTCAGTATCAGTGGGTCTTTCGTCAACACAGACATTTCAGAATGTTTCTGAAATCCCCTTTCACAGATTTGAGACAGTTTTTTTTAATTTCTCATCATCTTGTGATCGAACTTACTCCTTTTTCTCCTTCCTCTCTTTCTTTTCTTTCTTCTTTTTCTTCTTCTCCTCTCTGGAAAAAAATAGGGATCAGGTCACAGAGATCAACTGTATAAAAATGTATAAATACTTGTACATTATTTATATATGTATATGTGTGTCTGTGTGTGTTTTTGTGTGTCGTACTCCTCCTCATTGTTGTTGCTGTTGTTGACGTTGAATAAAACTCCTGCTCCGGCTCCTTGAGCAGCACTGAAACAAAGAGAAACGAAAACCAGGATTTGAATCAATCAACAGAATTTAAAATCTGGAACAATCTCACTGACACAGAACTAACTCTGGGATCAATGACCCTGAAACCAACCCTTTAAAACTTTTATTCCCACTCTGAACATCCCCTATCTACCTCAGCATCTGTTGTTTCCACGACAACTCACCTGTTGCCCTCCCTGAAGCCCCCAGGCTCCTCCTCCATGTCGTTTTGGATGGATGATGGGCGGGGTTAACCTAGAAGTGAGGGACGGGTCTGATGGAGCTATTTTAGCCATGGCAGTTTCCTCTTCCTTCAGAGGGAGAAACAAATGTGATTCTATAGATTTCAACTGTCAAACACGGAAAAAAAGATTCAACAAAAACATTAATTCTCATGATGACGTCAGGAAAAATTATGTCAAGCAACATTCAAAAATCTTTGATTCATACTGAACTATAGAAATGACCTGAATAAATAATCTATGATCACATAGTGGGAATGATGTCACCACCTACTGGCGAGGTACTGCAAGTGAAAGGGAAAAAGTTTGCTGAGCAAATAAATAAAAAATGTCACTGTATTTTAGAGCCTTAAATGTATCTTCTGTGTCGCCACCTGGTGGACAAATGGAGATCTACAGACCTATAATCAATAACGTAATCAATTACGCAGCAGCGGACTTTTACATTAATGAAGTCTGTTGTTGTTATCGACTGTTAATGAGTTCATACATTTATTTTCACTGTGTATGAATTAATAATAATAATAATAATAATAATAATAAACGATGCATCCTTGTGTAATATTTAGCCCCATACCATCCCTACATTAGCTCCTTACTCACCTGTCAACTGATAATCCGTTGCCCTCGGTTATGTGGCCTAGATCCACCAACACCCCTTCCAACTCATCGCTGTGGAAACAGAGGAGTAACCCCTCTACACTCTCACACACACACACACACACACAGACACACTCACACACACACACAAATACACACACTCACACACACGTGGGAGGTTTAAATCCTTTAAAGTTAGAAGTTGGGAGAGAAAAGAAGAGAAAAGCGAGGGTTGGACGGAGTGAAGGTGTGGAGGAACTAGTGGGGGAGTCTCCTCTGTCACCCTGACAGGGATAAAGAGATTATATGAGGAATGATACTGTCTCTCTAACTTTCACACAAACACACACACACACACACACAAACAAACGCGCACACACACACAGAAGAGTAATTCCTAATAAGCCTATCAAAGCCTATCAAACAGAGCAGCTCGGGTTGAGGAGAGGAGAGGAGAGAGAGAGAGAGAGGAGGTGAGAGGAGAGAGAGAGAGAGAGAGAGAGAGGAGAGAGCGAGAGAGAGAGAGCGAGAGAGAGAGAGAGAGAGAGAGAGAGAGAGATAGTGTGTGTGTCTCTATGTGTGTGTTTGTGTGTTTGTGTCAGTTCAGTTCAAAACCTACTTTTTCACTCCACCTGGCTCCACCTTGTGGAACAACAGATTAACTACAACCAAACTGTTTCTGACAAGTGAAAACATTTAATGTGATTTAACTTCAGACCATATTTCAAATAAAAGAACATATCTTTAGCCATTTATCTTTAATTCAGTCCAATTAATTAAAGACAACTCGTTTTGTACATATACTGTTTGGTATAAGTGTTTGGTACAGTCAGAGGAAGTGGACTGGATCTGTGTAGACGAGCTCTGATATTGTTCTAGTTTATTTAGATCTATTCTTGTTGTTTTGATTGATTTCTAAACACTGATGTACTGACTTATATATGTTATCATATAAAGTAGAAGGCCCGCCCCCACCTTGCCTCTGATTGGTTTAGGTGTGGGCATTAGGGGAGATGATTGGCTCGGGTTCAGGAAAAGGACCCAGTTAAACCAATCACAGGCAGGGAAGGGGCGGGTCCTCTTGCAGCTCGGGGGTGGGGGCAGAGAAAGATGGAGGACAGAGTCTGAGAGGAGTGACGCGTTAACGGCGGAGAAGAAGAAGAGGAGTCCGGTTCTCCTGGACCCGGGACCGAGCTGGACCTCAGCGACCCGGACCGCGACAAGGACGGAATGAAGGAGGAGAACCAGGACCCGGGTTTCATCGACCCGGATCCCGACAAGACATGGATGAAGGAAGAGGACCAGGACCCGGACTTCATAGACCCAGACCACTACGAGATTGTGATGAAGGAGGAGAACCAGGACCCGGAGTACACCGACCAGACATGGACCCAGGAGGAGAACCAGGAACCAGACTCCTACAACATCGTGATCAAGGAGGAGAACCAGTACCCGGATTTAATTGACCAGATTGGGATCAAGGAGGAGAACCAGGACCCGGGTTTCACCGAGCAGACCGGGCTGGAGGAGGAGAACCAGAACCCGGGTTTCACCGAGCAGACTGGGCTGGAGGAGGAGGACCAGGACCCGGGTTTCACCGAGCAGACCGGGCTGGAGGAGGAGGACCAGAACCCGGGTTTCACCGAGCAGACTGGGCTGGAGGAGGAGGACCAGGACCCGGGTTTCACCGAGCAGACCGGGCTGGAGGAGGAGAACCAGGACCCGGGTTTCACCGAGCAGACCGGGCTGGAGGAGGAGAACCAGGACCCGGGTTTCACCGAGCAGACCGGGCTGGAGGAGGAGAACCAGAACCCGGGTTTCACCGAGCAGACCGGGCTGGAGGAGGAGAACCAGGACCCGGGTTTCACCGAGCAGACCGGGCTGGAGGAGGAGGACCAGGACCCGGGTTTCACCGAGCAGACCGGGCTGGAGGAGGAGAACCAGGAGCGGGGAACTGAGCCTGGTCCCGGTCTACAGGTCAGTGTCCAGGTCCTGATGATCCGGGTTCAACGTGGTTTGCGTGGGAACGGTGTGATCCGGATCAGTTCGTCCCTCGCGTAGTTTTAGAAAGTTTTTGAAAATTAAATTTAAAGTCACATGAAAGCGAAGTTTAAGTCATCACGTGACCATGTTATGTTGTCATGTTATATACAGTCAATAACCATCTTTAATTGCATATTATTTGTTATTGTAAATAAATTAATTGACAGATTTACAAAGTCATCAGTTTCTTAGATTTTTAAACATTAAACAGTGAATTAGTATAATAAGAATATACATGAATAAATGATAAATAAAGATAGGAATATCGTTTATTTTGATTTAACAGGACAACTAAACCGTTAGCAGAGTTAGCTATACAGCTAAATGACACATTGATCACATGACATGTCTTGTGTTGTGATTTAAGTGTCATTTATCTTCTTAATGACTCTTAAGTGTGTGTGTGTGTGTGTATGTGTGTTTGTTGATGATAAAAACATCAACATTGTACATAAATTACAACTGGTCATCTAACTCCCTCTCTCTCTAACTCCCTCTCTCTCTCTTTGCTGCTACAGGAACAGAGACGGTTCAGCTGTGACCAGTGTGAGGACACGTTCACCACCTCCAGCTGTTTAAAGACGCACCGACACGTCCACTCCATAGAGAGACCACACAGCTGTGACCAGTGTGGACGCTCCTTCCCCAGCGCCACTGGTTTGAAAACCCACCGCCGGCGGCACACCGGAGAGAAGCCGTACAGCTGTGAGGAGTGTGGGAAAACGTTCAGGGCTTTGAGCACGGCGAGGATCCATCAGCTGATCCACAGCGGAGAGAAACCGCACCGCTGTGAGGAGTGTGGGAAATCCTTCCTGACGTCAAACAGACTTAAAACTCACAGACGCATCCACACCGGAGACAAACCGTACATGTGTGAACAGTGTGGGAAAAGCTTCACCAGGTCCAGTTACCTGACGATCCACCAGCGCGTCCACACCGGGGAGCGGCCGTACGGCTGCGGCGAGTGCGGGGCAGCGTTCAGCACGTCACATGGTCTCAAAACCCACGAGCGCAGCCACACCGGGGAGAGGCCGTACGGCTGCGAGCAGTGTGGGGCGTGCTTCACCACGCCCACCGCTCTGAAAGGTCATAGACGCCGGCACAGCGGGGAGAAGCTGTACAGCTGCACCCAGTGTGGGAAAGCGTTCACAGCGCTGGGTCACTTGATAAACCACCGCCGTCTCCACAGCGGAGAGAAACCGTACAACTGCGATCTATGCACCAAGTCCTTCGTGACTTCAACTCAGCTCCAGACTCACCGGCGCAGCCACACCGGGGAGAAGCCGTACGGCTGCGACCAGTGCGGGAAGAGCTTCAGCAGGTCGGGGGATCTGAAAAGCCACAAACGGGTTCACAGCGGCGACCGACCGTACAGCTGCGACCATGTGCGGGGCCAGTTTCACCAGAGCAGATCATCTGAAGATCCACAGGCGGGATCACACCGGGGAGAAACCGTACGGCTGCGACCTTTGTGACAAATCATTCGCGTCTTCGAAACAACTGCGTGTCCATCAGAGGAGTCACAGCGCCGAGTCCAACCCAGACTAAAAACCCTCCACCGTGTTCACCGGTTCTGGTTTCAACATGGACTCAATGGTTCAGAGACTCATGGTCTTCATCATGTAGAGCATGATGGGTAAAGTGCTGGTAGCAAATGAGGAGGCTCTACCTATTGCACCCTCTGCTGACTGGTTCATGAATTACACATGCAAGTATCCATTCGATCAACAGAGAAAATAATGTTTGACCTCAATTTATTCACATGTTCTGTTGATTGACTATGAAAACAACATCCTCCTGAGTGAAACAGACAAATCAAAGCTTCTGAGAAGCTGCGTCTGGAAGTATTTTTGGCTCCACACTGTAGATCACAACCTTTTTTCTGTTGGTGAATTGAATAACTTTCCATTTCCGTCATGTTTGTTGCAAACTAACCGAAACTGAAATAGACATTGGGTGATTCTGTTCATACAGGAAATGTGACCGCACTGAGTCTTTTACTGTCTGAACCCTCTGTGATAAATAAAGTATTTTTAAGAAAAAGCCCAGTGTAAATATTCTGCTTCTTGACCACCAGCGGAATTTCTAATCCTTTTTACCAGTGTAGAATTTTATGAATTACACAAACCTATGTAAACGTACATGTTGTTTAATTAAACATACATTTATATTGATAAATGTGCAATATGTATAATATTGTTAACATTCATGGCCACAACATATAACATATAACAATTACCATGAAGATATTTTCATTGTATAAACATACATATATAAACATTATACTGTTTCATTAGCTCTAAACTTATGTCTTCAAATATCAATATGTCAGGTTATACCTTATGTATATGTGTATATATTTCTAAATATATTTATTAACCTATATGTTGAAAGATTATAGACACATGTATGTATGTTTGTAATAATATACACTACATGTGTGTAATTTCTATATTACACAATACAAACACATGTGTTATATGTGAGGTAATCATAGATCTGGTCAACCAACAACAGAAAATAATGAACAGTATCACATTTATTAACTAAACTTGAGAAAGAAGTGAAAGTGGCGGAGGTCACTTAACGTGGTAACGACGTGTGAATACATGAAAATCTGAACTAACGTATGTAATGGAAAATTAGATGTGTTTCTCTAATGTCTTTATTTCCGGGTCAACTTTCCATCACAAGTATTAAAAAAAAGTATAGATTTCCTCCTGTGGTCTTTGTTCACACACACCCCCCTGTGGTTTGACAGGTTTTGCTCAGTGTGTCAGTGTGACTGTTCAGCATGAAGACGACGCTGCTCTTCCTCCGTAAGTAAACTTCTATAAAATAATAGTTTTAAAATTATAATTAAAACCTGAAACTATCAAACACACATGAACTATTTGAATGAATGATTTTGATTTAACTTTAGTAGAAAATCAAATCTCCCTTAATTCTGATTCAATGTAAACGTTCTAAATTATGAAATTGTAACATTGTGATATTATTGAATGAAAAACACTTCATATTAATCTGTGTGTGTTAAAACTCTTGTTTTAGTGACGTTTATCACGTGGACGTCTGCCGACAATCGAGGTAAGTTTACCGCCTCAGTGTGTGTATGCATGTGCGTATGTGCGTGTGTGTGTGTGTGTGTTTGTGTGACAGGAAGTCAGGTGACATGGTCACTCATCTTTTCACTTCCTGTTTTTAATACCACCATTGGGGTTACCATGGTAAAGCAGTTTTATTTGTTGAAATCCCAGATCTGTAGACGTCACAACAACAGAACAGTTCACACAGTAAACTGTGACCACACATATATACAAAGAATACATATTAAAAACACAGTATTATCATACGTGTTCACATGATTCTTCTTCTTTTTCTTCTTCTTCTCTCTCTCAGCCGTGGCGTCCCTCACTCCTGACAGGTCTCAGTATTTTGAGTACAAGGACATCACAGTGAAATGTGAACACAAGGACTCTGATGATTGGACAGTGTGGAGAATCACCACGAAAGAGTCAGTTCAATATCAACACACAACTTCACACACTGGTTAACACTTTGTTGGGGTGTGTGTCTTCATGGGCGCCACCTGGCTGAGGTGGAGCGGTGTCCGTGGTCAAGATGCACCGTCACAAATTACTGAATGCACTGATTTGAAAGTCTCTTTGGATAAAAGCTAGATGACCTGTGACGTAACGTGACGTCTTCACAGTTTACAGATGTCCCAGTGTTGGCAGGGCTGGGGGGCTCAGGCCACCTCCACCTGTGACATGAAGACGGTCAAACAGCCAACCAGTGGAGTTTACTGGTGTCAATCAAAACACGGACAAACCAGCAACACTCTCAACATCACCGTCACTGGTAAGAGAGAGACTCGTCATTTTTTATCTGTTTATATACAGCATATATTTATAATTGTATAAACAACTGTATAATCCGTATATATAAAGACGACCATTGACTGTCTCCAGCTGGTCCAGTGATCCTGCAGAGTCCCGTCCTCCCAGTGGCGGCCGGAGAGATTGTCACTCTGTTCTGTAAAACTAAAAATGCTGCCTACAACCCCCCCGCTGCCTTCTATAAAAATGGCGCCCGCATCAGGGGGATGCTCACAGGTCACATGACCATCCGCAACTTCTCCAAGTCTGATGAAGGAGCCTACAAGTGTGACATCACAGACCTGGGAGAGTCTCCGCCCGCCTGGCTGCTGATGAAAGGTGAATCTTTCTGTTTGTATGCTCATTTTTAAACTCCTGGATAATAGCTGAACTGCAGCAGAAAGAAACTTAAACTAATGGAAAGTCTCTGGTGTTGTCAGATGATTCGGGGCCGGCGTCTCTGTCGGCGTCTCCCGACTCGTCTCAGCTGAGCGAGTATGAGAACCTGTATCTGAACTGCGGCAACGACAGCAGCTTTCATGATTGGACCATCAAGAGGTTCACCAACGAAAGCAAGAAGTTGTCCAGCTGTGGAGAGGACTGGGGGAAGACCACGTCCTCTGGCTGCATCGTACAAACAGTCAAGCAGCTGGACAGCGCCATCTACTGGTGTGAGTCGCCTGCTCGGCAGCGGAGCAACTCCATAAACATCACAGTTTACGGTAAGAGAACCGGACTGACACATCGTGAAAAATATTTTGATTAAATTTGCGCAGATGTTATAAAAATCTCTATTCGTGATTCCTTTCATCGGTTTGTCTGTGTGTCGATTGTTTTATGTTTTAAAAAGCGTTAAGCTGGAGCTTCTGATTGGTCGACACATTATTGTGGTTTTCACGACATCAGTACGACAAAAAACTCGCACAACTGAAGAATGAATTGACCCAGAGTTTGTCTTTCACACATGAACAACACAGCAGGAGGTTTTCTGCACAGACTCAGCATCACATCCTGCTCATGATTCAGGTGAGAGGTGGAGCAGCCGGATGCAGCAGACAGAGACAGGAAGCCACGTATTAAACCTGTTTACATCACCTGGCGTCGTCGTCAGCTCGTATCACCACCAACTCTCTTCACATCTTCGTGTTTTTCCCAGGAGATATTTGTTTTTTAATTGTTGCCTCTGTGTCATTGGTGTTCTCCAGATGGTCCAGTGATCCTGCAGAGTCCCGTCCTCCCGGTGGAGAAGGGAGACAACGTCACTCTGATCTGTAAAACTAAGACTCCGCCCTTCAACCTCTCGGCTGATTTCTATAAAGATGGCACTTTTGTCAGGACGACGCCCACAGGTCACATGACCATCCATCATGTCTCCAAGTCTGATGAAGGAGCCTACAAGTGTGACATCAGAGGCCGGGGAGAGTCTCCACCCGCCTGGCTGTTTGTCACAGGTCAGGAGGTCAAAGGTTAGCGTGGATTTGAGTCAGAAACGTGTGGCTCGCCCCCTAGTGGCCGGCCCCACCTCAACCAGCAGCACATGTGCATAAATTGAAATTGTTCTCAGTAGGCTTAACAAGACGCGGCATCCTCTGTTCTTAACCCTCAACAAGAGTAAAACCGTATCAACAGATGGGTTCTGTCATTTGAGGTATAGTTCTTATCACAGGTTTGTTCAAGTGGTCAAGTTTCTGATCAGTTTGGTTATAATTAGTTATTTGATGATATCAAAAAAGGACAGAGACGTCATGATCGACTGCTGAGAATCACTCCTGATTGGTCGAGAGCGTGTAAGGACGGGACCTTGAAACTATAACTCCTCTCCACGATTACTGCAGCGCAGACTCTGACTTCTTTCAATTGAATTCCTGTTTCTTTTCCAGGTGGAGTCGTCCTCTTGGAACCCTCCCTCACCTTGTTAGTCATCATCCACATCGTGGTCAGCTCGCCATACGTCCTCTCCACGCTGCTCCTGGTGTCCATTTACCGACAGAGGCCCACAGGTAACACACTCACTAATGAATCAATGAATGACTCAAATCAATCAAATCACAAAATATTTAATTTAAGAAAAGGATACCATGGTGATTTCTGATCATTAATAAAATGAATTAACACTGCAGAAAAGGCCCCGCCTGTTTCCCCGACAGCGCCCCCACCTGGCGAGGACGAGGAAGGATTGGAGTACGAGGATGTTGACGCTGACGTCACCACCGAGCATCGCTTCTGAGCTTAACGTCCTCATGTTGTCTGGTTGTTTGTTTTCTTGTGTTTCTTTCTCCTGTATAATGAATCCAATGAGACGTTCTCGGGCAGCGATCTTTGTGTAGTGGTGCTCGTTTTTTTAATAAAGATTTCATAGAAAATAAAATCCTGGTGATGTCGTCAGAAATGTGTCAAACAACATGAGACAGTGGTGGAAATATAAACTGTATTATTTTCACAATCAATTAATCAGATTCATTATTCATCAGATATCAGAAAAAAACATCTAAAATATTTTTCAGCTCAATGAAACAAACACTTGAATTTAATGAGAAATTAAATATTATGTTTATTCCTCCTTTTTTTTAATTCACGTTCTGACTGAATAAGTGATAGAAAACATAAAAACTGTCGAAATATTTAAATTAATTTCATATATATTCATTTTAGTTGCTTTCTTGAAACTTTATTTAAACACTGGCTTTCTGTCACTCCTCAGTCAAACAGTTGGTTGGTTGTTTTGAAACATAACCGTCTCAGGACACGCCTCCTGCGATGGAATAAAGATGGCGGCAGCAGGTCGTCATTGTTTGGAGCGCAGTGACGAGTAAATGACCGCCGGCTCTGGTTGATCTTCTGAACACAAACACAGGAAGAGAAACAGATTCAGTTGAGGAAGCTTCATTATTGTCCTCGATAAATCCCAATTTGTGATGTTATGTAGCTGCCCTGCCACCAGGGGGCGTCGACAGGTTGAGTGTCAGGCAGAAGAAGAAGGAAAACAGAAATAAATAAGTTAAGGGGAAGTAAATACAGGAACATAATGAACAATAAAGGTCAAATCAAAAGAGTAAATAAATAAAAATACAGAGCTACATTGTTTGATGCAAATATTGGTTTGCATGCATTAAATGTTCTATTCATTTATTTATTTAGATCAAGAACAGGACCAGAATCAAGATATGGACGTGAAGTAGGACCAGTACCAGAAGCAGAACATGGACTAGGACCAGAATCAGGACATAGACCAAGACCAGTACTTAAACATGGACCATTACAGGGGTAGAACTAGGATCAGGACCGAAACTTAGAAAAGGACCAGAATAGGATTTGGAACCAGGACCAGAACCAGGACCAGGGCCAGGAACAGGACCAGTGCATCAGTGGGTCCTGTGCACATTGTTCAGGATGTGGGAGGAGTTGCTGTACCTCTGCTGGTGAATGGTCGGATCGTTATTTGTCCATATGTGACGTTGTCCCCTTGTGTCGCTGCAGCTCGATCTCTCTCTGCAAAGTAAAACCGTGGCAATAATCAAAACTGTGACCTGCTGGAATAAAATATCATGTCGGCATAAAAAGGTTTCCTGTCACCAAGGGACAAGCAATGACGTACCCATCGTCCTGTCTGGTTGAAGACTGACATCTTCTGGAGCCCACTCTGCAAAGTTAAGACTCAGTTTATTATTTGAGCGACCCGATGGCTGAAGTGTCGGGGTACTTGACACATGGCAAAGGGCAAAAACAAAATGTCCTCATTATCTCTGTTATTTAATAGAAATAAGAAGTGAAGTTTCTTCAGTAGAAGGTAAAACATCCGTTTGAGACGTTCACCACTGTGTTTCTAAGGAAACAGGAAACGAGAGGGAGGCCTCAGTATGAAACCTTGACCCACAGACCAAACAATAACCACAACCACACTTTTCAAACACGGAATAAAAAAGTGTCCAAACCCTCGTGGTTGTAACAGACACTGACAAACAAGTACCTTAAAACTGCCAGTGTTGTTTAAATAACATACACACAAATTTAAATTCTAATTATTCTAATTTAACGCACAAAAAAACCCTCAATGTCAAACTGGTCCTCACATAGAGGGACAGATAGAATGTTATTTAAGGTTATCCATCAATACCAGGGGTTCACTCCATAATCCCTTTTCCACTAATCTCTGTTAGTGTGACATCTAGTGGCTGAGTGTGTCATACTTATAATATTTAATGCTGGTTCTCACCCTCAGGTTTCCTCCTGACGTAGCATCTCACCAGTAGCACCAGAACAACCAGAATTACTAAACCAGCGATGGATGGGATAATGTAGGTAACGTAGGTAAAGGTGGGTGATAGAAGAGATGTGGTGATCGATTTCCCTGAAATGATCAAACAAAATGGAAAAGATTTGAAAAATGATTTGTGGACATCAACTTGGCTAAAGAAGCTTGACCTCCTGACCTGTGATGCTGATCCAGGCGGGTGGAGACTCTCCCCTGGCCTCTGATGCCACACTTGTAGGCTCCTTCATCAGACTTGGAGACATGATGGATGGTCATGTGACCTGTGGGCGTCGTCCTGACAAAAGTGCCATCTTTATAGAAATCAGCCGAGAGGTTGAAGGGCGGAGTCATAGTTTTACAGATCAGAGTGACGTCCTCTCCTGTCTCCACTGGGAGGACGGGACTCTGCAGGATCACTGGACCACCTGGAGACAAATGGCAGCGTTTCATCCAATCACACAACTCAACCAACACTTAGGCTGCATCACTGTTGCTATGGTTACACCTGGTGCACTATCCAGTATTTCAGGCGAGACAAAGGACAAAGGACAAAGGAATGGTGGAACCTTTTGAGGAGAGATATAGTTTGTAAGAAACTTCTGGTGTCTATATGATGCTATTTCACCTGAGTGACATCATCACAACCTCCTCCACCACCGCAATATTTGTTTTTGTTGCATATGTGCAAATATGTTTTAGTACATAACGGCAGAATAAATGAACTCTTACCAGTCACAGTGATGTTGACCCAGTTACTTGCTCCTCCCTCTGTGGACTCACACCAGTAAACTCCACTGTCCATTAGGGACGACACTGTCGATGACACAGGAAGAAGCAGCTTTGTCTCCCCCAGTCTTCACACTTCGACTCCGGTGCCTGTGCTCGTGTTCCTCCTCAGCGTCCAACCAGCCGAGCTGTGGTCGTCCTCACAGCTCAAAGAGACAGAAGTCCCCTCTGAAGAACTGAGAGCTGCTGGGACTCAGAGTCACTACAGCTGTAGTAGATGCTATCAATTCAAACCCATTCAATGGTTCAGACACGATCTGCTTTTTATAGATTGCATCAGAGTTAAATATAAATATGAACAGAATATGTTTCCTTTAAACTTCATTAGAATCAGAAATGATTTAATTAAACACCAGAAGCTGTGATGTAGAAACAGTTTGATGAACTGACCTGGGTTCGTGCTGCAGCAGAGCGATGACATCAGCACTGAGGAGAAACATCATCAGACGCTATTTTAACTTTACATTTTGTATATACCGCATCCCAGACTATATAACAGAATATATTAATAATAATACGTTTTTTTAAATGTATTATTATTATTCAATGTCTGGTGTTGTAAAGGAGCATCATTGAGTTTTACGGTTAAATGAATACGTGTTGTTGTTCCTCATTTCCTTCTTAACTTCTCGTGATAAACATCCATTAATGTTCTGAAATATTTCTGACGCCCACATCAACCTTCAACGTGTTAAAACAAGTCTTCCTCTCATGTTGAAACCAGCATGCTGAGTCTTGATGTCTTTAAAAGCTCTGGGATCAGATAAACTAAATGAACACATTCTATAAACATCAGTTTGTGTCTCTATCAGTCAGTAAACTTTAACTCTCTGTAGCTTCTGTATGTGATTGAATAAAGTTTGATAAATAAAATCTTACTCCTTGTATCTCTTCTTCTGCAGCTATGAAAATATTATAATAATAAAATATTGACTCACAGAGCAGCTTCACCTCACATGTTTGTCCCATTTTGTCGTGTGAGAGGAAGCGCTGAGAGCAGCTCAACCATCTGCACCTCTGTGGTTTTCACACATGTGTAAAAAGATCATTGGTTTCAGTTCATTCGCTCAGTTCTGAGCTGTGAGGTTCGTTAAACCAACAAACAGACATGATGCAAACCAATGAACAGAAAATAAGTTGTAAATATTCTGCAGTGATTGTTTGATCATGTGAGGATGAAAATCATGTCCATGTGTTCAAGTCGTTTCAAAGGTTCCACAACAGTTTGTCTTCACGGTTTAAAACAGGCGACATCATGTGAATCAGGCAAACGTTTGTTGGTAAAGAGCAGGTTCTAACACGATCTGAAAATACAAGAGGCTGGAACACCAAGTTTGTCTCTGTGTATTTTTAAAGGGGCTTTCTGCAGAAAGGATCAACACAGTGAGTCACAGGGATCTCAGAGTGAAGATGGAGAACAGCCAAATGCAAGGCACTGATATAGATTAGATTAGATTCAACTTTATTGGCATTGCACAGTACAAGTACTTATACAACGAAATGCAGTTTAGCATCTAACCAGAAGTGCAAAAAAAAAGGCAGTCAAGTGCAGAGTATTGTGCGTATTTAAAGTGGAATGTAAATAAATAGATATGTACAGTAAGAAATATATGGAATAGTACAGTATTAAGAGGTATTGTATGATATAAGAACTATGAGCAAGATAAATATATAAAAATATAAAAATATGAATATACTATAATACAGTAGTAAAAAAAGTAACAGTGTAGTGCAAATGTTCAAATGTTCATTGGTTGTAGGAGGGTGTGTGGCAGTTGCTCTGGACAGCTGCAATGGTGGGGAGTGTGGAACTGGTGATGCGTTGGGCAGTCTTCACCACCCTCTGCAGTGATGTCCGGTCCACAACAGAGCAGCTGCCATACCAAACTGAGATGCAGTTGGTGAGGATGCTCTCGATGGTGCAGCGGTAGAAATTCACCAGAATCTGAGGAGACAGATGGGCCATCCTCAGTCTCCTCAGGAAGAAGAGACGCTGGTGTGATTTCTTGACCAGGGTTGAGGTGTTGAGGGTCCAAGAGAGGTCCTCAGAGATGTGGACACACAGGAACTTGAAGCTGCTGACACGCTCAACCTCCGTCCCGTTGATATGGATGGGGGTGTGTGTGCCACCTTTCTTCCTGTAGTCCACGATGAGCTCTTTGGTCTTCTTGGTGTTGAGAGCCAGGTTGTTATCGGCGCACCACTTCGCCAGATGCTGGACCTCTTCTCTGTAGGCCGACTCATCGTTGTTGCTGATGAGGCCAATCACCGTAGTAGCGTCTGCAAACTTGACAAAAGTATTAGTTACATGTACAGGTATGCAGTCATAGGTGAATAGTGAGTAGAGGAGAGGACTTAGCACACAGCCTTGGGGCACGCCGGTGTTCAGGATGAGGGTTGAGGAGGTGTGGTTCTCTAACCTAACAGACTGGGATCTGTTGGATAGGAAGTCCAATATCCAGTTGCAGAGGGAAGTGTTGATGCCTAGGTTGCCGAGTTACGTGATAAGTTTGGAGGGGATGATTGTGTTGAAAGCATTCTTACATAAGAGTTGTTATTGTCCAGGTGAGAAAGTGCGGGTTGAAGTGCCCTGGAGATGGCATCCTCCGTACTCCTGTTCTGGTGGTAGGCGAATTGGTCTCTCTGAGCCAGTTCAGACTGGTTCTGTAGGCACAGTTGGAGACAGGAATTAAAACCCAGGGAAAAAAAATGTTTGCATACATTTCCATTAGGTTCTTGCACAGTCAATAAGTAATAGAAAGGTCATACAGGTTTCAGGTTACAACACTTCAGGTCATAAAAGTCTTGCACAGGTCTGCAAAAAGTTACTCTTCAACTAGTTTTCAACCACACTTAATTATTTTTCACTACACGTTATTATTTCTTGCTCATGTATTTTTTCCCAAAGGCTCCGTAACTTACACATTAACACAATCACAGATGTTTCACCAGCTGTTCTTGCTGCATTTAGCAGCTTGAAGTGTTTCCTTTAGTCCGGATCCTGTGTTTGTTCCACTTCTTATTTTTTTTATGTAACAGTTTGACCTTCGGCTCTTATCAGTCAACAACAGTCCATTTCTGTGAAACCCCACCCCTTCCATTGGCACTCGTTCAGATCATGATGAGTCATGTTAACACTTAACTGACTGTGTGTTTGATGGTTAACTTCAACTGGATCTTGTAAAGATATCCTGGTTCTGTTAGAACAGACCCCTGTTCAATAAACTTGTTTTAGAAGAACACAGTGTAAATGGAGTCAGAGTTTCGTTTTATCCTTTCCTTCAGGGTAAAGCCCCAGTGGTTGGTACGTGCAGCTCTGGCAGAGAGAGAGTTAATCTCTCCAACACCCTCCCTCCTCTCCCTCCATATCCTCATCACACACACAGTTTGTTTTTCCATTGCGTCAGAAATGTTGCTGGTTGAAGTTTCGTCCCTGCTGCTCCTCTGTCTCTCTGCAGCTGCAGGTCAGTCCTTTTTATTTGATTTCGTGTTTGACCTCTGACCTTTAAGAAGTTTAATGAAGCGTCTTGTTCTATGTGAAGAGTCATTGAACTTCAGGACAGCTGGACTCTCTGGACTGTCTGTCTACATCAGATAGGTGACTCTCACTCACTCTTCTGAAAATAAAATATTAGTCAAAGTCAACTCTTCCCCCTTGTAGCAGCTGCTTCTGTGAGAACAAGAGAACGTCAGTAGATCCTGTGACCAGAGAGAGAGACAGAGAGCTGAGCCACTGCTCTGAGCTCATCTGGCAGGGAGGATACTTTTAGACCAAAGCTTATAGACTGAAACTTGAAAGGGACTGAGCACTGTGGAAAATGAAAACCACCCTGCAGACAGGTTCCCATGAAACAACAGGAGGGAGGAAACAGATCAGAGTAGGAGGTGGAGTTGATCTTTGAAAAAGATCCCTCCAGAGGCCACTCCCCGTTGCACAACGTGACCAACCAGTTGTTCAGTACAAACTGGTTATGATGTAGGCGAAACGAACTCTCTGTGTTCACACTAACTACTCGTTTCTCTTCATAGAAATGCAGAACAAATGATCCTTAAAATGTTGATGACTGTTTCCTTTGTTGGATAAACATGAAGTTTAATTTGAGATCAAATCTAACTCACACTTGAAATGCATAGGATTCTCTTTATTGTCTTTGTTGTTAGGCATTAAATTAAAGTTTCTGTTCCACCTGAGGAAGTGGCTTTAAATTATAAAACAAAATGTAAAAGTCAACTTTATTTAAATAGAACATTCAAAACAACATGTTTGACCAAAGTGCTTTACAAAGTCAAAGATACAACAAGAGCGTGGCCTAGGCGATAGAGCGGGTGCTCTGCAACAAGAAGGTTTGAATCCCACTCTAGCCCTGCATGCCTAATCTTGCCTAATTGGCAAGATACTGAACCCCTAAATGGCCCCTCATGAATGCTGAGTGTTCTAAAAATGGAAGTCGCTTTGGATAAAATAAATGACATGTAATGTAAGAAGTTGAAATATATCAAAATACTAATAATTAAAAGAATTATAAAATCTGTTGTGATAAAAACATTCTCAACTGGAACAGAAGGCTAAAGAGAAGTTTTTTGACCAATGATTTGAAGCATGCGAGAGAGAGGGGTTAGAAACAATGCTTTTTTTTTAATGTGATCTTTGTGTTGTTTGTGTGTGTTTGTGTAGATCAGCAGGAGACAACAGTGAAGCCTGGAGACGATGCCACTCTTCAGTGTCACTGTCTCAGCGATGCTGCAGTCATGCAGTTAGAGTGGACCAGACTGGAACAGAAGTCAGATGGTTACGTGTTCTTCTACCGGAACAACCGGTTGATTGAAAAATACCAGCATCCATCTTTTTGTGGTCGAGTGGAGCTGAGAGATCCAGACAGGAAGGACGGAGACGTGTCTGTGACTTTGAAGAACGTCACCGTCAAAGATGCTGGAACGTACAAGTGTCAAATTACCAGCATCATAACAGAGAATGGTGAAAGAACAACTACTGAGTTCAGCAGCATCGTCAACCTGACTGTCACAGACTCAGGTGAGTTGGTAGAATCCAGACTCAGATAGAATCCAGACTTAGGTGAGGTGGTAAAGAATGTTCGGTCATCACCTACCTGACACATGTTCTGCTCTGGTCCCTCAGCTCCACTCAAGTTGTATGCAGGAAACAAGGATGAAGGAAACATTGGTGGAGGAAACGAGGATGGGAGAAATGTTCAGAAACCTTTCGTACCTTTGGCTTTTGGGACAGTTGCTGGCTTGTTACTTATTATTGGTATTATCATCTTTATCAGTCATCAGTTGATGAAAAAACACACATGTGTGAGGAACCTACATTCTGATGTCAAGACAGAGGCAGTGTCAGAGCGCTTTACTCATGAAAGTTCACATATTCTGCTGTAAGACTGAAAACAGGCTGATACCACCAAGATATGTTTTTTTTTCAATTTGGGTGACCTAAGCCTTTATAAACAAAAATGCCCCATTATAAGTTTGGTGGTGGCGCAACCTGACGGCATTGATCTGCAGGGTTGTGTCTGGGATTCTCGCTAGGTGGACTGGTGCCCACAATCCAAAGACCTGCAGACTCGTCAGGTTCCTGTAGGAATGCTGCTTCGGTTCATCCAGAGAATATTGGTCGTGCTGTCGACAGCTTTAGATCACCTCCTTTAAAACATGATAGTGTACAACACTGCAGGAGCCTTAAAAGTCACAGTCAGAAAAAATATATATAATAAATAATAATAAATATGATAATATAATAAATATTAATAAAAAAACACTTGTAGCACTTATATTGCACTTTGTAGTTAGACTTTGTAAAAATTGTACTGACTTGGTTCTTGTTGTTCTGGGCTTGTACCCTCATGGTTTAATGCACTTATTGTAAGTCACTTTGGATAAAAGCTTAATGAAATGTAATGTAAAGTAAAAGAGACATCTATATATTTTAGCATTTAGCAGCTAAATAGTCTGATGTTTTCAAGAGCAGGAGGAGACCAAACACAGAGAAAAAAGAGAAGGGACGCTGGACCTCATCTGACACAAACAAACCAAATGAGCCATTGTGTTGATCAGTGGAAATATTCAGCTGTTTGATCACAAGTGTGGGGGGGGGCCGAACATCCCCTCTGTCCATGCTTTTACTCTGGAGGAGGAGGTTCACAGGAAATGCCAAAAGTTCCTACTGGATCAGACCGGGTCTTTACAGGCCGGTAAAATCTAAATAAATTTTACAGATCAACACAAAGTGAAACACTTTAGTGTTCTGAGTTTCTCTCAAATTCTAAAACATTTTGAACAATTCAATAACATTAATAATAGGATAGGATTTTAGCGTCCAAAACATTTCATGAACTATGTCTTTGTTATGTTGAAAATGTGTTAATGTGAACGCGGCAGGAAGCTGAACGTCTGTCAGGATGCTGCAAAAAGTGGAGTTTATCTTTAACTGAAACACAACACTGAGATTTTGCAAGTTGTAAATAATAAAAATGAATAAAATGAACGTTGATTTAATCGTCAGCAGCAGAACATGTGATCATATCAGGAATAAAGGAGCCAAACAGAAAGTGGAATGTTATTTTGAATGTTATATGAACATGAATGTACTTTTCTGTTATCAGCATTTGATTCAGTTTTACATGTTTTTAATAAAAAAGTTTTTAAAGAATTTCTGTCAGTAGAACTCATTCCTCCACCAAGAACCAGAAGTCTCTTAAAGTCTGCACCGACTCTGTCATGTCTGTTTTGACATAATTTGTAAACTGTTGATTCTTAACTGATCCACATGATCTCAGTGACACGTCAGTTATAGTTACAGGTTTTTTACAATTTGTTATCGTCACATTGGCTGAAAAAAAAACTGCCTCAGTCAGTACTTTCCTTTGAATCAAAGTCTTTGACATATTATTGTACTGTATTCTTTGATTAAACCTAATTCCAGTTTTAATTATTGTAAAGGTCATGCTTAAATTTCTGTCACCCGTTTCTATCCTTTAATCTAATGTGTGTTGAATAAAGTTTTTTTACTGTCCTAATACAGAAAATAGAGGATTATCTTATTCTACCGAACCTTAATGAGTCTCATCTTAAATGTCACATTATTATTTGTGATAAGTTTAAAGTCAGATTCAGAAAAACTTGAATTGTTATGAGGCTGTCTTGTATTTTGATTTGTCTCGTGTGACGATCATATAGCAACTAATTATTGTTCCTCATGTTGTTCAGTGAAGTCTGTGGTTGTGTTGATGTGAGCATCTGCTGCCTCCTGCTGGTCGACTCCCATCACAACATCCAGGGCCATGAACCACGAAGAAGAGATGAAACATCAAGAGGAAGAAAAACGAAATAAAGACGAGTGTGAATTAATATAACCACACTTTTCAGTACGTGTCGAAAATCTGATTACTTGATTGTGAAAATAATACAGTTTATATTTCCTATACAACCATCACTGACTCATGTTGTTTGACACATTTCTGACGACACCACCAGGATTTGATTTACTACAGGAGAAAAAACTGAAAAACCAAACAACCAAACAACATGAGGACGTTAAGCTCAGAAGCGATGCTCGGTGGTGACGTCAGCGTAAACATCATCGTACTCCAATTCTTCCTCGTCCTCGCCAGGTGGGGGCGCTGTCAGGGAAACAGGCGGGGCCTTTTCTGCAGTGTTTTAGATTAATGATCAGAAATCACCATGATATCCTTTTCTCAAAGTATGTATTTTGTGATTTCATTGATTTGAGTCATTCATTGATTCAGTAGTGAGTGTGTTACCTGTGGGCCTCTGTCGGTAAATGGACACCAGGAGCAGCGTGGAGAGGACGTATGGCGAGCTGACCACGATGTGGATGATGACTAACAAGGTGAGGGAGGGTTCCAAGAGGACGACTCCACCTGGAAAAGAAACAGGAATTCAATTGAAAGAAGTCAGAGTCTGCGGGAGAGTTATAGTACCAAGGTCCCGTCCTTACACGCTCTCGACCAATCAGGAGTCAGTCTCAGCAGTCGATCATGACGTCTCTGTCCTTTTGATATCATCAAATAACTAATTATAACCAAACTGATCAGAAACTTGACCCCTTGAACAAACCTCAGTGTGATAAGAACTACCTCAAATGACAGAACCCATCTGTTGATAGGGTTTTTGGTAGTTTTACTCTTGATGGTAAAACTACCAAGGAAGCTCTGAGAGCAGCTCAACCATCTCAGCCTCTGTGGTTTTCACACTTCACAAAACTCACCGTTGGTTTCAGTTAATTCGTTCAGTTCTGAGCCGTGAGGTTCGTTAAACCAACACACACACATGATGCAAACCAATGAACAGAAAAGAATAAGTAAATATTCTGCAGTGATTGTTTGATCAAGTGAGGATGAATAACAGGTCCATGTGTTCAAGTAGTGTCGAAGGTTCCACAACAGTTTGTCTTCACGGTTTAAAACAGGCGACATCATGTGAATCAGGCAAATGTTTGTTGGTAAAGAGCAGGTTCTAACATGATCTGAAAATGCAAGGGGCTGGAACACAAAGTCAGAAAAAAAAGTTACTAGTTAACAACAGTCCATTTCTGTGAAACCCCACCCCTTCCATTGGCACTCGTTCTGATCGTGATGAGTCATGTTAACACTTAACTGACTGTGTTTGTTAGGTTAAGTTCAATTGGGTCCTGGAAAGATATCCTGGTTCTGTTGAACTCGCTTCCTAGAACAGCCCCCTGTTCAATAAAGTTGGTTGAGAAGAACACAGTGTAAATGGAGTCAGAGTTTTGTTTTAACTTTTCCTTCAGGGTAAAGCCCCAGTGGTTGGTAGGTGCAGCTCTGGCAGAGAGAGAGAGTTAATCTCTCCCACACCCTCCCTCCTCTCCCTCCCTCCTCTCCCTCCCTATCCTCATCACACACACAGTTTGTTTTTCAGTGCGTCAGAAATGTTGCTGGTGGAAGTTTCGTCCCTGCTGCTCCTCTGTCTCTCTGCAGCTGCAGGTCAGTTCTTTTTATTTGATCTTGTGTTTGACCTCTGACCTTTAAGAAGTTTAATGAAGCGTCTTGTTCTATGTGAAGAGTCATTGAACTTCAGGACAGCTGGACTCCAACTGTCTGTCTACATCAGATAGGTGTCTCTCACTCACTCCTCTGAAAATCAAATATTAGTCAAAGTCAACTCTTCCCCCTTGTAGCAGCTGCTACTGTGAGAACAAGAGAACGTCAGTAGATCCTGTGAACAGGGAGAGAGACAGAGAGCTGAGCCACTGCTCTGAGCTCATCTGGCAGGGAGGATACTTTTAGACCAAAGCTTATAGACTGAGCACGGTGGAAAATGAAAACCACCCTGCAGACAGATTCCCATGAAACAACAGGAGGGAAGTAACAGATCAGAGTAGGAGATGGAGTCTGTCTGGTTGTTGATCTTTGAAAGAGATCCCTCCAGAGGACACCCCCCCCCGTGTTGCACAACGTGACCAACCAGTTGTGCAGTACAAACTGTTAATGATGTAGGCATACAAACTCTCTGTGTTCACACTAACTACTTGTTTCTCTTCATAGAAATGCAGAACAAATGATCCTTAAAGTGTTGATGACTGTTTCCTTTGTTGGATAAACATGAGGTTTAATTTGAGATCAAATCTAACTCACACTTCAAATGCATAGGATTCTCTTTATTGTCTTTGTTGTTAGGCATTAAATTAAAGTTTCTGTTCCACCTGAGGAAGTGGCTTTAAATTACAAAACAAAATGTAAACGTCAACTTTATTTAAATAGAACATTCAAAACAACATGTTTGACCAAAGTGCTTTACAAAGTCAAAGATACAACAAGAAAACAGGAAGTCGAAATATATCAAAATACTAATAATTAAACGAATTATAAAATCTGCTGTGATAAAAACATTCTCAACTGGAACAGAAGGCTGAAGAGAAGTTTTTTGACCAATGATTTGAAGCATGCGAGAGAGAGGGGTTAGAAACAATGCTTTTTTTTCTTAATGTGTTCTTTGTGTTGTTTGTGTGTGTTTGTGTAGATCAGCAGGAGACAACAGTGAAGCCTGGAGACGATGCCACTCTTCAGTGTCACTGTCCCACCGATGCTGCCTTCGCCCTTTTAAAGTGGACCAGACTGGAACATGAGTCAGATGGTTACGTGTTTGTCTACCGGAACAACCAGTTGATTGAAAAATACCAGCATCCATCTTTTCGAGGTCGAGTGGAGCTGAGAGATCCAGAGATGAAGGACGGAGACGTGTCTGTGACTTTAAAGAACGTCACCGTCAAAGATGCTGGAACGTACAACTGTCAAATTACCAGCATCATAACAGAGAATGGTAAAAGAACAACTACTGAGTTCAGCAGCATCGTCAACCTGACTGTCACAGACTCAGGTGAGTTGGTAGAATCCAGACTCAGGTGAGGTGGTAGAGAATGTTCTGTCCTCACCCACCTGACACATGTTCTGCTCTACAGGCCCCTCAGCTCCCCTGGCTGAAGGAAACAAGGATGAAGGAGACAAGGATGAAGGAGACTATGGTGGAGGAAAGGAGGATGGGAGAAAGAGTCAGAAACCTGTTGTACTTGCGGTTTGTCTGACAGTTGCTGTCCTGTTACTTATTGGTGCTGTCGTCTTTATCAGATATAAGTTGAAGAACAAACACACGTATGTCCACACAGAGAAAAAGGAGACAGACGATGGACTTCATTTGACACAAACAAACCACATGAGCCAACAAGTTGATCAGCGTAAATGTTCAGCTGTTTGATCACAAGTGTGGGGGGGGCCGAACGTCCCCCCTGTCCCTGCTGCTACTGTAGATCCTTGTTGTTCTTGGTTTGTACCCTCGGGGTTAAATGCACTTATTGTAAGTCGAGTTCCTCCTGGATCAGACCCGGTCTTTACAGGCCGGTAATATCATTCATATCAATCAATCAATCAAATTGTATTTATATAGCCCATATTCACAAATCACAATTTGTCTGATAGGGATTTATCAAGGTGTGACATCATCTGATCTTAACCCTCAACAGGAGTCAGGAAGAACTATTCTAGATTTAACCAGAAGGGCTGGCACAGGGGCCTCGCTGCCTTATCCCTACCACACATCTGAACACTGACTCCAGGACATGGAGAACACTCTGACACACACACACACAGTTAATGTAGTGTTTTTAAAACAAACACACACTCAGTTGTTTATTCTGCATAGTGTGTGAGACGGCTGTGAAAAGGTGTGTTGTTTACATGGCAGTACCCTGCCACACAGCTGCTGGCAGAACCAGGCCTGAGAGACAGGAGGAATGTATTTTTTACCTTTTTATTTTCATGTGAATATGCTCTATATCAGTATTCTGCTATGTGAACCCCCCTATCCAATGTGGTACGTGCTGCTCAGGAACCTGTCTTCATTTGGAGGGATACGGTGTAATTCAAACTTTTAATTAATGTTACTGTGACTACTCTCTGAAAGAGCAATATAAAACAGCTGTCATTTATAAAGTGCAAGTCGGTACTGTAAGGTATTTCCAGATTCAGATTAAGGCTGAAATTGAAATGACAACAAAAACCTCTCACCAAAACCTGCTACTTGAAATATGTTGACAATGTATGTAAATGTTCTGTTGTTACTGTAGTTTCTGAACAAAATCGTTTATAATAAAGTATTTTCTATTTATGAATAATCTTTGCCCAAATTCTGTCCTGTATTTTAACTAATTAATAATCCAAAGGAAAATTCACAAAAAAACATCTAATGAGGTCATGAAATTTCTTCAGATTTAACAATTTGATGATGCATCCACCTTAATTATTAAAAGGTATCAATATCAATATGGGCGATACTGGCCCTGTATTTACTTCGTCTGTGCATCACGTCAGGTTCAACTTTGTGATGAACAGACGTCTAATGAGAGATCCTAACACTGATCAATGTGGTGAGAAACAGAATGAACCCGATCGGTTGTCCTTCATGAACATACAAGTTTAATACAACATGGATCTGTCAACAGAGAAGATTCTTGGTCCAACTTTCATGCTGACCATAAAACTTAAAGTACACTAGATGCATTCCATTACTTTACCAAACTAGAGTGAACAGATATCAGGTTACGTCCTGACAAGATGCTCATTATCACAACACCGGAGACGGGACCAAAACAACACAAACAGAAAACATGGACTACGCAGAAGATCAGGTAGAAATAAGTCAGACAAAATATTGAAGGTGTTAGAAGGTGTTTATATCCTTTATTCTGTTTAACACAAAGTGGTTAAATGTTTCTTTCCCTTGTGTTTAAAGTGTTCTATAGCTGTGTCTCAATTCAGGGTCGCACACTTCAGAGGCTGCATTTAAAGACGCTTTGTGTCCCAGCGGCAGAAGAATTTATAAAAAATGTAATTTAGAGCATCACCCGAAAAGCTTGTCTATTAAAAAACATCTCTTTCCAACAGCTGGTGATGCAATAAGAAAACAAGGTCGTCTCATTTTGGTTCGGTCATCAAACTCAAATCAGCAGAAATTAACAAATGAAAAGACACGATCGACTGGTCTTTATCGACCTGTAGCTGTGGAGACATTTTAATGTTTCAAAGAAAACAATTAGTCACGATCTCAGACGTCACATGTGCATCAACAAACATTTTAGGTGACATGACATAAACATGAATCATAATGAAGTCATGTGACGTCACTGAGCTGCCTCCCCTTCAGGAGGCATGGTCACACCCCAGGGCATGCTGGGTAAGTAGTTGGAGAGCCACTCCCCCCAGCTGCTCCTCGGCTCCGCCCCTTCTCCACCTCCCCGTCCTCCTTTCACCTCCCACCCCCCCACCACCCACTCATGTTCTCCCCTCCCTCCGGCTGCCTCCCCCCTCTCCTCCCTCAGAATCACACTGTAGCGCTTCCTAGAAGCTTCTCCCCCACCTGCGCCTCCATCTTCTGCAGGGACCCGACACTCCTCCTCCATCACATCCCTCCATCCGGATATGGCCTCTTCTTTGCTCAACAGGCGGTACAGAGTCTTCCGATACACCCCCCTCTCCTCCATCGCTCCTCTCTCGCCTTCATCCGCTCTCTTCACTTCTTCTCCCGTCGGCTCCAGAGTGACGAGGAGACCTTCCCTCCCTCCTCGTCCTCCCCCCTCACCTTCGCTCACTCTGTCCTCCCTCTCCACAACTTTTTCTTCCTCTCTGTGGATAAACAGAACGGAGCGATACAGTGCCACCACTCCTCCTCCTCCTCCTCCTGCCACGTCCTTCTCCTCCCTCCTGTTGTACGTTAACAGCCTCACCCCCTCACCACCTGCCCCCCGTCTTGCCAGAGCCCCGTTCAGAGGCTTGTACACCTTCCTGTACCAGTCCACCAACCTCGCCAGAGTTGCCAATATGCACACCAGCGACACAACGCACAGCAGCAGGCACACTACAAAGAGCCAGAAGCAGAACCCTCCTGCAGCTCCGACGGCACCGACTCTACCACGACGTTCACCACCCGCCGCTCTGTCAGATACCCGTGTGGAGGCTGGGGTGTTTGCTGCCTCAGTGGGGGCGGTGGCCGTGATCAGCTTCAGTTTCGGAGTTGTTGATGTAACAGTTGAAGGAACCGATTCAGTTGTCCGAGCTTTGATGGGCGCAGCCGTTGACGTGCTCACAGGACTTTCAGAAGTAAGATGTGACCCAAAAGATAAATTCCTTACTCCAGCATCTTTCTCAAAAATGCTTGACCGCTCAAAATAACTCGTGAAAGTTTGGTACCAGGACCATGTGACTACTGTGTGGTGCTCTGTGTGGAGTTGTAACGTGGCCACAGTGGGTGTGACAGTAGCAGCAGCAGTGATAGTAGTAGCAGGAACAGAGGAAACGCTGGGAACACTGGAGGAAGCAGCATCCGTCGAACACCAGTCAGACTCAGTAAGACTCATCAGTGGTTGACCTTTGAGCCTCTGGGGAGAATCACATATCTGTGAAAACACAACAACAATCACAAAGTCAGTCACAGCATGCCAAACCTAAAAATCCAGTTGGACGTTAAACATGCATCACAGTAAAATCAACCTCATCAAAATACGTGAATGTCCGTCCTCAGTCCTGAGGTAGAATCTCTCTCAAGGTTTGTACGACGTTGATCGAGGGTTGAACTGTTTTTAACGGTCACAGCTAATCAAGTTCAACAAGACCCCGACATACAGGAGCTCATTTACCCGGACTGAACTGTCCTCAAGTGAACAGGAGATGGCGCTGTACCGCCAAATACATAAAGCTTGGGTACGGTTTTAAGAGTCACAGCGTCTGTCTTTGCTCGTTTGTTTGTGGAACTCACGACACTTTCAGGTCTCAACGTGACGAGTGGACCATCGCGGACGTAGACGTTGTTATATTCATCAATGTATTGGTGCAAGTAACCAATGTTACAGGAGCAGACCCAGGGATTGGCTGAGAGATAGAGGTACGGCACATCCTCCTTCGTTCTGAACCAATTGTCCGGCATCACTTTGATCTAAAAGGCAAAGGACACACGTGTTGCAGTTTTAGACCATCAATCGCCCCCTAGAGGCAAGAAAATGAACAGCTGTTGTAGCCTGGTCCACCCCAAACTTTGTGCTCACATACTTTCAGAGTTCTCGGTGTGTGTTCTCACCTGGTTGATCTCCAGGGACAGGGTCTCTATGACCGGAATAGGGCGGAGCAGGAGCTCAGGAAGCACTTTGATATGATTGGACGACAGTTCCAGGATCTAAAAGGCGACAGAACAACAACATCTCTGATTCGTACTTTTCAGGTCATCTACATGTCCTATTTCTCCGGTACAACTCCGGCCTGTCCTAACACAATATCTCATGAACGCCTTGAGGGAATTTCTTTAAATTTGGTAAAAAGTATTTCCCCCCCCATGACCACACATTATATTTAGAAGACTTTGAGAGAAGCCTTTCAGATTTGACTCAAAAGTTAACTTAGACTCATGGATCAACTTTGGTGATGATAGGTCAATTTGAATGAGTTGTCACTTTCACTTTCTGTGGTCAAAGGTGACAGTGACCTCACATGAGTCTGGAAATAAACATGTAGAAAGACTGGAACTGCACCGGTTGGCGGAGGTTTACAACCACAGGTGGGTGATTTTTGCTTTTCTCTAACCTCTAAACATCTTCACGTGTCTTTTCATGGATGGATGTATACATGATCAGAATGGTCATTGTGCTACATGCTAACACACTGATATGCTAATATGCTTATTCACCCACCTCCAGTACACTGAGTCCAGAGAAGGAGTCGTCGCTCAGAGTGTCGATGTTGTTGTTGTCCAGGTGGAGTTCGGTCAGAGCGGGACAGGCGCTGAAGGAGCCGTCAGGAATGGACCTGAGGCGGTTCCTCCCCAGTCGGAGAACACTGAGGGTGGGCAGGATGGGAGCGCCGCTGGGAGTCACCTCTGGAACCTGGAGACACAAGACGTCATGAAACTCGTGATTTAATACTGATGAAGTGGCCTCAACGTTACTAATTCAGTCTGATACAAAATAACTCAGATGGACACCTGGTTGCGTGTGAGGTCGATCTCATAGATGTCAGGAAAAATCTTGAAGGAGGACCAGGACAAACTGGAGAACAGGTTCCTGTGAAACAACAGAACCTAAAAAAGGAGAGAAGGAAATATTCAGTTTCATGTCCCTCTGTCGTCTTATCAGTCGAACGCAGGAAGCTTGTGTGTCCGCTGTGGTCTCCTCCTGTCACTCAAATCCAATCAGGGATGAGACATTTTAAACTTCTTTTATCTTCTCACAGCTGCAGAATCGTGCTTTGTCATTTTACATCATCATTCATTCTGGGTTTTTTTGTGTTAAATTGAAGTTTAATTGTAACTTTTCCATGTTTCCTCTGAGGAAAACTGCTTCTTTACATAATCATTTGATCTTTTTCTAATTATGTCTGTTCTTGTAATAAGACTGTTTTCTCTCTGATCACAGTTTTCACTTTACATGTTATTTTTTACTAAACTGGATTAATATGATTGATTTTTGAATATTAATAATTTTTAAAGTCCAAATTTCCTGAAATATTTAAACTTTTATATATTTTTTTCCGCCTGGAAGTCACAACAGAAACATGATCTTCGCTCTGCAGCAGCCCTTGGTGTTTACCTTGGTCGTGGGTTCGAGTCCCGCCGGGATGCCGCTGAACCCGGCCGCCGTGCAGTTCATGCTGGGCCGGTGGTCCTTGTCCCTGCCACTGTGGCAACCTGCCACAGCTGTAACCCTGGCAACGTGGGACAGAAGACAGAGGAGGAGGACAAGCTGCATGGTGAGACAGACTCTGAACGACTGAGTCCAAGTGAAGAGAAGCTGAGGAAGTATCTGTTTGATTGACAGCTGCGGACACGGGAAGTGAGATAAGTAGTCTGTTGCCGACAATGACGCTTCATACTCCGTCGAGCTGTTCCAGGGTTTACAGGGAATTATTACACCTACAGAGACTCAGTATCCCACAATGCATCATGGACCTAAACCTTTTCACTTGTTAATGTTGCTGTACCAAATGTGCCGGCTGTTCCTCTAGTGGGCGCTCACACAGTAGTCCTCATAGAATTTAAATGGACAAAGCTAAACAGTTAAAATTATTAATAAAACCTACTTCTGCACGAAAAAAATGTTTACCATTTACTTTGATCTTTGGTCCATGTCCCATCTTCTAACGTGGAGGAGGAAGGGGCGTATGATCCAAACAGCATCCAGACACCAGGGTGATGGATTCAGCTTCACTTATTTTACAGTAGATGTTCTAGACTGACTCCAGAGCACCCCCGACACAACCCAGAAATAACTACTAGACAAAAGGATGGCCTATAATACAGAGCATCATGCATTGCTCTCAAGCTGAATGAAAGAAAGACGTTGGAAAGAGGAGAGAATGAAAATTATATCAAAATGTATATACAAATATATAAAATTCAGTTTTACGCTTCTGAAAGAAGAAGATTTAAATCAGCTGGTATAAACTCTTTAACTGGGCCGACTGGAACAAAGCACCTGTAGTGTTTTCAAATCAAGTGAAACAAATAAAGATTTTCTCAAAGTTTGTCAAATTGTTCGCATTTTAAATGTTTTAATTACAATTATCAAAGTTAGTGTTGAATTGAAACAATCTTACTTGATAATGTGAAAGCTTCCATTGTGCATTTGCCCTGTAGTTTTACCACAGTCGCCCCCTAGTGTTAAAATACCCCAACTGTCTCCACAGGGAACGTGAATCAAATGTTTCATCCTCTGATTCACCTCTGTTATCTTCACTGGTGACAGAGAACAAACCAACAAACTTTCATAAAAACTCTTCGTCATATTAATGAAGAGTTTGACAGATGGAGTGAGGAGGATTTAACACAAATGTGTGGGATTATGTTTGATGTAGTGTAAAATCACAAATGTGGGAGATAAAGGAGAGCGAGTGATAACAGTTGTAGAAAATCTGAAAGAATCCCTGTGTTGATGTCACCACTGAAGCATTGGCACACACACACACACAGACACACACAAAAGCTCAAAAGTGAAGCCAAGCTGCGATTTGCTTCGCCACAGGAAGCTGGTGCTGATTGGAAGTGAACAGAAAGAGCAAGAGTGGAGTCGTGTTTGTCGACACTTTATTGCCGTCATGTTGTCTGCAGGTAGAGCCTGAGATTGGTTCCTGATACAACAACACAGACACACAAACAACCGAGCCAATAGGAGGGGGGCAACACCGTGATGTCATCATGTCCATGTCCGTGTTCATGCTGTGATCATATGGTTCGAAGGTTGGAGTTCTGTTGAGTCGAGTTGCCATGGAGATGGCTTCCTACAACCGCCAGACTTGTACTCCCAAAAACAAACGAGTAAAAGAAAAACAATAAAATCCGCTTTATAAAGAAAAACAAACTTTTGATTATGACTCTAGATTAACCAGGAAATGCGCACACACACAGAGACAGGCACACACACACAGACGCGCACATGGCACGCACACACACATTTGCATGAGGGTGAACAATCTCCCTTTAGCAGCAAGAACCCAACATTGATGACAATTAAAACTTCATAATTATATCAATAATAGTGATGATGGCATCATGAAGCAAAAAACAAACAAACATGGAGGCGGGGTTAAAAATGCTCGGGAAGAAATGAATACACAAAGGGAAAAAAGTAAAAACCAGCCAATCAGAGACCAGAGCTGGAAAAAAATTTAACATAAGAAAACTGAAAAACCATAAACAAATAGGAAAACTTAATTTCCCCTCATGAGCGGCAGTGGCAACAGGTCATCCAGATTGTCCCACGATCCCAGAGACAGCAGAGCGAAACAAGGTGGAACTTAAGATCTGCTGATGTCACGCTTCTCAGGGCCAATCATAATCAATTCCTGTGTTTTTGTCACCAATATTGTGGCAACTACCTCCCAACCAGAGGGAGCGTTTCCCATTGGTTGGTTTCTGACCGTCTTTGTGAGAAGGTCTTAACGGTCACGGAGCACAAAAACTCCACTCGTCATCTCCCACAATGCCTTACTCTGTGTGGGGGTGGGGTTTTAACGCCCCGCCCCTCCTGACAGTAAACCTTTTGTCGTTTGCGGGACATTAAAACTCAACCGCTACGTTCAGCTGTTTTTACAACATCCGACATTTCAGAGGTGCGGGGGACGCAGCTGAAAGAACTTAGCAAACCTTTGCAAACATTTTTAGAGCTGAGACGATTCAGCGAACGACAGAATAATCTGTTTTACTGTCAATCAGTTCAGTCATAAATCAATTCAGCTTTTCTCCGTCTTAAAATGTTTTCGACTTCCACCTCAGACTTTTTTTTTACTCTCTTTTGAACATTTATTGACTCATCAGTAATAAAGATTAAAAAAGATAAAAAAAAAGTCTGTTAAAGCTCAGTCGGAGGCAGCTGAAAACAAATATCTGGCTTCTCTGTCATTATATTGAAAATAAAAAAAAGTCAGTCTTTAAAGTGACTCTCAAACGAGAGGAAGCCACAGTTTTCATCTTCCTGTCGTGGCAGGAAGTCAGTGTTCACTCCTCGTCTCTTCAGGACAAATTCAATATGAAGTAGTGTCAGGTCCTGATGGAGGAACGAGTCCTTGTGTTTCTCAAAAACAAAGCATCAAAACAAAATCTCCTTCTCTTCATTCTCTTCCTTCTCTATTCAAACTCCTCTCTCTGACTACATTTCCCAGAGTTCCCTCCTCACACAGCCCTACATTAACTATAATCCACCATGATTACTTCATCGCACATTAGCTCTCACTTACTGCTTCTCCCACGATTGCCTATGATAGTGAACTCAGCATGAGTGTTTTTCTTAAAATAGATTCATCTTCATAGAAACTCAAATCAAATATACACACATCACGCTTTAAAACGATTCTGCTCGCAAGTCGCATCAACATTTACAACATCCTCGACCCCGTCTGTCTGTACAGCAGTGTGGCCGTCGGCTCACCTGCAGGCGGCGCCACACAGCAGCTTTCTTTGGTTTGTAGCACTTGTAGCGACTCAGCATTCAAGTCACATGGGAGGAACAAGATTGCGTTCGACCTCTGCTTCGGAAAAACACGCAAAACATTCATCTCACGATTCCATCTGTCATTCATTACTGTAAACCTAAATAAAGTTAGAGCCACGTTTGTGTCTTTCCTCAGAACGCGAAACTTGGAGCATTCATGCTAAAACGTAATCAATTAGCCTTTCATTCCTCATAAACAGTTTCAATCTAAAATAAAATTGTTCAATGTGTTGAAATCGAAGTCGTACAATCTGTAGTTCCCATATGACATGAATGCTAACTGGGCTGGGCTAGGCTAAACTTGGGCTTGTGTAGCATTTCACTACCTATTAGCCTGAAAAGCTAAAGAGCCTTCCCCTGCTCCTTGCTTATGCTAACTGGCTAGCCCAAGCCAACAGAGAATGCTCAGGCTAGTTAGCTGTCGTTAGCCTCCTGGGCTAACAGCAGCTGAAACAAAAGGAGCTAAAACTGAAGTGTGTGTAAGTGCAAACATCTGCTCTGCCCTAAAACTCAACCCAACGCACTTCATCTTTAAAAAAAAACGCTACCACGAAGTAGCCTCAGGAGCTAACACGTTAGCACCTCGTGATAAATGACTGATCGTGGCCACAACTTCAATCGATATCGACGACCAATAAAACTAAGTCATTACATAATAAACTTCCATCTTGTTTGACAATCCAACCAACAGCAAAAAATAAAACAGTGTTGCAATGGCAACAGCTAACCTGTGAACGTAAAAGCTACACACACACAAACACACACTCACACACACACACAGCAGGATTGAAGATACAGGATGTGTGTGATGGGTTGACTCAGTCTAGAAAAGTGCGGTAAACACACACACACACACACACACAGACACGCACGCACACGCATCTCTACAGCATCAGGACCGCCCTGTGCCCTTTAACCAATCAGAGTCGTCCATGTGTCAGAGGTCAGAGGTCAGATTGGCGTCTCCTTGTTTTGTTTGAGGTCCGGTGCACTGAACTGTCGTCTCATCCTCGGAGGAGTGGTGAAGCCCCACCCCCCCGGCGGTGGGCCTGCCCCAATCAGCATGTCGGGAAGGGGCGGGCAAGAGCGTGGCAAGCTGTGGTAGTTAGGATGAGGTCCTGGCTGGAATGGTGCATTGTGGGGATTGTAGTAGGGGTGGTGGTGGAACTGATGGTGCTGTTGTTGATTAAAATGGTAGAATCCATCTCTTTCTCTGTCTCTCCCGTCTCTCCCACCACCACCTCCTCCTCCTCTTCCTCCTCCTCCTCTACCTCCTGCCCACTCCCCTCCAGGCCCTGGTGACACCCCCCTCCTCTGTCTTTGTCGCCCCTGGTGACCGCCACTGCCATCGCCACTGTGATGCTGGTCGCTGTCGTAGTTACTGTTGCCATGGCTGGAGCTATCCAAAGAGTTGCGGCGTTGGCGCCGCTGGTGGTTCTGGTTGTTGCCCTGCTGATGGTAGTTGAAGCCGCCCTGGTTACCCTGGTTACCCTGGTTGCCTTGGTTGCGCTGCTGCCAGGCGCGATGGGGGCTGGGGGTGCGCATGCGAGGGGGCGGGACCTGGAAGGGGAGGGGCAAGAGAGCAGGAGAGTGACCCTGAGGGGGAGGAGGTGATGGAGAAGTTTTACCTTCCACTACCCCCCCCCTCCTCCCATCCATCGCCTCCGCCTTCCCCTAGACCCAGGGCTTGAAGGGCGGCACTGGCTGGTCCCCATGACAACCGGTGGGCAGGGTTACTCTTAAAGGGGAACTTCAGTTTGCATTCCTGGGGGGGGATGAAGCGGCCGGTCCCCGGGAGGTGAACAGGGACGATGGGGGTGTTCGGGCCTGCATGGGGCGACACAGAGTCATGAGACTGAGCACACAAACAAACACACACACACACACAGAGGGGGGGGATGGGGTGATGATGTCACACACTGACCCTGGGTCTGGTTCTGTCCTCGGAGCTTCTTGGTGATGTTCTGCTGCTGCAGGTTCAGGATTCTCTGCTGTTCCAGTTTCAGCCAGCGGAGGCGCCCTCTCCTGAACGCCGGGTCCTCGTCCATCAGCCTCTTAACTCTGACCTCCGGCTGTTTGGGGACGTCACCGCTGCCTTCGTCCCCGTCTCTCTGCTCACCCTCCTCTTCTTCCCCATTCATGTCGTCGTCCTGGGAACCAGAGGAACACACAGGTTATTCACAGAGCAGAGGCTGGGGGTGGGGTGGGGTAGGTGGTGGGGGGGTGGGGGGGGGATTGGGCGTACCTGCACAGGTATGATGCTCTCCATCTTGATCATTCTGTCTCTCAGACCTTTGATCTCCTCGTCCTTCATGTTGTTCTGCAGCTTCACCTCCTGGAGGAATCATTGTTGATTTGATTAATTAAACTATGAAGAGAAAATTATTATTGACGTTTATTACATACATGTAATCTCTCACAGGTAAATTATTGATTACTCAATTATTTATTCAAGGATTTCATGAGTGTAGCAGCCCCATGGATTCTAAAAGGAGGATTACTGTTCAATTTCAAATCGCTCGGCTGTGAGTTTGTTCACTCACCTCCAAAATGTCTGTCAGTTTATCGATGTGAGCCTTCAGGTCGTACACTTTAACTTTCTCTCCTCCCTCCCCCGTCTCTCCTGCTCCCCCGTCTCCTCCTCCTCCTCCTCCTCCCTCCTCCGCGGGGGGACTCCTTTCCTCTCCGATGCCCACGGTGTCACATACGTCCTGGGCCACGGCCCTCCAGCTCTCCCTCTCGTTGGCGTCCTTCTTGGTGTACATGCGACAGAGTTCCTTCATCTTGACGATGGACAGCGCCTCGATCTCCTGGCGGGAGTGACGGAAATCTCCCAGAGCCACCTGTTAGGAAAACGCATAAATGTATTTGTCGAAGTTGAAATGTTTTCATCTTCTGTGAAAGTATTCTTTTAAATTTGAATGCAGACAGTGTGTGTTACCTCGTAGCAGATCTCTTTGACGGCCTGCATGCGGAGGTCTTCCATGGTGACCCGTTTGGGGTCTTTGCTGATCCTCCTCCTCTGAGGGATCTGATAGACTCTGAGCGGCTCCCTCCTCTTCCCACTGCTGGGCAGACCACAGCGCTTCACGATCGACTGGACCTGGAGACACACAGGCCACACTTACACAGTTACTATGGAGAAACCATCACAGTCAACCTCTCAGCTGCTTTTATTTGTGTGTATGTTTGTACCTTGTTGGCAGGTAGTTTCTCTCTCAGGGAGGAAATCAGCCTCCAGCTCTCCTCACAGGAGCGTTTGTCCGAGTCGTCACCGCTGTCACTGTCGGCATACTGCACACACACAGACACACACACACACACAGACACACACAGACACAGAGGTTTAACACTGTCAAGTACTTTGTGTTGTAACTCTTCACTTACAGACACGTACCAGCCTGTGTTGCTCCAGCAGCAGATCAGCCTCCTCCTTCTCTTTACGATACTGAATCTCCATGTCCTGCAGCCTGTAACACAAACACACACACACACACAGGTTAGTGAAATATTGTGTTCCTTAAACTGAAGAAAGTTTTCATTTTTTTTTGTATCAGATTCCTTCCACAACAAATTTTGTCACTCATCCGCCGTCTCTACCTCTTCTCCATCTCCAGTTTGATGTCGATGCCTTGTTTCTCCAGCAGCTCCTTCTGAGCGTAGTTCCAGTCCTCTGGCTCCTCCTGCTGCTCAGCTGTGACGCTGCGCTCCCTCTCCAGCCTTGCCTGCTCCGGGTGGTTGAAGCGGAACACATGGTTCTTCCCCATCACGATGCGGTTACCTAGCAACGAAGACAGACGGAATGCAATCAGGTGTGGTGGAGGAAACCGCTCTTATATGAACTGACACAGCTCCGGTACTAGGATGTTGGTATCTGTACACAAGAGTAACTTTTTTCCGATACTTTACAAAGTTTTTCTGTGTTGATGCTCTAACAGATCATATTAGAAATACTACGAAATTCAGTTACTGATTTTTAATAAAATAAAATCACACATTGTGTTTGTGTGCGAAATAGCATGTTGCTAAGGAAGTTTGGACGATGCTAATTATTAGCATTGATGGCTTAGCACTCCTAGCCTGGGTGGAGGTTGTGCGTGTAACCATCGCTGAGTGTAGTTACCTTGTTTGAGGACGACTGCGTCATTGATCTCCTTCCCGTTCACGTACGTCTCCGCTCCCACTAATGGCTCCAGAGTCACCACCACTGCAGAGACAGTTCAACAGAGTGAAAACAAAAAAACAACAACTGTATTTCAATTTGTGTACATTCAGGACACAACTGATGGGTTTACAGACACACACATAAACACATACACAATGGAAGGGGATGGGGGGGTGGGCGGTGGGGGGGGGGCTGCAGGGGTCGCACAGGAAACACGGGTTTGAATAGGAAGGTGATGTTGCCATGGTAAACAGTAGAGGCGACTGTTAAACGATACCTGACAGATTTCCTGGAAGCTTTTACAGAAAAAAAAGAAAGAGAGTCACACAGCTGAAGCACCTTGACCAGCAGAGGGCGACATAAACACAGAGAGAGACAGACAAACAGATTGAGACAGACAGACAGATAAACAGACAGACAGACAGACAGATAAACAGACAGACAGACAGACAGACAGACAGATAAACAGACAGACAGACAGACAGACAGACAGACAGACAGACAGACAGACAGACAGACAGACAGACAGACAGACAGACAGACAGACAGACAGACAGACAGACAGACAGGTAGGTGTCTCACCTTCTCCCTGCTCGGTGAGCTCGCTGACAAACACACAGTGAATCTCCTTTATAAAGTCTCCTGACAGTTTAATGTCCACGTCCTGTTGTCCAACCCTGAGACAAACAGAGGTTATATTATTGTGTTTCATTAAATTATATATAATATTGCTATATTTAACTGAGTACATTCACTCAGGTTTCTTCACTTTCATATATTTTCTAATTGATTTAAACTCTGACCTGGTGAAACCCTCCTTGATGTAGTAGAGGAGACACTCAGACATCAGAGGGTCTTCATTCAGGTTGACCAGGTGAGGAGTCTGCACCGCACACACAGACACACACACACACAAACACAAACACACCCAGACACACAAAAGAGGGTTAGTGTGAGACCAGTGCCATCTAAATGAAATATATATATATACAGTATATAAATAAACATGTATACACACATATATATATATATATATACACAAGCACGTATATATAAACTATAATACACATGTGTATATGATTTTAGTTCTATTTAAACTCACTCCTTTAGGAGAGAAGACGCCCAAAGTTCCTCCGTCCTCTTTGATGGACACGCCCATTTCTGCCAGCAGGGACTCTCTGATCGAGAGAGAGAGTTGTTGATTGTCTTTATGTACAGTCAGTGATCGTCTTTATATGCATGGACTGGTGTCTACAGGGAATGGGATGTTACCTATCCAGGCGTATGGATTCTGTTTTTCTTAGTTTCTCTTCCCACGTCTCGTTTAGCTCAGCGATGAATTTCTCCGTCTCCTGAAACACAAACACAATGAGGTTGAGGTCATCCAGTAAAAATGTAAATATATCTGCATGAAGTCTGTTTGCTCGGATTTTATGCAGTTAACAGGTTTTTAAAGAAGATCAGACTCTACCATCAGTCTCTCAGCTGCCTCCTCTTTGCTGATGGCCTCCTCCCCTTCTTCTCCATCCTCGATCAGGTCTTCTGGGTCGGCCGCTGCGTCCCCCGAAGACGAGGCCTCACTTGTGTCTGCAGGCGAAAGAAAAATAAACATCATAAATAAAAAGTCACTTTGTTTTAAAAACAAAGATAAATTATTATTACGGAGTCTATATATTCACCTGTTGGGGCGGAGCCATTCTGAGGCGTGATTCCATTGGCTTCAAGTGCCAGCTGCAAGGGGGAGGGGCACACACCTGCGACACCAGCAGGGCCATTGTTGTTGTTGGCTGAGAGGGAGAGAGGGAGAAACAGAGAGAGACAGAGAGACAGAAAGAGAGTGAGCGACAGAGAGAGACAGAGAGACAGAGAGTGAGAGAGAGAGAGAGGGTTAGAGAGTGAGAGAGAGAGAGAGAGTCTGGTTTAATTTTAAACAAAGAAGAATCTCTGCTATACTGGTTATGTAAAGAACAGCATGTAAATATGCTCTTGTCTGTAAATATCTTACATTCAGCACATAGAAATGCAACACGTACCATGTTTAAATAAACACACACACACACAATATAAATTGCAGTATTAAATATTAACTTAAGTACAACCTAATAATGAATGTGTATCCTGTAGAATTAGTTTATTATCATGTTCATAGTGTACTAGTGTTTCATGTATAATGTGATGTAGATGACGCGTACTGGGAGATGTGCATAAACCAATTTAATATAATATGTATATACCAATATTAAGTACACAGTGAGATGTGTATTTACCAGCGTTATCCAGCAGCTCCTGCAGGCCCTGGGAGAAGAGCAGGTTTCTCAGTCGTTCCACTTCAGACTTCAGTTCTCTGATCAGTCGGGCGTTTGGATCTTCATTGATCACAGCGTTACAACGGATCTGTTTGGCACGGTCAGCATATCTAAAACCAGACAAGACCAAGTTAAAATCATATTAAACTAGATACATCTCATGAGCCTGATAGATTACACTGTACACACGTCAGAATCTGACCTCAGGGTGCTCAGTGTTTCTTCATAGTTGATGTCAGCAGGACTTAGAGCAGCAATCATGGCCGTTCGAGAGTTTCCTCCTGAAGAAAACAATCACAACTTAAATGTTATTTACAAATTCCTCTCCATCGAACCTGCTGCTAACTGCGACTGGTATCGCTACACTCTGGCGAAGCTAGCTCAAGTAATAAATCTAATCCTGAAGAAGTGTGAACGTTACTTCTGATCCTTTTTCGTTTCAAGACAACAAATAGCACAAGATTTTTACTGGTCACGAAACTATTACACTTGCCCAGGTTTTCCTTCAGTAGCCAGGTGAGCACAGAGTCTCTGTAGGGAATAAAATCACTTTTCCTCTTCTTACTGCTCTGCTGCAGAGGGAAACAGATTGTACATGTGAAATAGTCTTACTTATTAGTTACACAAATGTGTACATTTTCTGATATTTAACCCGAGTATAAATATCAAGTGTGTCAACTCACCATCTCAGCCAAAGCGGAAATCACCTTTCCCAACGTGGTGAGAGATTTATTGATGTTCGCTCCTTCCTGTTCGTAAATATAAAGTAAATATAACTTAGAAATCCTGGATTTTACTGTAGTTAGGGAACACACCAGGATGAGTTGTGTGACCTCTGACCTTGAGCCTGGTGCCCTTAGCCCCCGTCGAGTCAGCTCGCTCGCTTCCAGCCAAGTCGACCAGACTGATCTTACTGACCTGAGGAGAAGGTTTCATCTTTAAAATCCTGATTATGAACTTAATGGTAGCTACAGTGAGACACAACAACACAATATAGTGAGGTAACAGGGTCCCCATGAGGTCCCAACACATGCACACACTCCCACACACCTTCTCAGTGTCCAGGCTGGTCATCTGGTCTCGTCTTTTTTGGGTGAAGACAATGGTGAAGACGGCGTGTGACCTGGACGAGGTCTCGTTCATGTTTGTGGCCGCAACTGTCCTGTAGTCAATAATCGATCAGGTATAAATGATCACACTTCCCCTCAAAAAATGCAGCCTTTCATACTTTTGTTTAAAAACAAGCGTTGGATTGATTTGGATCCACGGGGAGAGAACTGACCGGGCTTTGTTGCCGGCGTCCATCAGGTCCCGGATGTCGGTGAATCCGGTCACAGCGAGTTTGGACAGGTCCTCCACATACGGCCCCAGAATGGGATGCTCTCGAACCCGCAGAGTCCCCTGGGACTTTGGGTTTAGCAGATCTCTGACCCGCTCGCAGTAGATCTCCATGTAGGACACCTGGAGGCGGAGGAGACAGAATTCAGCCAATCGACAAACACCAGGATGATTCAGTCTTGAATTAGTGGATCAGAGTGAGTTTACCTCCACAGAGTACGTCAGGTCAGGATCTGCGTTTTCTCCTGTTCTCTGAAACAGTTCTTCACAGAGCTAAACACAGAGACACAAATCACAGGAACATTAAACAGGGCCAGGAGGACACGGAAATTTGTGACGCTATCGCTCAAATAGGTTCAGTGGGGAAATATGCAAATTATCCAAATATCCTCCTTTGACTGTGACACACCTTCACAGTCGTTTGGTCTCAGTTAAAATCAGACAAATGTTTAGTGTGTTACCTGTGGGATGATCCCCTCCTGTCCAGGCTCCTGTTTGCCCATCATGGTGTAACTCTTTCCTCCACCAGTCTGGCCGTACGCAAAAATACACACATTGTATCCTGGGAAAAGATTTGCATTAAGTTATTAGCATCAATGAAATCATTAGCATGAAGGTTAACGTCAGTGTGATCATCATAAGCATCTGTAGCATCATCGAACTGTTCAGTTTTACCTTCAAAGGCGTGAAGCAGCATCTCCTCTCCAATGTCTTTATACACCTGCCTCTGAGACGCAAAGCAGGGGTCGTCATTCTGCAGGAACACACACACACACACACCTCGAGTTACTACAGGTTCACCTGGTGAATACTTGCACACGTCGTGTGTGTGTGTGATAGTGTGTGATCACCGTTGTGTGTGACCAGTAGGAATAGTCAAAAGAGAAGTTCTTGGCTCCATCTTTGGGTTGTTTGGGATTGGAGATACCTGGAAGGAAAGAAAGACCTGGTCAAACACCTGGTACGCCTGGTGGCATGATGCACGCCGTGGCCGGGAGAATACAGAAGGTCCCGTGTTCCCAATCTGGTTGGAAGGTGGAGACCAGGGTGGAGGTCGGGTAAAGCTTTAAGAGTCACATGTAGCTGAAGTGATTGGCTATCCACTTACCTTCTGCCATGAAGTTTAACTACTGACCTGAGCGTTCAGACGCACGGCTGCTAAAAAAAATATTGCTGGTGCTTGTCTATTAATAAACTGTGTGTGTTTGTGAGTGTAAATAGCAGCAGGTTCAGAGGTCACATGACGGCCAGAGGCATTCTGGGAGTGCTAAAGCATGTGTGAATATAAGTCAAACTAAAAGTCAGTAAGACTGAGGAGTCAAGAAAACGATTTGGAATTAGTTCAGAGGTCAAAGAATATAGAACGTGTGTGTGTGTGTTTGTGTTGTGTGTGTGTGTGTGTGTGTGTGTGCGTGTGTGTGTCTTACACGTGGTGTTCCCCTGCATCTGGATCACACACTTGGCATTGCGTCCCATCTCTCTGGAGTTGAACGGACGGACTCGCACCGCCACCTTCACTGACGCACTCGCCATCGTTCAGCTCCAACCACTCCACCTGAGAACAGCCAATCAGAGAGCACGGTCAGAAAACCTATAAAACTATTTAATTCTACGGTGTGTTTGCAAGGAAAGATTATAAAAATAAGCAGTTAGATTAAACAAATTATTTGGTGGAAAAACGTTCAAATATAAAAAAGGATGCTGAATAAATCCCATCCTTTTCTTTTCCCGCTCTTTCAGCTCGCTCCATCTTTCCATCTCTGGTTTTATGGTCAGACCACTCGTAACTCGTTTCCATCACTCCTCCCTTCACTCCACGTTTTCCTGCTCCGCCTCGTTCCCTCTGTTTCCTTCTCTTGCTCCTTTCTCACGTCACTCATTTCCTTTTACTTCTGGCATTTTACCTCATCTTGTTTCATTTCTTTCTCTCTTTGCTTTTTTTTCCTGTCTCCCTCTCTTCTTATTCTTTTGTATCTTTTCTTTTCCCTGTTCATTTACTGATCTTCAGTTATCTTTCTTATTTTTTGCTGATTGTCCTTGTTCTTTTAGTTTTTCCTACTCCATCTCTCTGCTATAATCCATCCCGGGCCGTTCGAGCACCACGAGTCATTCACTCTCTCATTTTCCTTTCATTACAGCTCCCTAGCCCTCCTCCCCCCCCTCCCTTCATTCTTCCCGTCTCTCTTCCTCTCTTTCTTTCATGTTTCCACTTTTTTTCATCTCGCGCACTCTGCCTTTACATTCCTCTCCTCTGTTATGTGTTTTCACATCGCTACGGAAACTACAGCTGCCTCACTTTCACCTCCGTCTTCTGCTCGATTGTCTCTCTCTTTGTCTGTCTATTGTCTCTCTCTCAGACTTTGTCAGTCTATGTCGAACGCCCCTGCCTCCAGCCTCCAACCTTTAAATACACACAGTTAAATATTTGAGTCCTGTTCTCATGGGAGTGTCTGTGTGGCTAAAGATCAGTTCATTAGAGTGTGGAGTACTGTAGATGCTGGTAGTGATACCATTCTGATATTAGCATGGCAGCCAGATGAAGCGCTTCATTAATTTTCTCCACAGAAAGACTACTGCTCCTCCACCTGACAACACGCAGACGTCTATAAACCAATCAGAGTCAAGTACAGGTAGACGCAGCCAGCTCCAAGAGAGTTTACCAATCACAGCAGAGTGAACCGGCTGACCAATCAGAGCAGACTGGGCTTCACCGAGAGGAGGGCCTTAAAGACACAGGAGCTAAAACCAAGTGTTGGAGACAGAGGCTGAAAGGAGGTGCTGCAGCAATGGACAGTTTGAGGAAGTGATGAGCTTCTGAATATCAGAAACCTTTCACAGTAATAACAAATGTTTACATCATCATCCTGAAGAGAGAGAGAATACGTCTTCTTTAAACTGCAAAACTTAAAACTAAGTGTTTTCATGACAATGACAAAAGATTCAAAATCGATTAAATGCTAAACCTGCAAATAACGACATGAAAATGTTTTTCAATGTTTGCAGCTCATCAGCACAAAACACACACACACACACACATACAGCAAAGAACACAAAAGAATAGAGAGCGTGTGTGTTTGCTGTGTCAACACAGCTTCAAGTCACACAGCCACAGCAGAAACATGGCAAACACACTCTCTCTCACACACACACACACACACACACACACACAGACAAGATGGTGGACATAGATACTGGATTGTACTCATATCTTATTGTGTGTGTCTAGGTGAGCGAGCAGCCTGCATACCACAGACCATGGGCAGAAACACTGACATCACATCACAGGCATTCCAACACACACACACACACACACACACACACACACACATACACAGACTCAGTTCTGTGTGTCTTGTTGAACAAGCCCAGCTAGTTGTAGAGCTACTGTTAGAAAATCTAACCAGCTGTTTAAACACACTGTTAACAGCACATGCGCACACACACACACACACACACAAACGCACGCACAGTCACACACACACACTAACTCCGGGGTCAATGTGTTTGTTGTGAGTAATGGCAGAAGAAATTTGCCTTTTAAGTCAAACAGATGATAAAGCACTGGTTGCACTGAGGGTGTGGAAACCCTGTGATTGACAGCTAGCACAGTCCAATGGGGGCAGGTCACAGGTGTGAGTGGGCGTGTCCTTAAGCTCCCAGTCCTTTTCAAATATCAGTGATGTCAGATATGAAGTAATAAAACATACTATAAAATAACGACTGCTCAGCTCTGATTGGTTGATTATTGATCAGTAGTGAACACATGTGATGTGATGTGAACAGAGACACAGTCAGTTCCCATGTGTAGGCCTCTCTAAAGGAATGTGATAATGAATGGTGTTCATACTCCACACACACAGACACACACACACACACACAGACACATCTATAGATAGTCGTCAGCTCCACTCAACGCCCAGTCTGTACAGATCTCTTCAGTCGGGCTCTCTCTTGCTGTTTGAGACGAGCTGACAGAGGAGCATCTCTACATCCTGATCACATGACACATGCTGCGTTCATGCGCACGACTCACATCACCACCAGAGACAAAGAGAGAGACAGTCCACATGCTACTTCACAATAAAAGCACCAGCGGTCCTACTTTTACTCTTTTTAAATTGATCTTTTATATTGTACTATTACTTTATATTGTACTGTACTGTATTGTACTATTACTGTAATTTGTAATATTGTAATAATACTATTGTAACAGCATAAAGTTTAAACTTATTAATAACTGAGCTTTATTGTAACAATACTTTATTCAGCACAACTTTTTTTTTACTTAGAAAGTTATCTTATCCTAATTTTCTGTATACTTTTTTCATTTAAAACTAATAAATAAATAAAATAATAAAAAGGAAATCTCTACACATATTATACACCTCAGTGAAATACTGTCATTACACTACTTCTGTCAGAAAGAACTCTATTCTAATCTGATTAAACTGCAGAGTCGACCTCCAGTTCTTTAAACTTAATTTCCAAAGAAAAACTAAATTTCTCACAGTCGAGAAAAACAGTTTATGTTAACAGGTCGCAGCAGTCGTCCTCTGACAACATGGAACCGATCGATCACCGGATCAGCAGCTGTTGACACGGTGACCACCTCTGTTGTTTGTTTATCTTTAATGATTTGTGTTGATTGAATCGAACAACGTTGTGAAAACAGGATAACGGTTTCGATCGGCAGCAGCTTGTGATGCTGGTCGAGGTGTCGGGACCAAACAGAGGACGTTCGACTGTGCAACACCTCGAGACACCGTCTGAGCTGAGTGTTAGAGCTGCATGCTAACTGCACTGCATCTTAGAGACGTCCCCCAGATGGGACGTTTAACATTCCTCACCTGGACGAGGATTTAAACGACACACACTCACACACACACGATTCGGCCCTTTAACTGTAGTGTGGTGTGTTGCCTCATAACATCAGAGCAGAATTCAAACAGCATGCAGCTAAAAATACACAACACACACACACACATTACTGAGATTCCTGCTGTGAACTGCTTTAGCCACTCAGGCTAACTTTAGCAAGTCTCTGAAGCAGCAAGTTGCTCATTATTCAGCTCCACTTTGCTGCTCCGAGTCCGGACCTTCAGGCTCCAGTGAGGAGGCGTCTTCAAGCAGCAACATAACACTTTGAGTTTGTCTGTTAAAAACGTAAGCGACGGGTTCCAGTGTCCACACAGTTTTGGCTACGAGGTTTATTTTAATCCCAATGTAATAAACATATTTCTGTCCTGTCATCATCACATCGTACTTGACTCTGATTGGTTTGTAAAGAGCATCGAACGTGGGCATGTTGTCAGTTTCTGTTTGAATGGAGAAAATTAAGGAGAAGCTTCACCTGGTTCCCATGGCAACATCCTTATGGTATTACTAGTGCCATCAGGACCTTCAGGCGCAGTACTCCACATTACTACAGTACACTACAGTACTCCACACTACTCAAATGCACCAAATTAACTTCCTTGTGGTTCAAACATTATATTGTAGGCGATGAACGCTGCAGCTGCTTCTTCTTCTATTGTTTAATGGCGTCTCTACTTTCTGTGATTGGTCCAAAAGTCTGAACTATCCCAAAAAGTGTTTTCACGCTGTAAACAAACAGAAGCTAGTTCAGTTTGATCCAGACCCAGAACTCCTCTTCTGCTCGGACACACTGTGAACTCACGTGCTCGTCTCTGAAGGTCCTGTTTCGAGTCTTTGTTCGGACTTGCCCTTGTTCATGTGCTTTGAAGTCGGAAAGTGTTTAAGAACATGGACGGAAGCGGTGAATGACATGTTGGATTAACGTCTTTAAGACGTTTAAACAACACAGAAACTCCTCTTTACCACATTTACATTCTAACAAAGTAAATAAAGAGTATCGGGTGTGACATAATGGTTTAAAAGGTTAGTCATGAAAACAGCTTAAGGTGGACGTAAGGAGCTTGTGAAGAAGTTATTAGAAAAGAGGTTGACACCATGAACTCGTGTTGCAACATTTACATGAATTTTCCAAGTCTGGAAGCCGACACCACTTGAATGCAAAATAGATTTTGGTTTGTTGGTCTGGACCGTGAAAGCGCCTTGAATCCCCACATGCAGGGGGCGCTGTGGCTCAGTAGAAGTCACACGGCGTTGCTTTAATTCAATAATGAGAGACTGAGCCTGCGTTCACGCTGACAAACCTGATTACACAGGTCACGTGACCGGTCACATGCTCCGGTCATGCAATGTAAACAGGAAGTAGATGGTCTACTCAGCAGTTGGTTGCTTTGTTACAGGAAAATACTACGAACGAGGAGCAGTGTGGGGATTGTTTACAAAAGTCTCAGTTTCTGTTCGGCCAGTTAAAAACACAACGTTTCCAAACTGATTCGAGAACAGCCGCGTTCACACGAGTCTGAAAACTGACGCCAGACGCTGCCATAGCAACCGTGATGACTGTATCCGTGTGGGTGGAGCCTGAGTAAGGTAAACAGTGACTTCATTACATAAAACATAACGTGCACATGAATATGAAACGTGTTTCAGATTCACGTTGGCTTCATGACTTCAATGGAGTGAACGGTATCACGTTACATTACGTCACCACGTTGCGTTACTTTGCGTTAGCAGGATGGATTACTCACCTCTACCGGAGATAAGCGTGAGACTCGTGGAGGCCACGCGCTGACCCGCTCACATCGTCCCCATCTCCGCGTGCACGGGGAAACAACCGAACGACGAGCAGCGGGCACGCGAGTGGAGCAGCCGTGGTTCCGGTCCTGTCGGTACCGGGACACAGACGGTCAGTGAGCGTGGGGGCGCTGTTGAGCCTCACACACACACACACACACACACACACATTGAGAAAAGTTCAGACACTCACGGTTCTCGTCTCCTCCGGTGAACCGGCGGCCCGCTCCAAACTTTTTCCCGGTGCTGACGTCACCGCCCAGAGAGTGTAACGGGCGGCGGAGGAAAGTTGCGGCCCGCTGCTCGGTGTGTGCCGGGGCGGCGAATCACGGCGGGTCCGGCCGCGAGCTGCTCGGTCACACCCCGGTAAATCCGGTTAGTTGTCGGTCACTTTTCACGGGAGGGAAAAGTTCACCGGGGACGCGCGTGAGACCGGAAAGTGTGAAGGGAAAACGGGGAGAGGGAGAGAGAGAAAGAGAGAGAGAGAGACGCTGGCCCCTGGCCGCGCGGCGGGTGTGTGCGTGCGTGCAAATGCGGGCGCGTCCCCGTGACGGAGGAGCCCAGCCAGTCAGCCGCAGGGCACGCGCCGCTCGGCCCCGCCCGGCCCCGGCCCCTCCCCTCCGGAGCGGTCACTTCCAGAGCTGGAAGAGAGACAGAGGTCTCCCTCCGAACAGTATTCTGGGAATCTGTTATCTTTCAACACACACAAATACACACACACTCAAACTCTCACAGACACACAGACACACACAACATGATATTTCATTTAATTGGTCAATGGGGAGCGCGTTCCACACTTTAGGACTTTAGGACACATCACAAACACACATAAACACACAACATGAACTACTATGTTAAATCTTGCTTCGTTGGTCAGTGAAAGAGCCGTGGATCACCACATCTGGCAGCAGAGGGCGCTGTTGACTAGTAAAAGTTACGTAGTGTTGCTTTAATTCAATAATGAGAGACTGAGGCAGCGTTGACACTAAATCTAAAAGCGCTTATTGTTATTAATCATTTCTATAGTCATCAACTCATGCGCTATACAGTACAGTTTGCCATTCACCCATTAACCCACACACATTCATACAGTGCATCTATTAGCACCTTTGTTTTTTTTTCTATTAGGGGCAATTTGGGGTACAGGATTGGGGATCGAACTGCTGACCTTGTGGTTGGGGGACCAACCACTAGATTGTCTCAAACAGAGACAATCTAGAGTGCTACACCCATCTCAGTGAGGCCTCATTGGAACCAGAGACCAGATGTTAAAGGAACAGTCCATGTGTTGGTTCAGCTGAGGAACCATCTGTGATCGCACTGTCTTTACTGATGTGTCAGATATAGAAGAATTGTGTGTGTGTGTGTGTTTCTATGTGTGTGTGTATGTATGTGGGGGAGCTGAACAGGAGCTGATCACATTCAGTTCAGCTGCTTTTATTTTGATGGTCTCACTCAACGTGTGTGTGTGTGCATGTGTGTGTAAAACAAAAGGAGGTGGGGACAGGAAACACCTGGAGGTAAGGAAACACACACACACACACACACATACACACAGGAAGAAAAGTGTGTTTTCTTAAAACACACAAAATCATTATCTGTCTGTTCCTGATTTTGACCTTTGACCTTGTGGTTTGCTGTGTGTTGACTGGCTCACTCAAACACTCGTAAGGTGTAAAGTTGGAATCTTTTCATATACAGCAAAATTTGTTTGTGTTTTTTGTCAAAATGAATCAAACAAAATGTCACAGCCACAGACTCTTTATAAAAATGGACATAAATTTCTAAAGTGAAGCCAATGCAAAAGTGTCTGAAACCTGTATTGTATGTAATGACCAGCAGAGGGCGACTCCACTGGTTGTTTGGAGTGGTGGCTGCCATGGGTGGCTGGTAATAAAGTATTGTTGGGGTATGACTCCATACTCAATAAAAACAGCCCTGTAGCCTACATGGAGCCTCACTGTGACTAAGTGACTGTGGAAACTTTCATGCCCTCTGCATTTTTCAGAGAAATGTTTTAGGTCCTCCTCCCCAGTACTTCTTTGCAGACACTTTGATACAGAAACCAGGGGAAGCAATAAAGGACAACACATCCAGTTACTCCACATCCAGTTAGTCAACTTTGCTTTTCACAGGTAGGGAGGAGCCCCGGTCGAAACTCGTCCTCGTCATTTGCTGCTGAGCCGGTTAATCAGGTCCAGACCAAGTTCATTCATCATGAACATTGAAAACATCCTTGATGCAAACATTAAGTAAATATTGTATTTCACGTGTTTTAAATATAAAACTAACACAAACTCAATCTCAAACACGGGATTGACCCGGATTTCCTCTCGGGATGTCATGTAACATGAGTGTGTGTGTGGTAAGGGGCTGAAATATAACAGAAATAACATATAACACATAATAACAGACTGGTCGTTATATGTAATACATCATTTCTTAATTTATATGGAACTTATAAAAAAATGCTTCACAATTTAAAAACAAGTAAAAATACAAACATTTCAGCATGACCTAGCATTACAATAATAAAAATAGAATTTGGTCAACTCAAGGAACTAATTAAGATAAAAGTACGTTTTAAGCTTTGATACAAAGGAAGATACTGGATTTAGAATTTATCATTTAAGACAATGAATTGGCTCATTCTGCAGTTTTAACACAACTATTTAAGTGCTTTAATCTGAACTCCATCAGTATTTATTGTTTGCGACCATAATGGAGAATGTTTTGATCAGCTTCTCATTTATATTCACTGTTTAAATATCAGTAATCAACCATATATTATCACCACCATGGTGGAGTAACACCCTCTACAGGTCAGAGGGATTATTACAACTGTAATGGATCTGCATACTATGCTTGGATAAAGTTGCTGAGATCAGTGGGTGTACAAACTGGATCTTAACCAGGAAACAAAACTAACGTGTTCACAAGAGCAACACACGAGGATCAGTGCTGTGTGAGACTCTGTAAAAACAACACAAACATGCACTGAGAGAATGAGAAGGCGTTTCCCGTGGGATGTTCACATGAATGCATTTCCGTTCCAAGTGACTCGAGTTTACAGAAAAACACAAACATGTAAATAAAGACGCTTCTCTGGAAAACACAAACACACACACAGACACACACACACGTGAAACAAGCCAAAACCCACATTAGGTTGCTTGTTCCGTCTTGCTCTCGGCTACGAGCCCATTGGTTCCTGCTGAAGATGTGAAGCATTCTCTTCAACGGCACCTGAACCCTCCTCCTCCTCAACGTGTGGATCCTCCTCAACAACTCTTGAACCTCCATGAGTGATTTTTATCTGCAGAGCTGGATGTGAAATCTGTCTTCTAAAAATAAATCAATGGAATGATCCTTGCTGCTGTTTCAATGAGGCAGACTGTTTTGATTGGCCGAGCTACAGAGCTGACTGATGACCTTGCTGGTGTTTCAGTTTTCAGGGTCCCTCCTCCCAGCTGAAGCTCTGTGTTTGAAGGACCTCTTGCTGCTCCGGAGAACTTCCCTCAGGTCGTCTCTGAACTTCTTGGCTGAGTAGTAGTACAGCAGAGGGTTGACCACGCTGCTCAACGCCGCCAGACACAGTGTCACCACCGCTGCTCGCCGCAGCACCACTGTGACCTCACAGGGCCACTTGTCCAACATGGCATGCAGGTGCACTGATCTCATCACATGATAGGGCAGAAAGCAGAACAGGAAGGTCACAATCACCATGGAAACCAGGTGCACAGAGCGTTGTCTTGTATGGTGGTGGTTGGTGCCGGACTGGAAGCTAGAGAGGCTAGACCCGGCCATCAGGTGACGTATGAGGCTGCTGTAGCAGATGATGATGGTGAGGAGAGGAAGGAGGAAGCCCACAGCCAATGATATGTAGTTTAATATCTTGAGACGCTCCAAAGAGGGATCATCATTTGGCTCGAAGCAACGAGAAGACCCCGACCTCAGAGAGAGAGAGAGAGACAGAAGAAAGGGAAGTTAAATTAGTACCAAAGATTTCAAACAATTCATAGATCGAGTTTGATTTTTGAGGTGGTAGTCAGTCTCACCTTTTTTTGGTCCCTTTGAGCAGGAAGGGAGAAACGGACACACCCACAAACACCCAGATTCCCAGACAGACCAACAAGGTCCGAGTGGGCGTGACCAGAGAGCTGTGTCGGAGGGGCTGGGTCACGGCGAGCCAGCGGAGCAGGCTCAGTAGAGTGAGGAAGAAGATGCTGAGGGAGGAAGAGCAGCAGTGTGTGTGTGTGAGTGTTCTGGTTCAATCCACATTATGGGGCTTCATCATCCTCATGGGGACAGTCCCCATAAAACTAGACTTCATTCAAGGTTCGAGTATAAAGGGATGGGAACAGGACGGCTTGTGTGTTACCTGCTGTATATGTTAACGTAGAAGCTGTAGCCACATAAATGACACAGCCAATCAGGAAACACCCACACTCCATCCCTCAAGTAGTAAAACGCTCGCAGTGGGAGGGTGAGGGAGAAGCTGGCGTCTGATAGGGCGAGATTCATCATGACCACACAGGCGGAAGAGCCTCTGGAGGGGAAACAGGAAAACAGGGTTGGAGCAGTCAGTTCTACAGCTACAGTTCTGCTCATGTCCACCAGGTGCTGCTGTGATCCAATTCTGCATTACGGGAGACAATTGTCTTGGCGGCCTCACTGCTGAGGCCGCCATGTTTCTTGTAGTAGCCCAGACTGGACAAACTAAACTCCATTTGAGTTTTTATGAAACCCTAAGGTTCAGCATTTTCTCTTTTATGTTTGGAAGGGGAGGATGAGGTGATGGGGGCTCAGCTGACACATACAACTTCACCACTTTATGTCATTAAATTCTACACACGGATCCTTTAAAGTGAGAGCAGGTCAGAGTGGAGGAAGACACAGAGACTCCAGTTCGGTACAAACCATCCTTATGATCATTAAACATCTGTCGGCCAGAGAGAAACTCTGTATTTTCACGGTTTATTTCAATTGATCTTCAAAAAAGACACCGACATGATTTAATGATGATGACGGCGTTCTCTCCCACGTGAGGTGCAGGTGCAGGTGCAGGTGCACGTGCAGCGTGTTTGACTCATTCCTCAGTAATTCACATTTCATCGCCCTTGGCAGTTGCCTGGTTCGTCTGTATGGACGCACGGCATGGCTGCGCTGGAGCACACTTCGGTCAGCTGGTCGTTTGAAGGCTTCAGAGGTTCAGGGCATGAATCAAAACTTGTCACAGGAATGGAGATGTGTTTTTGTGTGTTTTGTGTGTTTTTGTGTGTTTTTGTGTGTGTTTGTGTGTGTTTGCATGTTCTGACCTGCGGGGACCCTGCACGAGGAAAATCAGCAGCGCTCCAGTGTTGCACAGAAAGGCGAAGGGAAACACGAGCAGGTAGGTGATGATGTAGGCGTTGAACTTGAACGGATCATCACTATGTATACACATCTCCCAAGTGGCATTCCTCATAGATGTGTTGTTGCCACCGGCGACGGGCAGAGACGGCAGATGGACTTCAGAAAACACAAAGTCACGATTAAAAGCTCTCAATTGACACAGTTACATTGTGTGTACGGGAGTTGGTTTGATCTGAACTGTTAATTTAATTCAATCTAACTTTTACTTTTATATTCTTTAAAAATGAAACATGCCTCAACCAAAAAGGAAAGTTACCATTTTTTAATTTATTGTGCAATTATTATTATATAATTATAATTTTTTTCCACAAGTCATCAGCGCCTGACAGAGAATGGCTGCATTAGATTACATTTAAGTCAACCTATTGCATTTATCTGCTGTATTCCTGCAGATAGGTTGTGTTGATAGTTCAGCAGTAGCCCAGATTCCAAACTTGGTCTTGTCTTTCGTTCTCTAGTATGATTTAGTTTTTTTAGTGTATTTCCCAGGGATATTTTAGTTTTCCAGTGCCCCCTCCGACCCTACCTAGGAGTTACGGCGCTACACACTGAAACATCGCTTCTTCCTCGTCTCGCCTTCATTAAACTGTTTCCTCTGAATCAAGGAGCCTGTGAAATAACATGACGCAACAGAAACTACATTCCTCAGAATGAGTGCCTACTGTTCAACAAGTCAGGGCTTAAATGTGAGAAAGAAATTGCCAACTTTTAAATCCAGGATAAGAAAGATGTCACTCACCACTCATCCTGTAACAGGTTCACCAACATCTGAGTCCTTGTGTGTTCCCTCCGTTCCTCCTTATGACTCTCCGATACTCAGTCTTCAAATCGTCCAGTCCTAACATGTATGGGCGGGCCAAACAAGTGGAAGGAATTCCCTGGAAGAAGATTTAGGGCACAAACCAGTCCAGGCCCAATGCCAACACACTTCAAAGTGGATGAGCTATGATCTAAACAAATGCACTCTCATGCACTCTCCTTAAATAGTTTCATTTCAACTTGTTTACAACCTCTAGTTACACCAAAGGAGAGAGAGAGAGAGAGAGAGACCAGGAGCACTTGTGCACAGTCAGGTTTCAGCTCTGACCAGTTATAGTGAAATGAGCGTAATGATTTTATCAATGACAGCAGCACCAATTCATATAGTAATAATAGTTGTTATCCTGCAGAGAGAGAGAGACATGAGGTCTTTGATATATGAAGGCTTTTCATTTTACAGATGAATTCACAAAATAAAAGGCACAACAAGGAGATGGCAACTCGTAATATATCAAAATACCCCAAAAAAATCTGCTGGTTATTAATGTCATATAATCAATGCTGAAGACCAGACCAGCAAAGAAGCTGTGAGTCCCTGAGAGTTGGTGATGAGAGAATGTTCATGTGATGACATTTGTGACTATAGAACTCATTTGAGTATCAACGACATTTTACATTCACTCTTTCATCACGTCCTGACTTGGTTCTTTATTAATAACTGTGCCTTGTGCCAGAGAGACTTCTTCTTCTCTGGAACTCCCTAAACATATCATTCAGCAATCTTAAGAATGTTCAGATCCTTAACTTCTTTTAAATAACTTCCTTAAAACCCATTTTAAACAAACTTACTCTCGTGTGATTTCGTGTGTTTTTATCGTTTTCTGTTCACCTTTTCTTTTTCTTATTATATTACTGCTTTCATGTGTTTAAGTGTTCATGTGACACAGATGTATATTTATCCACCTGGCTGTCTGGCCTCCTTGTCACGTTGCATCCTGCTGAGTGTCATTACTCTCATAATGAGTACTGTTTAAAAGTGTTTAAAAGTCTTACAGAAATCAAATGTAATATCATTATGACTCATCGCTCATTTGAAAAAATGTAATTGGACAGCAGGACTTCATGGGATTCACGTCATTGAATCATATGGATACAACAGAACTGTAAATGAAAAGCTTCTAACAAAATGAAACAAAAACCTCTGCGTTGGCCGGGAATCGAACCCGGGTCAACTGCTTGGAAGGCAGCTATGCTCACCACTATACCACCAACGCGATGATGACCATGGTCCTGTGATTGTTGTATTTATGAAAAGGCTGAACTAGAATGGAGGTGTGTTTATTTATTGTATTTCTCTTTATAAGTCGTCGGATTTGGATTCTGTAAAACAGGAACGTTTCTGACACTGCCATGCTGATTTAGCTCTAAAGCTAATATGTGGTATTGTTCCATTAGCCGCTCAGCTAACCGTTAGCTTTCGCCGCACATGTTCCGGGTTTTGAAAGCTGCTGCCGGTGACAGCGACGGCCAGGTGACGTGTAACCGGAGCCGATGAGCGGACATACCGGAGGCCGTTAGTTCCCACTACACGGTGGATCCGGTTTTAACGCCCGGAGGCGCAAGAAGCGACGGGAACAGTAAAACCCAGCAGCGACTCAACGAGGCTCCGTTTGAAACACGTCACAGAAAACTGCAGTCAGGTGGTCGTCCACTAGAGGGCGCCATTTCATCATCATGGAAGTAGAGAGTGAAAGTGTGGCCTTAAAGTGGAATATACATTAAGACAATTAATGTATGTGTATAAAGATGATAAGTAACTGTATATAAAGACAGTTAAGGGCTGTGTATAAATACATGAGCGACTGTATATAAAGACAATAAGTCACTGAGTATAAAGATAATTAATGATTGTGTATAAAAACAATCAGTAACTGTATGTAAAGACAATTAATGATTGTGTATAAAGACAATGAATGTATATAAAGACATTGCACATTATTTTGGTTATTGATGCACTCTAAAATGTACAAAATAAAATGTTAATAACCAAGTATTGAACCATAGGTAAAATTGGTTTTCATTAGAGATCTTTAATTAAGAAAATAATGATATACAGAATATATAAATGCAATTTAAATGTCAATAAGATGTAAAAGAACATTATATATATATATATATATATATATATATATATTATATATATATATATTTATATATATAGCTCTCTCTCTCTCTCTCTCTCTCTCTCTGTTTGTCTCGCCCTCTGTCTCTCGACTCCCAGCAGGCAGCCAATCACACCGCACGCGCTGAGCGGCACGCTGCCAGTGCCGCCGCCGACAGCTACACGCACACACACACACACCCACACACCTTCACAAACACACACACACCCCCCTCCCCGTTACTGCACATCATCGTCGCGTGCACCCAGCCCCCCAACCCCTCACTCTGTCGCGAGCACGTCTCATGTCCCCTTTATTCCTATGGAGATGTGTGTCTCTGATGTGTGTGTGTAAGTATGTGTGTCTTTCCTCGAGCTCGTCTTTTTTTTTCCCTCCCCTGCAGGGTCTTCACTCCCCTCTCTCTGCGCGCCGCCTCACGCTCGTGCCAAACCCAGGTGATTATCCATCCGCCCCCCTGTTATCCATCACTCCCTCCCGCCTCGGTACCGACAAATCCCCTCCCGGTGCTCCCCCCCCCACACACACACACCCCCACCCCCCCTCTCTCTGTCTCCTTCCCGCCAGCCATGATCCGTGGCGGGCTAATTCCCAGACGGTCTTTTCCTTCTCTCTTCCTCCTCTTCTCCTCTTTCCTCCTCTTCTCCTCCTCCTCCTCTTCCTCCTCCTCCTCCTCCTCCTTTCGGTAAGTAGCATCAGCAGCACCCGCCGTCCATCTTCTCCTCCTCCTCCTCCTCCTCCTCCTCCTCCTCTCCTCCGGACTGCATGCTGTGTTCACGGTATTTATCGGTTCTTATCGGTTTTTATCGGATCTGTCGTTAATAATATTGACGCCCCCCCTCATCCTCCCTCACACTGTGCCTCAGGGGCGCGTGTTGATGTGTCGCGTGGGAGATCCCCCCCCCCTCCACCCCCTTGAGGCAGTGGCCACCGTGACCTTCTGTCGGAGCTCGAGCCGCCCGGTTGACCAGACGGGGTAATTAGTTCCGCCTCGAGGGAGCGTTGGGGGGGCAGCGCGTGCGTGTCTCACGGAGCGCGTGCATGTCTCAGTGGATACGCACACGCTCAGTGCAGAAACACACACTCTTGCTCTATCTCCTGCACATGAACACACTTTGAGCTTAGACTGTCTTTGACGTGCACACACACGCACATGCACGCGCAAATGTATACGCGTGCATGTGCGTGTGTGTGTGTGTCTATGTGTGCGTTTTGGATTTTCTCGTAGGAGACTTGCGAACAGTTTGTGATGTTTATTGAGAAGTGAACATGATGACCTGGTTTCTGAGATTGACCCTGACTTACAGAGCGCCCCCTGCTGGACACTCAGAGCAGCTCAAAGTTTCATTCAGTTTGAACTTAGCTGGAACTTGGATCTGTTCTTCAGACTCGAACCCTTGGACATCTTTGGTCTTTCACAAATGAGAAACGGAAAGAAAGGGAAATGTCGGAAAGATTTTGACGAGAAGTGGCGCCCAACCATCCGCCATTGTTATCACCATCACGTTAAGTGTGAAGGATTTACACGATAGTCATGGTTATCATACGGGTTCAGTGTCTGATCAGTTCAGTCTGAGATGAGTCGATGTCACAGAACCAGGACACAAACCTTCATCACCTTCCTGATTCCTGTCTTTGTTTTCATTCACAGAACAAGACGAGTCGACCGCACGGGACCGACTGCTCCCCCGACTTCCTTTGTGAGCCAGTGTGTGCGTGTGTGTGCATGTGTGCGCGCCAGTGTGTGAGGTCATGTCGGGCATGACGAGCGGCGTGTGTGTGGAGAGCGACCTCTCCTCGATGCTCCAGAGAAGCTCCGCCCCCCTCCCACCATCACCCGAATCACCATGTTTACGGCGGCCAGGGGCAGGTGAGTCACGACTGAGACAGATACGAGGTCACGTGACGAAGCTTCACTCTCATGGCTCTCATCACCGACAGCAGCTGGTGAATATAGGGAAACCTTAACAGCTATAGAAACAGGTGGAGGAGACCAAATGCAGAGAAACAAGTGAGAGAGAATTCAAAGAGAAACGGGAATAAGAAAACCAAACATCCTCTTTTGCTTAGTTTTCTTTTCCATTGGTAAAAAAAAACGACACAAACATCTGGTTTTTGGCTGAGAAGGAAACAACTTGCGTTCTCTTCCGGGTCACATGACTCTGCAGTAGACCCTCGCAGCCAAATTTATATATTTCCTCAAACGCTCTGTGAACAAACAGGTCTGTTCTCAGTTTCAGTTTGTGGAACCGACAGCGTTTCCGCTCAAAGACATCAGACCAACTTTCTCCGATCATGTTTCTGTTGCAGGTGTCCAGTTTGGCTCCGATGCTGGATTACACCACGGAGATGGACCGCTACCGTTCCTCCATCGCCAACTTCTACAAAACCAACGTCAACATGAACATGAACGTATCCAACTTCCCTCAGTCGGCCAAGCTGGCGGCCCGTTTGGCGGCGGCCGGCCCCATCTTCCCTCCCAACGCCGCTGCCAGGCTGGGCACCATGGCGACAGCGCCTTGGGGCTGCCACGACAACATGAACATGAACCACCCGGCCGCCATGTTTTGGAGCCGGCCCAAACCTGTGGGAACCGCACCAACGCATCACCACCACCACCACCACCACCCGTCTGCGACGCAGGGTCACCTGACCTCCCCGCACTCCCACAGTCCCAGCATGCACCACGGCGGCGCAGGGGTCTGGAGGGGGATCAGGTGGAGGGAGTGGTGATGGGGGGAGGAGCTGAAAAACATGGACACACTGCCTCCTCACTTCCTGTCACACAGGGATCGGCACACCATCACCCCATGGCGCCTAGCAACGCAAACTTTCTCCCTGGTTACGGCGGTGGTGCGGAGTGCGGCATCATGAACAAGCAGGGACACGCCCACCCAGACATGATGAGCCTATCAGAGGGCGGGAGCTGCAATGGGGGAGGGGTGATGGGTAGTAGCTTCTTGGGGGGGCTGGGATTACCACCTGGGGTCATTGTCATGGCGATGGGGTCGGCAGGGGGCGGGCTCTCAGATGCTGGCAGCGCCTTCCAGATGACAGGCGGCCAGCGGGCGCTAACGGACTGCCAGCAGCACAACTCCTCCCCCTGCCCCTCCTCCTCCTCGCCCTCATCGTCAGTAGTGACAGCAGGGGGCGTGGCCCTATCTTCATCGTCGTCCTCTTCATCGGGGGCGGTGGCCAAGAGGAAGAGGAAGCGCTGTGGCGTGTGCGGGCCGTGCCGGCGGCTCATCAACTGCGGCGTCTGCTCGTCCTGCCGCAACAGGAAGACGGGTCATCAAATCTGCAAGTTCAGGAAGTGTGAAGAGCTGAAGAAGAAACCAGGGGGAGGTGGGGGGGTACTTGAGGTGAGGACGCACACACAGACCACACACCTGGTGTTAACATGTGGTTTTTGTCATCCGATGTGTGAAGGCACTTAAATCAGAAACGACGACTCAGCTGACGTCCTCTGACATGCTGCAGGATGAACTGACACAACTTCTTCCTTTACCTGTGCCCAAATGCACACAGACACACTAAGTGACATCGGACACATCTGTAAACTCCGACAGGGTCGAATCAACATGGTTGAGTCTTAACTAACACACATGACATACGTGTTCTTTGCATGTAGAGCGTTGAAGTGGGATCTGAACACAGGAAACACGCTCAGGACAAATTGGTGTGAACACAGGTACTTAGTGCTGGCCACTTGAGGTCGGACCTCTCAGGACGTACGTTAGTGCCAGGTCTGAACAGGCTCCCACACATGCACACACACTCATGGGTCACTCACACACACAAACTCATGGGTCACTCACACACACTTACACACTTACACACACACACACACACACACACACACACACACAGACAATCACGGGTAACACCAAGATTTGTCATCCTCTCTTCAGATGCTTGGCCGTGTGTGCGTGTGTGTGTGTGTGTGTGTGTGTGTGTGAAAGAGAGTGCGTTTGTGTGTCCTGGCTCGCTTAACCCAGATCACTGCCAGCGGGGCATGAGCTGGAAGGCATTTCTCACCCTGTCGAGTGTGTGTGTGTGAGACGTGTGTGTGTGTTCGAGTGTTAACGCTGTGCAGATGGTGGGTGGTGAAAAGCGAGAGCGCGGTCCCTGCTGAGGTCTGGCAGGCTGCCAACACACACACTCACGCACACACACACGCACACACAGACACGCACACACGTCTCACACACCACTGAATCAAAGTGATAAAGCGAGCTGCAGGGAGAGAGGAAAAGAGCAAATTTATGTGCTCTACCAGTGTGTGTGTGTGTGAGGGAGAGAGAGTAAGTGCAGTAAGAATTAGTGGTGATCAATAATTCATTGACACCGGTGTTCAACCTCACTGATGACTCTATATATCTCACTCTCACACACACACACACACACACACACACACACACTTCTTTCTGTGGGAATCTCGACAAACTATCACTAATTATTCCCTCGGCGTCAACACACACACGCCATCAACACACGCATCGAAACAGTGTGTGTGTGTGTGTGTGTGACTGTGAATTAGCAGCCGTAATCTTCCTCAATTACACACTAATTGGACCTGTGGAGGCTAACAGCAAGCGACAGCACAGTGTTTGTGTGTGTGTGTGTGTTTGTGCGTGTGTTTGTGTGTGTGTGTGTGTATTCAGGTAGTTTCACTCTCTTGCCTCATCCCTTCTCTGTCCTCTGTGAGGTCTATCCAAAAGTTCCTCAGCCAATCAGAAAGTTCCCTGGGAGAAACCCTCCTCGTTGTTTTGGTAACACAACAATCTGACCGGAGTTAAATGAAGATCACTACATGAAGGGTCATGTGACGCATGTGATCAGGTTTTCTCAGGGGGCGATCGAGATGATATGGCTAGGCGGTATCATGTTGTAGATTATTTACTTACAGTTTATGATATAAACTGTTTCTCCCTCTCACTTCTTCTTCTTGTCTCTTTGTCCTAGCGGCCGCCTTCCGTCCCGACCGGCGAAGCCTTCCGTTGGTTCTTCTAGCCGTCCCTCCCTCCCCCCCCCCTCCCCCCACAGAGTCGCAGCTCAACGCCGAACAGGAAGTCAACATCGCATAAGGAAAAACAAATCAGGCCTGAAAGACGTCATTGGACGAACTTATCTGGAAATGAACCTGACGCTTTGAGGAAGGACTTCACTTTCAAACTTTGTGAAAATACAAACTGCAAATCCCACGTCACCAGGAACAGGGGATGCAGCGAGGAGGAGGGAGGAGGAGGGGACAGTTTGGTCACATAAAGGAGGAACGGACCAATCACCATGACCGTGTCCAGACGAAGCTATGTTAGCATTACAGAAGGCTACAGTAATTCTTTAACACGTAATCTGGTTCCAGATGTATAATTCTGTTGGTTGCAATCTGCACCCTTACCACTAGGTGTCACTACATCCTACACTGTGGTTCCTGCTGTTCACATGGTCGGAGAGAGAACTGACCAATCAGAGATCATTTTATCTACATCAGTGATTTACACTTAGAAACTAAATCTGAAAAAGAGCAACCTCCATCACGTGGGATCAAACTGTCGTCTTCCTCCTCCTCCTCCTCTTAGTGAACAGGAAATCGAGCCGAAGCCAAACCAGGAAGTTTCAGGCCTCCCGTTTGACCCAAAACTGGACGACAGGAAAAACCTCAGCGCGAGTACGAACTGACCTCAGCAGGAAGTGATCCAAGACTGTTATTAAGGACTACAAGTTCACTGCAGTAGGACTACAGTTACCACATCACTGTTATCTGTCTCTTTTGTCTACCTCCTCCTCGAGAACTTTAAAGGCATCTTGATTGAGTTTAACCGGGTTGTGTACATGCGGGTACGACATGATCTGGTTCTTAACTATCGATGGTCCAGAGCTGATCTGCCTCATCCTCCCTCCATATTTACTTTAATTCTCGGGTTTATTTCATTGCCTGAAGTGAAACGTCTGAATCTCTTTTATCCATGTGGATTTCACTGGAAAGTTCTCAGGGCGCAGTAACACTTCCATTTGGTTTTATATAAACTAAAACAGACTGAAGCTCACCTTGTTGTATTTTTGTATCATGGACGTTTTTATCATTTGTCTCTTCAGGAAAAAACAGAGACTTATTGATGATTGATTATTGGCTTTGAATTGACACGTCTGTTAAAACATGACCCGAAGCTCGAAGAAAGTTCAGAACCAGTTTCTATTAGTGGTGACCAACAGGAAAGTGCACCTGCAGCTGAAATGCATCATGGGAACTCGCAGGAAACTGTTGGAACTTCTGAGATGAACCTCGGGACTAAAGGGAACTGAACTGAATCAGATCCACGTCATTCCCAACAAGTTCTGTATTTAAGTTTAACAAGCTGATCAAATATTTTATAGAATTAAAATTCTTGCTCAGAATGAAAACACAACCTGTCAGCTGATTTGGCCACTCCGCATATTGATGGACAATTTTTTATTCCAAAATGTAACGTAGCTTAAAAGCTTTACATTACGCCCCCTAGTGGCAGGTTGTTGTTCTATCCCCTACACTATACATAAACATGGACGACGTTTAAAACAAAAATTGATGTCTTTTGGGATTATTTTTGGTTTAGTCCATGTCCCATCTGCTAACATGGAGAATCTGTCATGTCGTCCATCTTTATTTCCAGCCTGTTCTATCCACGCGAATGTTCCGCGTACACTGAAAACCCGGCTGATGATGTCATCGATTCCGACGTTAATGATCAACTGAACGACTCATGATGATGTCATCATGGCGTCAGACTCTGCTCTCGCCGACATGTTTGAAATAATGTTTTTTTTTGGTTTCATGAGGAAAATGTTCACCTCTGCGTGGGAACTGAAATCAAACGTCCCCTTTTTCTCAGGGTGGGGTGAGGCGACGTGACTTTGTTTTTTTGTGTGTCCTCTTCCTCATGTGTTCTGTCTCCGTGACGACCTCATGTGCTGAATTATAATAAAGCATTTCAAAAGATCATCAGCGGGTTTGTGATAGAAGCACAGGGACGAATACGGATGTCAGGTGATTGCATCATACTATAGTGTGTGTCTGTGTGTGTGAGAGAGGGGGAGAAAGAGCGGGTGTGAATATGAACAATATGTATTTGCGTATTTGCTTGAATTTTTTTCCCACAAGATGGAAGCTGTGTGTGTTTGTGTGTGTGTGTGTGTCATCACAGTAATGGTGTTGCTATCAGACAGAGAGAGAGAGAAAGACAGAGGAGCTGGTTGTCCCTGACGACGGTGCGCCGTGTTGCCTGGCAACAGCGATAACAATGGCCTGCCACCAGTGTTCTAGAATGTGGGCGTGGCCTGAGAAAGAGAGAGAGGGGAACACAAACAGCTGTGACGCAAACAACTGATGTTTGTCAACAAACAAACAAAAGAAACAGTAACGTTTGTAAAAAAAAGATTTATTGTATCGATTCAGATTTTTCTTAATTTAATCTAAAACGTGACTGTGATCATATTTCACTCGTCTGATCGTCTGCAGCAAAAACCTACAGCATCCATACATTCACATGACAAGACTCTGAAAGGACGGGGGAGGGGGGGGGTTTGAAGAAAGATTTCCAGAATGAAGTTGTAAATGATACAAAAAGACATTTAACAGGAAAAATATTATTTTTTTCACGAAATGAGAGAATCCATTTTCATCATAGTTACCTCTGGATCAGAATCCTGCACTGGACTTTGTTCCCATCTTATTACGACTTAATATTACAACTTAATTTTAATATTGTTTACGACTTTATTATTTTATTAAGAGACCCATATTCTCCCTCGCTGCAAAGTGATGACATGGATCAGGACTCTTCTCAGGAACTGTAATCATCTGTTCTGGTCCTGCCTACTAAACGTTAAACATGACTTCCATTTTCCACCTGCGCTTTGTGACCATTTTATTAGGCACCACTTTCAGACTAACAAGGAAAATCAATACAATTATCAAAATACGTCATTTAATCTTCCTTAATTAATGAATATCATGGTTACACCAGGCGTAACCATAGCAACTGTGATGTTTCTGAGATGTGTGAGTGGCTGCAGTACGACTGTAAAAGTTTATTTCTGGTAGTTTGTGTCTCTTTCACTTTTTGTCGGGAGTGAGCGCTGATCCACCACAGTGGTTAACAGCCGTTACCAGGGGCCTGATTAGATTTAATTAGTGTGGGTGAAACTCTGTCGCCCCCTGGAGACTTATCATCCCTCAGTCAGAGAGAGAGAGAGAAAGAGAGAGACAGGATGTGATGGAGCACAGAGGAGGTGAAAGCTTGCGTCTGGCTCCATCTGGTGGTGAGGAAAACAAAACGCACCCGAATTTGCTCAGAAGTGAAAATGAAAGTTTTCGAATCTCCAGTTCCATCAGGAAGCATTTAATTAAAAATAGAACAAATAAAGAACATTACAAGGAATTAAAACATTTCAAAATGATTTTGCAGCCACCAGTGGGCGAACCAGATGAGTCGTGAGCTGTCAAGTCGTCCATCTTTATTTAGGCACCTCTTATTAAACATTCTTAAAGATGGTAAGTTTTATGTGATCATTTGAGGTTTTACACTTCCTTCACATCTTCGCTCATTAACGAGTCGAATCATCGCACACTGCAGCTGTGACATTCAAAACTTATTTTATTCAATCACGTATTTGCAGATTACGTATTTGCTTTATCACCTTGAATTGATACATTTCATCACGTTTACTTTAATCCCTGTTTTATTTATCTCCAGCTACTGTTTTAGACAAAGTCTGAGTTTGATTGACAGACAGGAGGCGTGGTCAACAACACTGCATTCATGAGACTCGTCCATCAACTGGAGGCGGGACCAGGCATCAATTTATCAACCAGTAAGATTCTTTTTCTGATTATCAGCTTTAGTTGAAGTCAAGTAGTAGTTTTTGTTTAGTTTTTTTAATTGGATATTTTGCATCAAATCTTGATCCCGAATGATTTATCGATTAGTGGCTATTTTGAAAAAATAAGACATAAGAATAGAAATGTAGAAAAGTTCACATGAAAACATTAATTATAATTAATTCATTTTTTTCTTTAACATTTGTTGTTATTTTTCTTTTTTATTATTACTATTAATAAAGTTTAGGGTTAAACTGTAAAATATCAAACTACAATCAAAAAAATTGTCACAAATAATTTTTTGTTGTTGAAAATACTAAATATTTTGATGCTTTGTCCCGGCCCCAGAAAAGAAACTATCACACTAAAAAGATTATAATTTCATTGTCCATTCTTTCCGGCGAGAACAAATGTGTCCACAGGAACGAGAGGAAGAACATTTTAAAATCAACAAAACGAAAATACTCAAAATCAAAAGAGAATTTGGGATATTGCTCCACCAAGTCGCGCTGGGCAACCATTCGTCAAAGGGCGAACGGGTCCGAGTGGGCGTCAGCGGAGGCGTTTGAGTTCCACTGGCTCTGTGGGGGGGGCGTGACGCGATCGTCTCTGTGAGCGTCCACAGGATCGAAGTGGTTCTGATGGTTTAAATCAGTTGAGTGTTTCGAGAGCGACTCGACCGGAGGATCAGAAAGACACTTTCTAGGTGACGCGGGTGAGGCTGTGTGGTTGAAGTGTCCGTCAGTGGGTGGGGACGGATTCATAGAGTGCAAATCAACAGGTGGTGATGTGTCCCCACGGTTGACGACTGACAACGTGTCCGTCAGTCGCTCTGCAGCTGCAGAGGAGGAGCGGGGGTCAGTGCAATTGGGACTTTTACGAAGGACGTCAACAGGCAACGACCTGACGGGAGACGAGTGATTCTGAGTCTGTGAATCAACAGGTGAAAGCAAAAGAGGAGACGTGTCGTTGGAATTAACTCCTGAGAAAACACCACTACCTGCTGGGAAGTCTCCAGCTACACCACTAATGGAGACAGGCAAGTCGGCGGGCGCCACCCGAGAGGAGGAGGGCCTGAAAGTCTGATCGCCTCCGGAGGTAGAGAGATTGTGAGGCAGCTTCTCTTTGGACCAGCTGCTGACAGCTGAAGGGAAATCCACAGAATCAACAGGATGAACGTGAACGGGTGAAGATCTGAGAACAGAGAAAGAAGTCTCTTCTGTGACATCACAGCTGGAATGTTCCTCTGACGAATGAAAAGTGTTCATGACGTCCAGATGTGTTGAAGCATCAGAATGCGTGGAACCGTTTGCAGAAGCAGACGATGAATCAACGGGACTCGTGTGTTTGATGCCAGTGGTTAAAGTGGGCGAACGTGAGTCCGGCGCCATGACTCCTCTCAACGCCACAGAGCTTTTGAAATGTTTCTTCAGGGCTGAACTGGGGGCGGTGGCCTCAGGGGCCAAGCGGGAGTCAGCAATGGGATGTGAATGGAGCTCAGCAGAGGAGTGAGGTGAGAGGCGGTCAGCAGGGGACGGGTGAGGACTCCCTGCATCTTTGTGTTTTAATGGTGGAGGCGTGTTTCTGTTGTGGCCACGCACAGGACTGGCCTGTCTGAGGAGCGGGGGGACGTCCACCCCGTCCTCTCCAACCCTGAAGTCCATCTGCTGAAGAGGAGGCAGCGGCGGCGGGGGGGACTTACGACACGGCGGCAGCTCAGTGACATCAGGAACTCTCGGCTCAGACATCCTGCTGCTCGGCCTCGAACGAGCCTCGTGCAGATCCTGAAAACGCTTTGTCCTCGAGTCGGGTGAACGGCTGGGTTCAAAGGTCAGAGAGAGGTCACACTCAGGAGCAGCGATTCCCTCCAGGTCGTCGAGGATGGTTGCTAGGAGACGAGTGTCAGAGGTCGAGACCTCAGAGTTTCTCTTGCGGTGATCCGTCGTTATGGGGATGAACTTGTCGTCTCCGGTTGGCTGAGGGCCGCACGCCGACAGCGACTCACTCTCCTCCACGTTCTCCACGTCCACATCGTGATCGCTGCTGTTGTCGAGGGCGACGGGACCCGCAGCCTCCGACCCGTCTGACCCTCTGTCCAGGATGTCTACAGGGAGGTCGCCGATCTCCTCGTCCAAGGCCCCGCCCACACCGGCAGAATGCACCAACGGGAGCGGGGGGAGGTCGGAGAAGTCGACGGTCTGCTGGCTGCTGAGCGGACTGCTGCTGCTGCTGCCGCCACCAGGGGGCTTGATGCTGAGGTCGTTATCGTGGCTGGTGTCGCTGTCGAGGGTGATGATGACTGGAGAGCTGAGAGAGAGAGAGAGAGAGAGAGGGAGAGAGGGGGGAAGGGAAAAGAGAGAGAGAGAGTTATAATGGAGCAGAAGTCTTCTTCTTCTTGTTAGAGGTGGAGATCGTGACAGGCCCAGCCCCCTGCTGGATAATTTGACAACTGCAGATCCGATAAAAATGTTGAATTATTAATAATACTTTTTATTAAGATGTATCGACTGTGTGTTAACATTATTGTCTCCAGCAACAACACACTGTGGAAGAAACGTTAGTTGTGCGTGCGTGTTCTGTCCCCCCACCTGCTGTGTCGGGTCTTCCGGTGGCGTTTCCTGCGGCGCTTCCTGGCGGGGGGGTGCGCTGCGTCGGCGTGGATCGTGCCCTCGTAGATGATCTCCACGCTGGGACTCCGGTCTTCTCGATACCTCTTGCTGAGGCTGGAGGACAGACGCACACAGACAGACAGAAAACGAGAGGTTTCAACTCAGAGTTCTTTTCACAATTATTTACATTCTGTCTCCTCAAAAGTGTTTTCTCTCACCTGTCACTTCCAACACTCTCCCTCCTCTGTGTGTCTCTCCTCCTCCCTCCGTCTCTCCCCCTTTTCCTCCTCCTCTCCCGCTGCTTCTCCCCAGGGTTCCCGCTGAGTGGCCTCCAGCTGGGGTCCTTGTCGTTGCTGTCCAGGTGGCGGCTCTTGTACTTCCTCTTCCCGCCGGGTTTGTCTCTGTGGTGAGCGTCGCCGGGGGAGAGCAAGGGCGGCGTCTTGGGCAGTGGCGAGGAGAGCAGCGGGGAGAAGCAGAAGGGCGAGGAGGAGTGTGACGGGGAGGAGGCGGAGGAGGTGAGAGGGGAGCAGCGGTACTCACAGCTGGAGTCAGGGTGGAGAACTGGACTCTACGCTGGAGTGAAACGGTGAAGGGGAGCGTGAGGGGGGGCACATCATGGCGGGATAGATGGAGCGGTTGGGGTTGCACAGAGTTCCGCTCCTGTCCGGCCCCGTCTTCCTCCTCCTCCTCCTCCTCTTCTTCTCCTTCTCTTTGGTCGTCTCACTGCTGGACTGCCTCCTCTCTCTCCTGCCGTCCTCCTGCCGCTCGCTGGGGCTGAGCGAGCACACCGTCTCCGGGCTCCTCCCAGAGCTGGCCGACCACGAACGCGCACGTGAACAACGCCCGCCCACCTCGCCATCTTTCTCCTCCTGCTTGTCGTCCGGCTCCTCTTGGAAGGCGGCAGATGTGGAGGGGGGGATTGTGGGTATGTAAGAAAGAGGAGGAGGAGGAGGGGGGGTGGTGGCGAGGGGAGGAAGCTTCTCCGTCATCTTCTCGTTCTCGGAGTCGGACGACAGCTGCACCAGCTCAGGAGTTCGCTCGGCGATCGGCTTCTTGTATCCCACGATCAGACACTCCTCCTCTTTCTCCCCGTCCTGATTGGCCCCCTCATGTGGGGCGGGGCTAAACGATAGCGAGGCAAGCGAACAGGAGGGCTCAGCGGTGGAGTAGGAGGGGCCTGGGGTCTCGTCATCCCAACCAGACAGGCTGAGGCAGCTTCCTGATTGGATGACGTCCTCTGACCCTCCTCCAGCCTCGTTCTCCTCGCCCTCTGATATGGCGATGACAGAGCTGCTGTCGGAGGGGCTGCTCAGCCCGTCCAGCTCCATGGCGGCGGCCGGCGGCTCATACACCGCCTGCAGGTCATAGTTCTCCAGACTGAGTGGCGAGCGGGCGAAACTAACCAGCTCGTGGAGGAAATGGTCGGTGCGAGCCAAAAGGAAGGGACGCAGCTCGTCCTCGATGGTGGGCGAGTCCTCCAGCCCGTGGCGAGCCAGCTGGGCCATGATGATGCGTTGGACGATGTCGACCAGCGTGCCGTGGGCGCCGTAGAGCACCGTGAGCTCCCGCCTCAGCCAGGGGCGGAGCTTGTTCAAGTGGACGGGGTTACGGCGGAAGCTCTCTGCTGTGATGTCACATTGCTGCCCCTGGTTACCGTTGGCCCCGGCAACGCCACGGACCCGTATGCCACTGCGGTAGAGGGCGCGGCGGAACGCTACGGTCTCTCTCTCCCTCAGACGCCGCACAGTTCCCCCGTCCCGCTGCAGCCGCTGCCTCGTGGCCAGACGGGTCATCAGGCGCCGCGTGGCCCGGTCGTTGTGCGTCCTCGCCCCCCCGAGGCCTGTCAGTCCCTCAAAGATCACCCCTCGCTCCGCCAGGTCGGCTCCGCCCCTCATCCTCTGCTGGTCCAGGTCTTCCCCCTCGCCATGGTCCTCCGCCACCACGGGAGAGATGGCGGGATGGTGAGGAAGAGCAGGGGGAGGAAGAGGAGGAGAATCCAGGTACCACTCCCACACCCCCGTCCTCCTGTTTCCTCCTGCTCTTCCCCCCCTCTCTCTCCTCCGCCTCCTCGTGCTCGTGTCTAGACCGTCTGCCGTCCGGTGTCTCCTCAGCATCAACCTCATCTGATGGTTGCTCCTTGCTGCTGATGCCATCGCTGCCACCATCGCCACAGTGGCGGCGACGCTGCTGTTGGCGGGCGGCGGCCGTAGCGTGTACTCCTTGAAGTCGTCCTCGGCGCGCACCGAGTGCAAGATGGAGGCGAACGGCTGCTTGCAGAGCGGGCACTCGGCCTTGTTGTGGGACCACTCCTGGATGCAGGGGAAGCAGAAGCGGTGCAGGCAGCGGTCCAGGTAGGCCAGGTTGTTGAAGCGGTCCAGGCAGATGGGGCACTTGGAGTCGGGGGAGGCGTCCTCCGCCGCGACCACCGCCCTGGCCGAGGCGGAGGAGGAGGGAGGGGAGGAGTTGGGAGGAGAGGAGGTGGCGGCGGCGGCGGCGGAGGCTTTGCTGGAGTTCTTCCTGCGGCTGCTGCTGCGGCTCTCTCGACTCCTCACCTCCTCCTCCTCCACGGGCTGAGCGCCTCCTGCCGCACCGGGACCTGCACCTGCAGCGTCACGGCGACGCACGCGCAGTTTCATCCGCGTGGGCGCCATCACCTGAGGGCAGAACAAATCATGAAGTGGAATCTGGGTCATGTGACTGAGTTTGTTTCTAAACAGGAAGTCGTTCTTCAGGTTTCACTTCTTTAATAAACCTCCACCAGGTGAGAATGTTGACACTGACGTCATATACCTGAATGACGTCAGGGGCAAAACACGTCAACAGGAAGCTAAGCTAAATGAAGCCTTCAAATTCACGCCTGAGAACACAACAATGCGAAACATAACATGTTAGCATATACTAGCCTAGCATGCTAGCAGCGCCTGACAGAGCCGTGCTGACGTTAACCGGCAGGTTCAGGCTCATCGCGACGGTTCCTCGGTCTCCTCTCTGCGGGTTACCACCGGGACCTGCTCGTTAACCCGCGGGGATCACAACAAACACAGCCACGCTAGCCTGCTAGCATGCTAACGCCGTTAGCTCTCTGTACCTGAGCAGAAGTCGACTCGCCCGGCGGCTCCGGGAGCTTCTCATCCGGTTTCTTCCTCCTCTTCCCGGCAGAGGTCCGCGCCGTGAGAGGCATCGACCGTCAGATCTGTTACCCGCCTCCCGGGCTCCGCGGCTCGGGTCCGTTCTCACTGAAGCTCCGGTCTCACACACACATTTGTTTCAGGCGATTTCGTCCAAACCGAAGCTTCTCTGCACCGAGAGAGGCCGCGGGGCATCATGGGAAATGGAACTCCGGGTCCCCCCCCATAAAACAAAGATAGTAAATAAAGACGATGAGTCACTCATTGTTTTTCTTTAGAATCATTTTGAGTTCATACAGAAGAATCTCTGCTCAGAAATATTTTTTCTTTATTGATCATACTTTTAATTCCATGTCTCATAAATGTTTCTCTACGAGTCCAAAATTCATATAAACACGTTATATTGTTAAAAGTTATGGTTTATGAGTTATCCATAGTAAACGCTACGCTTTTACATATATTCAATATATAAAATGTTATATATATTATATCATATATATTGAAATGTATAATATCAGCATATATTAACTTACGCTTTCAACTTATATAAGCTACACCACATATATATCTGCTATATACACATATACATAAAAATGTGTGTGGTATTTATATTTATAAAATATGTATTTACTTGGTTTTCCCTAATTTAACATGTAGAAATAATAAAACAGATTTGGGGACGATAACAATAACCCTGAGATTCATAAGAATCAGAGTGAGACCTCGAGTATGTGTTTTTTCTTGTCGTGCTTTTCTCCAGAGCAGCAGGGGGCGCTGGCGTCATCAGTTGAACCCAGGAAGTAGCAGGGGGAGACGGCGGTGTAAACAAGGTTCTGTGGATCCAACCTGGACCGGAGCAGAAGATGGAGACGTTCAGCAGAAGAACCGTGGACCGGATCCACTCCTCGGTGCTTTGTTCTCTTTGTTTCATGTCGCTGTCCCGGTTAGGGAAACCTGTGCTAAACCAGCTGCTAACGGCTAACTAGCAACCAGTTAGCATCCAGCCAATGCACGTTGGTGTTCTTTGGTAAGCTAGCCTCTAACGGTTAGCTGGTATGCTGGTAAACTAGTGGTTAACGGCCAGTTGGTAACCAGTTAGCAACCAGTTAGCATCCTGTAACGGCATTTTAGTTAAACCAGCTGCTAACAGGGAGTCAACAACCAGTGCCTTCTCTTCTTAGCTGTCATACAAGCCGCTGACTGTTACCTAGCAACCAGTCAGCATCACTGCCATGCACCCTCTTATGTTTATTGACAAACTTACTTGTATAATTTACACCTGAGCTGCAACGTGATCAAACTTTGATTGTAATCTGATTACACACGTTAACGTTGTGTGTCTCTTTCTGTCTCTCAGGTGCTGCTGGCGGTTGTGATCTTGTCCTGGTCGTACGTCATCTACGCCAGCAGGATAGCAGCTCATTGGCTGCTGGAGGAGCGGACCGCCCTCCTCCGGCAGGACTGATGGTGCACTGGACCTTCGCCACGTCAACTTGGAAAGACATGAGGTGGTGAGGATCAACCCTGAATGTCTCACACAAGTTGCAGGAGACGGCAAGAGACAGAGACAAATACGTCAACTTACAAAGACAAGGAGATTTCGACCCTGGTGTGGATGAGCTGTGAACCAAAACACTGATACTTCCACAGCAGACTACTTCTGGCCTCCTGCGGCTCCACCCAGGCTCCAACCAAGCTCCACCCTTGCTCCACCCAGGCTCCACCCCTCACGTGACGAGTGACCTGGACTATCTCCTGCAGCTTCTTCACATGAGAAACACAAACTCCAGAAAATGTCCAGACACTATTTTACATAGTTTGTGTCTGAATGTTGTAAATGTTATACTATTTCACCCACTGTTAAAATGTATTTGATCTTTTAAAATGTATTTAAAGATGACTGACTGGAGAATGTTTCACGGATCTTGATGACAATAATCAGACATGTTTAGAGAACTGATATTTACGCTCTTTTTATAGCTTGATTGAATTGATGGACTGTTTTTGGAGGAATGAGCTCGACTGAATGTTTTGTCTCATCAGATTTTTGTGAAGCACTTTGACCTGCACCGACCTCACGCTGACACCATGCACCTTTACAAGCTAATCGTTCATGCCAAACTCACCATCCCCTTTTTGTATCTTCAATCTTAAAGCCCTGCTCCTGAGGAGAGACAGAAATGTTTCCTGTTCTTAAAATAAATAGAATTTTATAAAACAGAAGTTGAATTTTGTGCTATTTTATATTATGTCCATTATTTGTTCATGATTGTGATTCATACTTGTTTTTATCGGTTAAAAAAGCCTCAGTTTCACCCTGTGTAATATAAACCAGTGTTTCCAGTCATGTAGAGTGGTGACATCAGAAACACATCAGCTCATTGTACATGTGTGTGTCCATGCGTGTTTGTCTGATGTATTCCTTAATTAAAAGCTCGGACACACACAGACTTGTCTCATAACAATGTGTTTGATGTGTGTGTCCTCAGATATGTAAATGCTTTGCTGCAGAAGGGACGATGAGAGAGCGGGCGAGTGCGCTAAAGCTCGAGTGTGAGAGGTGAGAGAGAGAGAGAGGAGAGGCTCTTGAATTGAGTACTCATTCTATTAACACAAACACTTCAAACACACACACACTCCCTGTCGCCTGTAATTAAAAAGCTGGTTATCGTTGCTCCCTCTGCTCGTCCTCTTGTGCTGTGCTCGGGCCCGGGGACATATCTGTCGGGGTATTCAGTTAATAACAGACTGGTAGGGAGGTTTTTTGCGAAAAAGATGAATGAAAACAATCTTCTATTTAATGGTGATCACATGTTTAAGAAACAGGTTCCTGACGGTTTGAAGTCTCAGATTTTAAACTGTGGTTAAATATCAAGAGGTTCCTGGGCTACGCCTGTTCGGTGGTGACAGGAGTTATTTTTTAAATGTAGAATGAAAACCTCGAAGATCCAACCTCAGTGGCACCAACTTGTTGACCCACATTTCTGTCGCACCCTTTGCAGCTGTGGTCGTTTATTAAAACATCTCCTGCAGATGGACCCACGTAACACACACTGCAGTTCTTTGATTATCACATAAATACATTAAATCACAGCAGCTTGGTTTGTTAAACACTTTTAATTTAATTATCTTGTTGATTTGTAAAGATTGATGAGAGGTGTTTCAGTTTTATATTCCCCCTAAAACAATCTCTCAGGTCTCGTCCTCTTGTCCAACAGATACACCCCCCCCCACACCCACACACACACAAACCCCTCAACTCCCACCCCACTCCATCTCTGTCTTTTCACTTCATCCATCTGCTCAACAATGCAACATGAATATTTATACAACACGTCTGCAGAGATGCTCATGAAACCAGTTTTCTGATAATTCGCCAGGAGACCATTTTAAATTTACCTCATATTTGATCCATTGATGATAATAATAAATCCAAACTGAACAGAAAAAGAAAAACATTGATATGAATTTAAGTTATTTTATCAATTCAAATGCTCCATCGCTTCTATTTAAGTTCATTCATTCCTTCTTTTGTGCAAAAAAAATCAAATGAAATTTCAACACCATTAAAAGGCAAAGTTTGAAAGTTTAAAGAATCATTGAAAGAACAGGTTGATCAGAAAAGCAAAATTAATAATACAAACACTTTCATCTTAACTCGACCAACTCATGATGAACTGAAGCGATCAGATCGGATCCAGGAGCAAGTCTCCGTTCAGAAACCCCGGGATGGATGAGTACAGCTCCCGCTCCTTCTCCATCCCAGTCACCGTCTCCATGGTGACGTTGTTGGTCGTCCTGGCGTCCTGGAGGATGTCCCTTCCAGCCAGAGACGTCTTCTTCCCTTCCAACCAGTACGTCACCATGTCACCTTTCCCCTGGGCGCGCACAAGACAGACTTAGAGTGTTAGCAGGCAGCTGCCACTGTCCGAACCAAGGGGCTAATGACTCACCTTGACCTGCAACATTCCTCTGCACTGCAGCACGTAGCCGCCGATCTCCTCCAGCAGGTAGAAGGTGCTGGAGCTGCACTGGATCTTCAGGGCTGCGAAGACACAGACACAGTTTCTAATTATTAACTTATAGTGACCTTTTCAGTGCTGATTGTGTGTTTGTCAGCAGGATTACACAAGAACTGTGGAACAGAGAACTCAAACTAAAATCAGGTCAGCAGCGTTTACACAAGTTTCTGATTCAGAGGCTGAAAAACACTGTGGTCCTTCTGGTCGAACTGCAGGACGGCTAAATGAAGTTTAAAACATCGCCAGTAGAGACGTTACCCAGACTGGTGGACTCCATCCTGGACGCTGTGTTGACTGTGTCTCCGAACAGACAGTAACGAGGCATCTTCGTCCCTACAACCCCCGCCACCAGCGGACCTGACGAGCGGGAGACAGGCGTCATTGATAGGGGCCAAATAGATTCAATACTTTAAGTTCTCTCCAACCCCCCTGTGCACGTACCGGAGTGAATCCCAGCTCGTATCTGCAGCTGCATGTTGGGTTTGTGAGGGATCCTGAACGTGCGACAGACGCCAACCAGGTCCAGAGCCATGCTGGCGATCCCCGAGGCGTGGAGGATCCCGTTCTCCTGCGGCACGCCCGACACCACCATGTCTAACAAACACACACATTGTTGTGTTGGGGTCACTGAGTGTCCACATAAAGAAATAGGTTTTAAGGGTCGGGTTGTGTCACTCACAGGCGTCGCCGATGGTTTCCACCTTGTAGACGTCGTAGATGTCGATGATGTCGTCAAATGTTGTGTAGAGTTTGTTGAGGAAATCCACGACTTGGTAAGGAGTGCTGCTGCAGGAGAGCTGCGTGAAGCCCACAATATCACTGCACACACAAGAGTCTTGATTTAGTAAAAGTACAAATACCACAGTGTAAACTCACCTCCACTAAGGCTACTACAAATGCAAAGTAAAGTGATTAAATAAATGAAATTAGTTACTTTCCTTTCCTTAACGAGGAACATGGACAATTCAAATATCAGTATTTAACTCATCTGTTTCTATTGTTGTCAAAACCAGGACAAACATACATTTGTTTGTATGTTGAATATAGTACAAGCTCTAGAGACATATTTCTTAAATCTGCAGATCCTGACGATTGTCTTTAAAATCTCATTTCCTTCTGTCTTTACCTGAAGAAGACGGTGGTGCTGACGTAGCTCTGAGCCTGCAGCGGTTTCCCCTGACGCAGATCATCAGCTACTTGCTTCGGAAGCATACCTGCGACAAAAAACATGAAAATACAACTTTCATTTAACCAGGAAATACTTTACAGGAGAGAATCTGGCCCAATGGGAACATGGAGTCAAGTTTATATTTAAAATGTAAAACAGAATTTTCATATCAGACATTAACCTTGGACCTGAGAGTCATAAAGAAGAAACTGTGTCTATAACTACTGATTGATTCTTCATAAGCTTTTTGATCAGGTTATCAAAACAAGACCTTTTTAATATACATAATGAAACGAGAAGCCAAACGGACGTACTGTACAGCAGCCGGTCAGTTTTCTGTTTCTCATGCATCAGGTCTTGAGTTCGCTCGGCCACCAGCACCTCCAGATGTTTACTGTATTTCTCCATCTGTAACAAACCCAGTTTTGATTTCATATCAGAACCAGAACCAATGATAATTTTGTTATATTCTCCCGTTCAGTCTTATACAGATCTCATCCACAGTAGATTATAACACATGTGATGTTACCAGGTTCATCATCATGTCCACTGGGCTGACTTTCACCGGGTTGATCCGGTGAACGAACTTCCTGATTTGTTCGAAGGTCGGTCGGTGGACGGGGTTGTGAGAGCGACATCTCCGGATCAGCTGAGAACACACAAGGGACAAAAAGCAAAATAAATAGAAACATAAAAAGTAAAACACAATAAAACGGAAAGAAGATGATTTAACAATAAAACTTGGTACCTCCACGTAGTCAGCAGGACACGGGCAGGTGGTCTCGACTTTACTGGAGATCAGTTCAGGTAGAGGAGGACACCAGGCATTCTCCAGGCTGGACTCCTCCACCTGCAGAGTATTCCATTAATTTACGTTTCCTCCATATTATTAATGTCTCTTTTCTGAATGAAGATAAAAAAAAGTGACTTACAGGGACGGGATCACTGCGAGTGGCGATCTCCAGCAGGATGATGGAATAACTGGGAAGAATTACAGATCATACAGAGTGTAAGTTTTAATGTGTGTGTTTGTATTTTATGTATTTACTATTTATATTAATTATATAATTGTGATCTTTGTACATTTTGGGATGTAAAGTGACAAAGAGCAGAATAGATGTGATACCTGAACACGTCTCCGGTCAGCGTCGGCTCCATGTTGGAGTTCTGAAACTCGGGCGGCATGTAGACCTCCAGCAGCCTCTGGTGATAGGTCGAAAGAGGCTCCGCCCCATCATCCCTGCGATACATCCTCAGTCCGTAGTCTGGCAGGACGGAACAGGTGTCAATCAAAAAATGTATCAGAACATAACACTTTTTGTCTTAAAAATACAACAGTAAGTAAACTGTGTAGATTTAATTCCTCCTCATATATAGGACAGCATTCCTACCTGTTATTTTACAAACCCAGCGGTCGTCTATGACACAGTTCATGGACTTGAGGCGGCCGTGGCAGATCTTGTGTTGGTGGAGGTACGACATCCCTCTGGCAATGTCGTTGGCGAAAGAAAACCTGGAAGACAAGCACAGTCGGATTGTACAGAATTTAATAACTTCTTACACAGATTACCTGGTGTGGTTACGTATAGATTATTTGATAATAGTCGAGATCCTCATTCTCTTATGATATCGTAAATTAAAGCCAGATCGATAAATTTGCTAGGAATCATTAACTAATTAACTCATTCTTTTTCATGATATCAGTATCGCTCCCCAAAAACCCTCATGGTTCAGACTCTATGTTAAAAGAGCCATTGAGTATCATCGAGTTTACCTGAAGCCCCAGTTGAGCGGGATCTCCTCGTTAAGGAGGACGTCGTTAAGGCTTCCTTTGGGGCAGTACTCTGTCACTATGGCAACATTTGGAACCTCAATGCACCCACCGGTGAACTTACAGAGGTTTGGATGATCCAGTTCCCTGAAGACGGAGAAACACAGAACTAAAAATACAAGACAGGGTCGTTTTAAACAGGGGACGTCTGACGAGTGTTTGCTCGTGTGTTACCTGACTTGTTTCACTTCCTGTCTGATGGTTTTGGACAGAGAGAAAGTCTTTGTCTGAATCCTCTTGATGGCCACTGTCCTGCCGTCACTGGAGAAGAATGTTGTGGTAACATTTACAAATATGAATAAATGTAAAAACCATACAGCTTTTTTTCGTCATGCAAAAGTATTGTAGACTTTTCTCTAATGACCTGCAGGTGTAAGACGTAATCAAAGAGTATAAATAAAGATGGATGACATGACAGACTCTGATGATTCCTCACACCTCTCTTTCCGGATACACACATCTCTCTGCTGATGACCCTGATGAATATAATAAATGAATGAGGTAGCGTACTATATCCCGGTGCAGGTGAACATTGTTTTTCTGGTCCCTGGTTGTCCGGTCCACGAGCTGAGAGCAGTGATACAGCTGGTGTTACTGTCGCTGTTCCCCTGAGGCACGCTCATGATGCTGCCCATGGTCGTACGAGCTTCATGATCTATAGAAAGAGAGAGAGGGGGGGGAAACAACACTTCAGACGTGTGGTTTCTCAGTTTTTTTCCGGTTTCAGAAATCAGTTTCAAGCCGTTTTTGAACTGGATCATTGCGGTACCTTGTTTTATTGTGGAGAAGTCGATGATCCAGCTCTCGTCCCACAGCAGCTTCTGCCTGTGGTACTTCAGCCACTGCACAAGACAGACTCTTTAACTGGTATTCATCGGCTGGTGTCGAGTATTTTTCATGTTAACTGTGACGTGTGAATACGCACCAGGGCGGTGAGCAGCAGGCAGAGGCAGAGCAGGCTGAGCGGTAAGCTGATGGCCAGCTTGGTGGCCGGGGTCATGGGGCATTCGCCACAGTCAGCTGAGCAGGTGGAACAAAGCTCCGCCTCCTCACACACACCGTCACCACAAACTTTGAGCAAAGGAAAAACAACACTATGTTTAGAGGAGGGACACTATCGGACCCTTCATGGTTTCTGACATTCTGTTCCCTGTGAGATGGTGGTGTGGTGATGCTCAGGGTATTTCTCCCTATCGTCATGCAGGCAAATAGAGAAGCAACAAACCAACAGCAGGCAACACGGTGCTCTTGGCCTCCAGAGCAACCTGCATCTGACCGACTCGAATGTGAGCGATGAGGGAGGTCAAACCAGCGTGGACCAAAACCACCTGCAAGACAAACCAGTGGTCCTGTGTTATACCTCTTCTATAAATTAGCTTTCTTTTTAAACCCTAATCATCTGACTACTCTTGAAATATCAATCCCTGAAACCTTTATCGTACAAACAGGAAGGAATAGTTTCAATCAGGACATCCAAGAAAGTGACTAACTCTGCTTCCTAACTTGGAAATGCGATACAGATAAACTATAAACTTACTTTGGCCGTCCAGTTGCTCTGCGTCAGCTTGCCGGACGTAGAGAGGGTGTGCGTGAAGATTTTGCCGTCGTCAGGAATCCAGGGGCCACAGATGCTCTCGGACGTCTGCAAGTTAGATTATTTCATCTTTATTAGTTTAATGTCATTTCAAAATGTCCTTTACTCAAATTGGGGCTTTTTCAAAATAAAAAGTGAATACCTGCTGACATACAGAAGTTACTGCTCTTGAGTTCAGGTTAAAGGTTCCCGTACTTTACCTCGTTCATCTCAAGAGAAACAGGTCACGACTTGAAGATATGACAGCGCTAATATTTGTGGTATTTGCTTTTTGCCGTTAGCAGACCCCTGGGTGTTGAACTAAATTGAAACCGACTAGTTTCTAGGCTTGTTCATCAGCTGTAATTAGGAATATGTTTGACATTTTTATTGGAAACATCACATTAACTAAAAATGAGGGAAAGATCCTGGTGTACCATGTGTCCCAGAGGACAGGAGTGGATGTTAGCGTGATGGATGCAGCAGTTTTCTCCATTTGCGTCTTTCCAGTTGGCCGGACAGTCGTGATGTTCACAGAAGCTCCGAGCTGCTTCGGCGTTAACGATGGAACTAAACGTATAAACACACCAGACCAGGATCAGAACCAGACCAGGATCAGAACCAGACCAGGATCAGAACCAGACCAGGATCAAAACCAGTAGCATCTACAGCTCCAGTCTTTCAATCTACGTTAATTAAACAGGTGCATTGACCTGCGTGTGAAGATGTGGTTTTCGACAGCCCAGTGGTAGAAGGAGTCCTGAGCTGTAACTGAGTACGTGACGCTGAACATCTCGCCGGTCTTCACCGTCTCAGGGGGACGGACGATCCAGGCCATCTCCAGACCTGAGGGAGAGACAGCGCACTGACCAATCCAGCCCCACTCATTTATATGTGGTTTAAAAACTGGTATTTATCTGTAAAACCAGTAGCATATGTATTTATTATCAAAATAAAGTGTTATCTGTTTTGTCAGTATTGTTACTAGAACAGTATCCTAGTAGTGTAAGTGTTTGTCAATAGAATACAGTACAACTATTATATAATATATAGTGTGTACTCGTGTCACCTCCACAGTCGATCATGTTGTACTCGTTGGGTTTATGCAGAGGCCAGCAGTCGTACTCGCTGTTGTCCAGGTCGTGCCAACAACATGTCGGAGCAATACAGCAAACACACACCTGGTACCAACACACAACAAAACACACGGGAGTCATCAGGAGGAAAATATGTAATTTAAAACTGAACTTATTGGATTTGAGGTTTTTATATCATGTGTCTTGTTCTAGTCTAGATTCCACAAAAATAAAAAAAAACGCTTCTGTAAGAAGTAAATGTCATTTATTAACCAGAACATTATTTTAGAGCCATAACTTCCAATTAAAATGCAACATTTCAACCACTGTTCTAGTTACATTTGCTGATAACAACCTGATTATATTTAATAAACCTGAATTTAAACACAAAATCATAATCATTACATTTCATATGAAACTTAAAATCAGACATTTAACATCTCATCGATGAATTAAGAGTTAAAAGCTCATGTTTGATTGATGTCTCACCCAGAGCAGAAACCAAACCGTTGTCCTCATGTTGCAGCTGAATGACGTCTCTGTGTCTCTGAGTGACGAGTGGACAGACGAGTGGACATGTGATGAGTCCGAGCTGCTGAGTCCAGACTGAGTGATGAGCAGAGCTGCAGGAGACAAGGTGGTCGAGCGAGGCAGGAGAGAATAACCAGGAGAGAGAGAAAGGGCACCCTGCTGCTGAGTACCTTTAACATGGAGTTGATTGTAATGTTTGCTGCCCTCTGGTGGCGGATGATGTTACTGCACTGACCTCTGGACTCACTTTACCACGAGCCCCTCTGTAAAGAGACAGTCCTCTGCTGATACTATTGACATTGGCTGCAGTTCACCTAGAGGGCGCTCACAAGGTGGACCTCGATGAAGTAACATGGACCCAGCTTAATGGCTGAAATAACTATTTACGCAATTCATTTAAATAACGACAAATATAGGGATGATTATAAATCAGAACTGAAATTAAAACATTGTCCCTTCGAGGGGGAATTAGCACAGAAAGGTATTTAAACTTTAAAATTACAGAACAATATTTATTAGTTATATCCCTTTTTGTGATGAACAAAGAAAACTGTCACATAAATGGGCCAAGACGTCATGATTGACAGCTGTGACAGGCTCCTGATTGGTTCTCGGCTCTTTGACCTGTGTCAGTTTTGACCTTTTTTGTTTGTTTGTTTCCTGAAGACATGATGTCATTACACAGAGAGAGAGAGAGAGAGGAATGGAGAGATAGTTAAACAGATAGATCCCCTCTGCCTCCCTCCCCGTGTCTCTCTCTCTCTCTTTGTGTGTGTGTCTCTCTCTCTCCGTCTCTCTTACAGGCTCTCTCTCTCTCTCTCTCTCTCTCTCTCTCTCTCTCTCTCTCTCCACCGATCACGTCGTGCACGAGGACAATCCTCTGAGAACTCCCTCCATCTGCACATTGGGTCGCGCGCTGTCCTCTCGGGCACGAGCACGCGGTTCGGTTTAGTTTATTTTCTTTGTGTTAAAGTTGCGTGTCTTTTAACGTCAGAACCCGCGAGCGAAGCTTCGCGCGTGACTTTTCATGTCGGATGTTTCCGGTGACCGGTAGTTCTTCTGTCCGGTACCGGGACCTGAGGAGCTGGTCTCTGATTGGTCCACCTCTCTTACCTGCCTGGGTCCCGGGTTAAAGCTGAAGATGATAACCCGGGTCAGCCTGGTTCTTCTGTCCTGGTTGTTAACCTGGAGCAGAGCTCAGCTGCTGGATTCTAACAGGTCAGAAACAAACTCTTATATTCATCTACACAAATGATTTTAAAGTGTGTTTAATTATTAACAATGAGGATTTCAGACATTTTAATTCTTTACAGATGTTTTTCAAAGTTTATAATATTAATTTTCATCAATAACTTGTTTCGATGAGTGAATATCAATGAGTAACTAATGATCATTTTTAAATATGACTCTACAGAGACCAGTACACTTACATATACATCTGTTGTGTTCTTATTCAAACTCAAAGGCATGTGTTCCTGAATGATCTGATCCTTTTTCTTTTCTCTTTGTTATGATGTAAATATTGTAAAGAGATGTCGAGGTATTGTTTAAAAACATAAACTCAAAACATGTTTACAGCATCCATGTTTTTAACACTCTTGGGAAATCAGACCTTCGGGGGAGCATGTGTTCGAGCAGTGGTTCTGTTTCACATGTGACTTTTTAAACTGATGATGAAGAGAAGATTGTGTAGATTTGATCCATTATTGATCATAGATAAGGTGAATGTTGTGTCATCAACATATTTCAGAACAGGTCAGATATACTGGAGGGTGTTCATTCATAAAAAGGCTATTCTGCCTGAAGACGGAGTGTGTGTGTGTGTGTGTGTGTGTGTTTGTGTGTGTGAGAGAAAACAGCAGAGCAGTGTTGATGATTGACTGAAGAACGACAGACTGAAGTGTCGGAAGGAGGGAAAGTATGTGGGGGGAGTGGAAAAAGCAGACGAGTGCCCGAGCCGGCTGTCGTCCTGCGGCTGAGGTGGTTCATGTTGAGACAGGCAGAGGGAACAGGAGACAGGAGGAACGCTCAGCCGGTCTGAACCAGTACGACCGACATGACTCTGAACGCCAGGGCACGTGATGACCACTCTCCTCACACACGCCGGCAATGATTCATCAAAACGTCAATATTCATCTGTGTTAATTGTGTGTCGCAGCTGGTTGTCCGATGGTCTCTGTCGCTATGGCAACAGCGTGGATTGTTGCTGGGGCTGGACACAGACGGACGGAGGACGTTGTCGACGTGAGGACACAAATATTTACTTTACAACAGATTGATGACTTTAACATCTATTACTGTATTCAGTGATGAAAACTGTAGATAAAGATGGTTCCCAAAAGTAAAGCCAAGTCATCTGTATCGCCCCCTGATGGTTGGCAGTGGTCTAGGTCATATACGGACATCTTTATATTCAGTCACTGATCCTTCTATACAGTTAATAACCGCCATTTAAAGTATATGTTGTGTGTGTGTGTGTGTGTGTGTGCAGCTCACTGTCAGCAGGGCTGTAAACATGGAGAGTGTGTCGGACCAGACAGATGTAAATGTCACGCCGGATACAGTGGCAAGGCCTGTAACCAAGGTAACTGTGTGTGTGTGTGTGTGTCTGTTCCGATATCTCATCCCTGTGACCGAACTAAAACAGAGACACATTTTTGTTTCGCTTGTTTGACCTGCAAAGCCTGTTTTACCTAAGAGGCCCCCCCCCAACACACAGACACACTACACTTTCCAAACTTAGACCCTCACACATGCGGGCGGACTCCACCCTCCTACAGACACACCATTAATTTACTAATTAGAGGCCACATTATGACTCATATCCTGACTATAAAACAACATCTGGCTTCACACACTACACACATACACACACACACACACACACACACACACACACACACATTCACACAGGGGAGAGTTTAATCACATGTTAAACCAAGAGCCCGCCTTTTCTGTTTTAACTCCTCTTGTCAACTTGTGGGATTAACCTTTGACCTTAAACCCTGTCAGACACGACGAGAACTTTAAAGTGTGTGTGTGTGTGTGTGTGTGTGTGTGTGTGTGTGTGTGTGTGTGTGTGTGTGTGTGTGTGTGTGTGTGTGCCTGTATGTGTGCGTGTCAGATCTGAACGAGTGTGGTCTGAAGCCACGGCCCTGTAAACATCGCTGCATGAACACACCGGGCAGCTACAAGTGTTACTGTCTGGACGGATACACACTACAGCCGGATGGCAGCTGCAAGAGTGAGTGCAAACACCTACACACATATACACACATACAAACACACGCACACACACACTCACACAACCTAAAGCGTTTCACATTTCACAGTTGAACTCAAACCTGATTATTCATGTTGTCATCTTTTTTCTTTACATTTGTTGTTTTTGTTTGTACAGATATGCTGACCTGTTACTATGCCAACTGTCAGTATGGCTGTGCGGTATCCAAGGGGGTGGTCCGCTGCACCTGTCCGTCGCCAGGGTTACGGCTGGGACCAGACAGACGAACCTGTATCGGTCAGTGAGGCTCCTCCCACGCTGACACGCTTCTAAATGAAAATTGTGTTGTTGTGAAGGCAGCCTCACTCAGTTTGTTTGTCTCTCTCTCTCTCTCTCTCTCTCTCCTCTCTCTCTCTCTCTCTCTCTCTCTCTCTCTCTCTCTCTCTCTCTCTCTCTCTCTCTCTCTCTCTCTCTGCAGACATCGATGAGTGTGCGTCCGGCGGCGGTGTGTGTCCTCGGCGCAGGAAGTGCGTGAACACATTTGGCAGCTTTTTGTGTAAATGTCACCTCGGCTTCAAACTCACGTACATGAACGGACGCTACTCGTGCATCGGTGAGGCTGCAGCTGCGTTTGTGTGAAACTATTTGTATTAAAAGTTTCATGTTTGTTCCTCTGAACGTCAGGTTTTTAAAATGTGTCCCCTCGAGTCCAACAATCGTCTAACGTCTTCGTCTCTGTCCCCAGATAAAGACACTCGTCCGTTCTGCTCTCTGAACCCGTCCTCTCCCAAGTGCAGGTGTAAAGATGGCGGCTGTGCAGGTGTAAAACTCCTCCACCTACTTATCGTCACAAACCTGGGGTTTAGCCCCCTCGTTGAACAAACAGGAAGTAGGGATCGAATCTAACGAGTCTTTTTCTGATCAAACTTCCTGTTTTCTCTCAGCTCTGCCCAGAGTCACTCTGGAGCCTCCAAGACCAAGAACTACAATTCCCATCATCCCCCTCTCCACTGCTGCTCCTCCTACAACTGCTACAGCTCAGCCTGTCACCACCACCACCCCCACCACCACCCCACCACCACCACAACAGCAGCAACTACTTTACCAGCTACGTCTGCAGCTACAACTACCACTGCAGTACCGACTACTACCACTACTACACCTGATTCTACTACACCTGTTACTACCACTACTACACCTGTAACTACACCTGATACTACTGCACTTGTTACTACTACACCTGTAACTACACCTGATACTACTACACCTGTTACTACCACTACTACACCTGTAACTACACCTGATACTACTGCACTTGTTACTACTACACCTGTAACTACACCTGAGACTACTACACCTGTAACTACACCTGAGACTACTACACATGTAACTACACCTGAGACTACTACACATGTAACTTCACCTGATACTACTACACCTGTTACTACAACAACTGTTACTACTACACCTATAACTACACCTGATACTACTACATCTGCAACTACCACACCTATTACTACACCTGTTACTACTACACCTGTAACTACACCTGACCCTACTAATACACCCGAGACTATACCTGTAACTACTACACCTGTAACTACACCTTTAACTACACCTGGTACCACTACTACACTTGTAACTACACCTGTGACTACACCTGTTACTACTTCACCTTTATCTACACCTGATACCACTACTACACCTGTAACTACAACTGTAACTACAACTGTAACTACACCCGAGTCTACACCTTTGACTACTACACTTGTAACTTCACCTGATACTACACCGACGCTGCCCACCACCATCTCCTTGGTAACGACTACATTGAACAACAGGATCAACAAAGACGTGACTCTCAAGCAGAGAGGAGATGTGCACAGTGAGGAAGCACACACACAAACACACACACAAACACACACACACACAGAATATGTTCCATTAGAACAAACAAGCAGTTCAAATGTCAGCTGACACTTGCGTTTGTTTGTTTGTGTGTGTGTGTGTGTTATTGTGTGTCTGTGTGTGTGTGTGTGTGTGTGTGTGTTTTAGTCCCTCGACATCCCGACCTCAACCAGTTGTGGGAGTTTGATATCGAGCTCGGAAACATCTCTGACGACGCCAAAGACGATCCTGGTACGAGTTTATTTAGTTTTGTCTTGAACACAAACATGTGACTGTGACATCATCTCACATGACTCCGCCCAGTCTTTACATGGTTGCGTCAACCGCTGGACCTCACACAAACTGTGTGTGTGTGCGTGTGTGTGTGTGTGTGTGTGTGTTTGTGAGTAGATGCTGGTGTGCTCCACTGTACCTTCAACCACGGACTCTGTGATTGGTTGTCAGACAGAGAGGGAGATCTTCACTGGGAAACGTCTCATAACCCTGCAGGTAACAAATAAACATTTATTAATCTATTGATTATTGATACGTTTCTCTACGACATAGGAAACACTTTTTTGCTGCTAAAAATGTAGACTTCAAGAATTCAAATCGTTTTGAGTCTTTCACACGTGACGTTGCTACATCGTTCTTCTCTAATGTGTTAAAACTAAACAATAAATAAAATGACTTATCAAAATCAGGTGGACAATACCTGTCCGTCCCAGAGCTGAAGGCAGGACAGAGGAGCATCCGTGGCGCCCGATTGGCTGTCCAGATCCTCCCATCCTGGAGCCACGGCGACCTGTGCTTCTCCTTCTCCCATTGGCTAACAGGGCATCATGTGGGCTTGCTGCAGCTGTTCACCAGGAAGAGAGGACGAGGTCAAAGGTAAGAGAGCGGCACCGTTTCTCTTTGCTGTTGAAGTCGCTTGTGTGAAAGCTATCTCTTGATTGGCTGTTGCAGATATAGCCCCGCCCTCTGGAGCAGGACAGGCGGGCACGGCTGGAGACACACCCAGGTTACCTTGACAACGAATCGTCTGGACAGGGTGAGACACACACACACATACACAAGTATATGTCTGTGATAATGCCAGCATCTTAGTGTTGTTCTTGGGGATGACGTGTGTGTGTGTGTGTTCTCAGGTGTTGTTAAAGGCGGAGCGACGAGTCGGACGGCGAGGACAAATCGCTGTTGATGATGTCACTCTGAGGCAGGGGGCGTGTCGATGACATCCCCGGACACTGAGTGGTCGTCGCTGAGCGAAGTGGATTTAACCACCTACGTTTTGTACAGTGTAAAGAACCAAGCAGCTTCGGGGGGGTTGGGGGGGGGAATGTAACCCTTAAACTTTAAAAGTTCATCGCTGAGATTTAATGTTTGAATATGTAAATGAGTCTTAAATTAAATAAGTGATAGTTTACAAGAACTTCCAGAACGTAAATGTGGACCAGCAGAGTATTAGGGCCACTTATTACTGTAATGTTATAAAATTACAACTTTAATGGAGTAAAACTATGATTTTAATTGATTGAAAAACTTTGATTCATTGACACTCTGTCGTAAGCACTGAATAAAACCAGGTTCAATCTTTTGAGTTTTTACAGAGGAGATTTGTATTGATCTGTTTTCATCTCTTCATTAATCTGCATATATTGTCAATGTTTTTCATGTTTTTTTAAATAAAATGTTTCTATAAATCAGACTCAGTATTACTACATTATTACTATTTTACAAACGTTTTCTGGAGTTTGTGTTTCACATATGAAGAAAGAAAACGGTCGTTGACTTCAACAAGAAAAACCTCCGGACAAACAAGAAGTCAGAGTATCTGGGATCCGGCGCCGCCATCTTGTTCAGTTCAGTTTGGTTCTGATTCGTTGAAACCACAGATCGATCGTCTCCGACACAGTGAAACCTGTTGACTCCTTGTTAACGAGCTGAGGGAGCAGAAGCCCCACCTCATCACTTGACCTCTGACCCTTCACCTGCACAGGAAGAGGAAGGAGGTAATCTGCCAGTTAACATCTGTTTCAGAGGATGCACACACACACACACACACGTGTACACACACTGACACACACTCTGATGGGCGGTGCCGTCACAAACCTGGTCGTTACTGTAACTTCACATTCCTCATTTAACAGCATAGGGAGTGAAAGTGAAACCTGTGATTTAACTTTCTGTTCCTGAGTGTGTGTGTGTGTGTGTGTGTGTACGTGTATGTGTGTTACCACATTTACCCCCTGTTTCCTCTGCACCAGTCTCCTGCCTCCTGCTGGTGAGTTTTTTGACTCATTTTTATTATTGAATCATTATATTCGACACAATATATATTTATTGACTCATAACATCATATTAGGTTCTGAAAATCAGTGTGTTGGTCCTTCATTTCCTTCACCTTCCACCAGAGGGCGCCAAAACATTACATACAGACACCTGGTTTATTTTAAACTACTTATTTGTCTTCGTTGATGAACTGGGACTCGTCACTGCTTCTTTTCCTTTTGTCACATTTAAAGTAAACACCAGGATTCCGCAGGCCGGATATAACAAGGGTCAGAGGTCAAAGATTATCTGGGGTTTAGGGCTGAAAGATTAGGGCCCCCCCCCAACATGACATCATCATCAAGCAGATTATTTCCCTATATAGTAAATATAAACACATGAATAGATCCGGTCATGTGTTAATAAAGTTTAAAACTCTGATTGAAAAAATAAAAAAATAAAAAAAAGTTCCCTCTTGTTGCTACCAGCTGCAGCGCGCGCTCTGATTGGCCCGCAGCCCGTCACCTCGGGCCAATCAGAAGCCAGAGCGTCCGCCATGAGAATCCATCATCTGTTCGATTCATCAGTTCATCACTGATCGATTATCAATTACAGGACGATGTAAGGATGAATAAATAAAGGTGTGTGTGTTTGTCTGTGCGTGTGTGTGTTTGTATGAGAGTGTGTGTGTGTGTGTGTCTGTGCGCAGCAGGATGTGTAATGGCGGGTCTGTCGAGTTTGAAAAACCACACAGGTAAAGCTTCCGGTTTAAACAAGAAAGCAGTCCATCTTTACAAAATAAAAGAGAAATCTCGTCACTGACGGAATCCCAGACACAGAAGTTTGGTCAAAGTTAAATTCAAAACATTCTAATAATTCATCTGTTGGAAATGAGCTGTTGACTCAACCTGTTGGTAATCAGGACGTCATAAGCTGCTATGTACGGTGGCCCTGAGAACTCAACGCACTGCAACTTAGGATAACACACGCAAGTAGACAAAACACAAACAAAGTAAGAAAACAGATTCATCAAGATGACAACACAACACATTAAGCACAACACAAAACAACACATTACAGAAAACAATACAATTACAAAAAACTCAACCAAAGTGTTTCCAGGGGACATTTAAAATTGATGAACACGTCTGAGTGGTCTGGTTTGTTCTAATGAGGACAATTATGTCACGTGTTTTTATGATGTTTAAATATCCTTAATTGAAATGTGTAATGACCTCAGATTGTAAAAAAAGACGAACGACACGTCTCCACTTCCTCCAGAAATATCAAAGTAATCACTAATATGGAGAAGGTGGGTGACCTATGCTGCAGCCAGCCACCAGGGGGCGATATAGACGTGTTGGCTTCACTTGAAGGGAGCTGTCATCTTTATTTACAGTCTGAGATCTGAACAGGATTTTGAACTGGTGCCTTCAGCCAAATTTTGGACTCTTATTCTGAAATCTCCGAAGGCGACAGGGCGGAAGTGTGCGGTGTGTCTCTGCGGGGCTTGATGCGCTGATGGCGGCGGGGCTGGCGGAGGGTCGCACCGAGGAGGGAGAGCGAGGAGGCGGGGAACCGGAGAGAGGAGGCCCCGGCGGTACCGAGCACCGACACTCAGACACCCAGCGACCCGACCACAGAGGCTCCGAGGCCCGCAGACCGAGAGGAGGAGGACAGGAGGATGGATGGAGAGGTACGGTTGTTTCTGTTTATCATCTACTGGATTTAAAGACAGCTGAGGGCTCGTCTGCAGCCTGTCAATAAACACACCTATTATTTATTTATATATAAATATATACACAGAAATAATATATACACACACACATTAAATATATATACAAAGAATACTGCACACCACACTGGCTGTGTATAAAACCACCGTGTGTGTAGTGACATTATATTATCTCACATATGCTCAACACATATGGCCTCTGTATGTGAGTGTGTGTGTGTGTATGTGTGTGTGTGTGTGTGTGTGTGTGTCTGTGTGTGTATAAGTGTGTGTGTGTGTGTGTGTGTGTGTGTGTGTATGCGTGTGTGTGTGTGTGTGCGTGTTTGTTTGTTTGTGCGTGTTGAAATCACTGACCACAAGCCGTCATGTTTACCGCGCTGCAAAGGCAGTAATTTCATAGCAGTTTCCCCTGTGTGGGCGTGCGTCTGCGTGCGCGTGCGTCTGCGTGCGTGTGTGCGTGTATGCGTGCGTGTGTGTGTGTGTGTGTGTGTGTGTGTGTGTGTGTGTGTGCAGCACTGCAGCATGCAGGGAGAACTTGGCCTTGTAAGAAATTCTTTACAGACCAACGTGTCCTGTGATCGTGAACTCTGCAGCAGTATGTCAGAGTGCGTGTGCGTGTGTGTTCGTGCGTGTGTTTGTGTGCGTGTTAGTGTGTGTGTGTGTGTGTGTGTACTGTCCACAGTGAGGACGCAGTGTCAGGTTCTGTCTCTGAACGGTTTCAGGGTCGAGACTCACTGGTATCAAGGTTTTTGATACGCAAAGAAACAGATTTAATTTGATGCTGCTAACACTTATTCTAATTTCAGGTTTATTTAATGGTTTGATCTGTGAGACATAAGACAGGGAAGACTGGAGAGATTTTATTTCATGTCTTCTTTTGTCTCAAAACCTCTTTAGGGCCGAGAGAAGCGGAAAAACTTCACATTTGAGAACCTGGAATTGTCAGATTTTACTTTTAATAATGAGTCGTAACAAACTTCACCTCGAACAACAACATTTTTTCACAGAAGCATTTCTGCTGAAATGTTGTGACATTTTGACCTGTTTACACCTGTTGTCTGTTTTCTGGTTTCTTTGTGAACATGATTCCACAGAAAGTTATATATTTATGACTGCTGGGACTCTGCAAAGGTTTTTTTAATCTGTAGAAGCAACTGAAAACAACAACAACGTTTAAATGTTTATCTTTAAATCTGTCACAATATTTTTAAACACTACTTTTCTTTCTAAAAATATTTTAATCAACTTCTCCCATCTTGAGAAAAGTCAGATTTTTTTTGCTCTCGACATGATTTGCAGCTCTGACAAAAGTTCAATGTTATTTATCACAAATTAGCTGATTCTTGGGGATTTTAATTGAGAACAAATTAAACTTGTTATCAGTTTGCTTTACCGCTGTAATTATTGGTTGATTAATCCATTAGATGATCGACAAATTGTTTAAATGCAACTTAAACCGTCGTTAAATGTGTTTTTTTCAGCTTTTTTACAAAATCTTAAATATTCTTGCATTTCCAGACAGATTAGAGAAGATGAACTTATCCTTATCCTTAAGCTTTGAGGTCAGAGGATGTGATGGTAGCACAACCGTGTGTGCTTGTGTGTGTGTGTGTGTGTGTGTGTCTTTGTGTGTCGGACAGAGAGGGAGCTTTGTGTTGGTCTGTGGTTTGAGTCAGTGCAGTGATGAATAATAAACAGGTCTGTAGTAGTGGACATGTAAGCTGTGTGTGTTGGAAAGTGTGTGTGTGTGTATGTGTGTTTGTGTTTTTGTGTGTGCTACGTTCTTTCCTATTGTTCACCAATAAACTATTGTCTTTTTTGCTTTATCTCTGCCTTTCAGACTTCTATCAGCCGCCGTCCTGCTCCCCCTGCTGGTTCTCTACCACAGCTGCAGTTCTCGTAGTATTTAGATGCAGTACCCAGTGCTAATACTTCAAGTGTACAAAAGCATTTTGATGCTAACGTAAGACCGTTATCCCGGCCTTGTTGTAATCTTAACAAACAGCTTCTATTCACCTGCTCTGAAAATGTAGTTCAGCTTCATTTTGCAGCTATTCAAGGTTAGCAGCTAACAGCTAGCTCACCACACACACCTGTCCACACCTATTACTTCAATTCAGTTCGAAAACAAATGATCTTAAAAATGTAGTTAGACTCCGACCAGGATCAGGTGCTTGGCAGCTAACGGCTAGTTAGCGCTAGTGGTGAGCCGGTAGCGGTGGCGCAGGACTAAGTCCACGCAGAGCAGGGGTGCGATGGAGTACCACTCCGGTGGTAGCCTGCCCCTGCTGGGGAGACCGCGGTACTGTCCTGGGGCCAACGTTAACGGAGGATACCTGTGTGAGACGGGACACTGCTGCGGAGAGACCGGCTGCTGCACCTACTACTACGAGCTCTGGTGTAAGTTGGTTGTGCTGTGGACTCGTAGTAACATGACCCTGTGACCCTGTAAAGGAAATACTACTTCCACCGACCTTTATATAGAATATATCTCAGGTTAAATAAGATGTGAAGGTTCTGTACATGCTCATAAGTCTTTTAATATTAAATCTACCCTGGATGTTCAGATGCTAGCACGATAGTTGGAGTTGTAGTGTTAACTCCGGTCATGTTGTGTTCAGGGTTCTGGCTGCTGTGGACCATCCTCATCCTGTTCAGTTGCTGCTGTGCCTACCGTCACCGCCGAGCCAAACTCAGAGTCCAGCAGCAGCAGAGGCAGCGAGAGATCAGCCTGCTGGCCTATCACGGAGCCAACTCCTACCCCTCCTCCATGCTGGACCTCAGTAAGAACGCCCACCCTCCTGTCTGATCAACACATTGACGCCACGGCTTGTTGTTTTATCTCTGGTGTTTGACCCTCAGCTGTCAAGTGACACGCTGCTTCTCTAATCTGTTGCCAGTGACAGATGCCAGTGGAGTTTTCCTTAAATGGGACTTGTGCCAATTTTCATGAGTAGAACTTGTACATTCCCGTTAAGTCGTTCCAGTTTGTTACGCACACTGACGAACTACACACTTAAGTGTCTGATCAATATCTATTAATCAAAACCTTGACATCACATCCTGTTTTTGAGGCATTTAAGCTACTGACCACAATGTCTGTGGTTTGAATTTGTCCTGGGAACTTTCTCTTGGGCCACTTTGCTTTAACCTCAAATCCCGTTTTGTTTTTTTAGGTTTCCTGGCGTCTCTGAAGCTGCCGTCCTACGAGGAGGTGGCGGCTCAACCCTCCACCCCTCCTCCACCCTACAGCTCTGTGTTCACCAGTCCACGCTACCCACAGCCCCCCCGTACCTCCGACCCCCACCTGCTCACACAACACGGCCCTCTGCTGCACCGTCCGCTCAGCGATGGTCCATCCTCTCTCAGCTCTGATAACAGGTGACAATGCTTCTAATGCCACTGGGAGAATACTGCTGTAATCATTAAGACTATTGTCACAACTACTGCAGACATGACACACTAAGCAGAGACAGCTGCTCATGTTATATCAATTTAGATGAATGATGTGCTTGTCTCTTTCTTGTAGCTCCAGCTGTTCCTGTGACTCCTGCTGCCCCTCCTCTCCGTGTAGCTCCTCCTTATCAGCACCTGTCACGTACGAGACAGACACAAGCCACGCCTCCACTCCGAGCGAGGTGGCTCCCCTCACACTTGATGTCACCATGGAAACCATCACCGCTGCGGCTTCCTGCTTAGAGGTAAACGAGACACGATTTGCTTCTGAGAGGATTGTGGCCTCAGCGGTCATTGACATCGATGAGGCGGAAGCTGCCGGAGCTCAGGAACCTCAGGACTCATCGGTTCCCAACAAGACTGTTACTGTGGCCGTAGTTACCAGGGCGGCCTCCCCTCAGCCTCCATCCTCTCCTGGTTCAGAGATGGCCCTTAATGTTGGAACTACATCTCCCATAGAGCAACAGCTCGATCTGAGACCATGTACAACGGTAGTTAGCACTTGTAGCTCCAGTTTACTCCCTGGTCCAAGTGCTGTTGACTCAGCACTCCCTCCCATCCAAGTGATAAGCGTTGAGTTCCCAGCTGAGGGCCCCAGAACTACCCCTGCCAAGATAGTTACACTAAAGTCCAGCCCATCTACTCCAACAGACGACACTTCTAAAAGGCTGACAGCCGAACTTACTGTAGAGACCCTCCATTCAACGAGGACTTTTGATACACCCAACGTTCCCAGTAGCCCAACGTCAGTACCGTCTCCAGATGTGGAAAGAACTTTGGCCTTGCTTACAGGCTCTGCTGGTCTCCCAACCCTGGACCCAAATCCTAGCCTTGTGCCAATCCCAGCGCCTTCACCCCTCACCCCAGCTCCAGACCCAGTGCCTACAAACCAAGCCGGAGACACCATAAACTTTACCTGTCCAGAAATAGAACCCTCAAACCTTACCCCCATTTCAGACCCTCTGTTACCTTCAAACCATATCCCAGCACTAGACTTGCCATCTAAAACTATCCTTGTTCCGCTTTACACATCTAACCCTTGTATCACTCCTTCACATTCTACCCTTACCTTAGCCGCAGATGCAGCACCCATCTTACCCACCTTAGCCCATTGCCAGAACCCAGAGCTGTCACTGGTGTCAAGTCTAACTCCGGTTCCTGCTTTCCCAATTTCAGACTTGCCCCAGCACCCAGGGGCTGTAGCTGATCTTGTGTCTTGTCTCGGTCCGAATTCTGAATCAGGGCCTTGTCTGGTCCTGGCTCAATTGTTCACAGCCCCAACACCGTTTTCCTGTCCAGCCATAACCATACAGTCTGAATCTTACTTTGCTCCCTCTCAGTCGCCCCCTTCAGCCATGTCCCCGTCCTCTCCCCAATCCCTTCCCTCTCCTCCGTTTCTCTCCTCCCAACCAGCCGTGGCCTCCACCTCCCTCAAAACCCCAGCTTTACTTCTGGACCCACTCACTGCTCTACACCCGTCTGACAAAGGTGGCTCCTCCTCCGGCCATGCCTCCTCGCTCTCCCCCTCACCTCGTGCCACTCAGTCCCCTCCGAAACAGACTCTCTTCTCCCCCTGTGTGGATGTCTTTGAACCAGGGCCCCCCCCACTGGGAGGACGGAGAAGAGAATCAGGAGGAGGAGGACAACGATGATGAAGATGATGACATGGGAGCAGATGAGAGCCAGTACAGACATCGACGACTGACTGGTGACTCCGGAATCGAGGTGTGTAGGTGTCGGGTAGAGAAGGAAGATGAGGAGGAGGAGGAGGAGGAGGAAGAGCAGAAGGCGGAAAGGAAGGAGGACAGTAGGAGAGGAGGAGGAGGAGTAGGAGAGGAGAGGGATAAAACTGGAGGTGGAGACACTGATGTCCATGATAGTGTGGACTGCCCTGCCAGAGGTCAGATAACCACAGGGGAGGAACTGACACTGTGTAACCCCGCCTCCTCGACCACGCCAACTTCGGAGGACTGTGGTGAAGTCGTCATTGTCATGGAGACGGTTTGACGGATCGAACCATTCGCCATCCAGACAAGGCATGAAGAGGAATACACACCGATTTTGGAGATTGTCCTGAATTTGACGGGTTATCATCATATCAATAAATGTTGCTGGTTCAGCAGCTGTTAGTCAGACCAGCACAGGCACTGGAAGTGTCACAGCAAAAGATCCAATGAGAAGCATCGTCTCAACTCAAGCCTGTTTATTCAACTGAGAGATTGGAATCTTGATCTGTCATGGCTCCAGTGGAATGTGAGTTTTAAAAGGAGGAGAGGCGTTTACTCAGATCGCAGCCGAGGTGGATGAAGTTCTACAACCGCTGCACTAGAGAACTGCTGTCAGCTGGTGAATGTCAAGAAATGCAAAAGACTGTTTGAACTGCGATAAATGGTCCCATGCATTCACGCTCTGCATGTCAATATATTCGGCCAATCAAATTCAATGTGGAAGCTTCTAGTCCCGGGTCAAATTCATCCCTATAAGCAGTTGATTAAAACATAAGCAAAAGCATATTTATTAAGTCTGGACCATTAAAACAATGTTTCTTAACGCCACTAGGTACCTTTACCCTGAGCTATAAGTCATTATAAAAACTAAATCATTGAGGACACGATTACACAGGTCTCAGATCAGTTTCCACTTTGCAAACAGCAGGGACGTCAACAGTCGTATATAAAACTCAGACTGATCTTTCTGACAGTTCCAGTTGATTAACTTTGCACTTAATGCAGAAGTGACTAAAACAGCAAAGACATGGGGACAATAGTCATAGCACACGAAATTAAATTCAGTTACTATGAAGGAACTACTGCGTTGACAGTGTACAGGATTTTTAACCGTCACTCCACCAGGTGTCAAGTGATCCAATGACGTGCACGCCTTCAGGCCCACATGGTGCGGACATGGTCTCCTGGGGATGCGTCACACCTCGGACAGGAATGACGTTGTCTTCATTACGTCTGTCACCAAAAAGGAAAAAAGCAACTTTAAATAGTTGAATGTTTAGCGTGAGACTCCTCGCTCGTCTCCGCTGATGACGGCGTGTTTGGAGACATACGAGGGACAAAGTGGATGTGGGATGATGATTCATGCTGACTGACAGAGGGAAGACTGATTCATGCGTTCGGAGGGACAACTTGACGAAGACGCCTGTCATGAAAGAGGGATTGGGTGGGTAGTTTATAAAACGGGAGAGAAGGCATTTCTGGTTTAGCTCGATCCTATGTGGAAGGTTTCATGGCCGGGGTCTGCGCCTCTTCTCTTCGCATCAAAAGCGTTTTTTTATAAATTGGAATAAACAATGGCGGCTGTGAGATGGAAACAAAGCACCAAACAGAGACGGCAGCGTGTGTCATCGTCTTTGTCTCTTCATCTGAATTTGAGGTCAGATGCAACAAAGCTACGTTTAGTCCTCATCTAAACTCAAATTAGCATTCTCTCCGTCAGTAGACACCTCTCCTTCTTTTAACATTCACATCCGGATTAGTGAACTGAATTGACTTCAACCTACAACAAAAAAAAACGCAAGTTCTTTCGAGGTCTGTAAAAAAGGACAGTCCTGGAGTCAACGCAATTTATTTTTAGGCCTTTTGTTGTAACATATTAATGTTCCGTACGCCGTCCGATCGATCAGTGTGTCATTATTGATATTTTGTGACAGAAAGACTTAAAGGTAGAGTATATTTTGTCAATGACAGAGTGTGAGTAACATTTGTATTGTACACGATGGTGAATTTACGACCACCGTCTGAATTAGTGAAGAGCAATATTTTTCATCAGCAAGAGTCTGTGTGTAAATAACAAAATCAGGACGACTGCGACACATCGTGATTGTTGGGTGGAAACCTTGTCGCTCCAGGTGAACACACAATCTGAAAAATGCATCAGTATCTCAAAGAAACAAATCTTTGTCCTGGAGTCGTGAAGTTTTTACCCAACAACTGCAAATAAAAACGGAAGAGTGGAGGGGTCAGGTGTCAGAACAAACTAGTCCCTCTAAATTCAAATCAGGGCTGAACCAGATAGGCAGTGCCACAGCATGCCTGAATATTTTCATCAAGGTCCATGAATTATTGAAAATGTTGAAATACGTCCTATCTCACAAAGTTATCCTGGATTCGCCCCAAATCCTTATCGGCCTCTCCCTGACCTGGAACACATCCTTCCACCGTGTTTTCTGGTCATCTGTCTTTGGCCGGATTCCACCACTCTTCCATAGAAAAGGATTGTTGAAGCTGCTGTGTTCTTCTAAAGAGACGAGTCATTTCCAACACAAGAGGCTCAGGTTTGCCGACACACAATTTGTAATAGTTTTTAATTGTGTAGAAATGAACAAAAAAAACGAACGTTGATCTTTGTCATTATATAAAAGGAGAAACCTGTTCCACAGCAGATTCTGACAAAAGCTGAAGGTCGCCTCCACAGCAGATTCAAAACAGATGTTGACGTGTGTTGGAAAAAAAACTCGAGAGAAAACCGACGAGAGGAAGAATGTGCAGTGATGTCATCAGATTGTACCGGCAGATGATTGGTTGATCAAATTCAGTCTCATTCGGACTTGATTCACGCCTTGAGGGGACGGAGCCGGATTTAAACATTTCCTCTTCAGTGATTCTAGTTCTGCCCAGAACATGAATGTTAGTAATATTTCACCACCTCTTCATTTATAATTACAGCCACATTAACAATAATTTACATCCCATTGGCGACATTAAAATGAGAAGAATTAGCTTTTAAGCACCTCCAGTCTGCAGTGAACTTATGGATATTTCATTCCTCTCCCTCCCTTGTGTCGTTAATCTAGTCCGAATGTTGCTTAAATGAGACATATTCTGTTCATCATGTTAATGTTATTACTGTAAAATGTTTACATGCTCTAATGTTCAGAAAACGCTCATCTGTCCTCAGACTGTCCATCGCTGCAGCTCCTCCTTTCAGCCTCTGTCTCAAACACTTGGTTTTTAGTTCATGTCTCCTCAAACCCCTCTTGATATCACTTCAAACTCTCTCCCTGAAACCAACCTGGTCCGTCCCATCAGGATCAAATGGAAGTATGATCCTGACTTCTGACCAGGTGTTTCTCAAATCTTAAACTTTTCACAACTTCTACATTCACCAAAAAACAAACCTAACATGTCTCCTTTAAGAAAGTAAGGATGCAGCATCTCGAGGCAATACCGTTCAATACCGAAAAAGAGGATTTGTTCTCAGGTCCCTGTGGTGCAGCGGTCACCTGACGGTTGTTTCACCGATATCATTAATTCAGCTTTTCTCCGACGGAAAGACCTCGAGTCTGGTTGAATGATCCTTAAACCCTGTGTCCATGCTGCATTACAAACACAGACTTGTCACAAAAGGGACAACGGCTATGACCACACGGACGCCAACGATGGACAAAGCTATGTTGGACTTCATTACGACAAAAATCAATGTCCTGCCACGGAGCGGACGGTTACTTCAAACTGATTGACAGCTGGATGTTTTGTGCACAAGATTGGATTCGAACACAGTCGGATGAAAATTATCCAATCTTTCTTTTCTAAACCTCTGTGGGAGAAATTCACAAAAATTCACAGACGCAGGAATATTCGGAAAGCTCAAGGAGACTTTCCGACTGAGACCGAGAGTCCAAATAAACGCAACCTTGATCGATGGAATCCAGGCAACATTCAGGCCTGAGGACAGAGAGTTCATAGAGGCGGAGGAAGCTCCTCGAGGGTGACACCGAGCCGTCGATGTTGTGGTTGATGTTGTGGTTGATGGTGTTTTTTGTTTACCTGAACTAATAAGGTTATATATCTCCATGGTTACAGAGTGCCATTTCTACTTGACAACTGTTACTACTTAGCGTTAGATGGAGCTGTTCTGGCTCTGCGTGGGTGTGGGCTTTGGACCAGAGTGACTGGAGGGATGTGTGAAACCTGTCTGTAGCTCCGGTTCCCAAAGCATCTGCAGCTTCTCACATCAGCCTCCTGAAGGAAAACAGCTGCTAGAAATGTGACGTGTGTCAAGTTATTGAGGATTTGATCCAAATTCATTCACAGTCCCCGAGATGTATACATTAGAATGTGTCTCATTAAGGTAAATCCCTCCACCAAGACCCTTGACACTCGTGGTGCTGTGATCCACTCATTGGTAAACTCTTCACCCGAGTGGCTGATGACAGCATAGATGATCGAGGCTGATGTCAGAGACCAGCTGACATTTGGAAACCCGGTGTTTTTCTCTCTGTGTCAAGTTTTTTCTAGTTTTTCAATTAATGTCGGTGAACGAAAAAACATTCAGCAAATAGTCCTCTCCTCGAGTTTCACGCTGGTTGGATTCACACTGACAGGTCGGCTTTGATTTCCCAGTATGGACATCAGGAAAATCTTTAAAAGCAAAACCTCAAATTAATTTAACCTCTCCTGGTGATTAGTGAAACCTACAAAGTCAAGACAAAAAGTTATTTTACATTAAGTAAGGAGTATAAACCGTACAACTAAGTTAATACACTGCAAGACACTGAACCCTAGACTCCTGGAGGTACAAGACAAAAACATGTCATGTTGTGTTCTTGTACTTATTTAAATTTTCTCTTCCAGTTGATTTGGCTTCACTTTAAGGACCCATCCTGTTTCCCATCTATTATTTACAGCCTGCGCTGACCCTCAAATGTGAACCCAGTCAGTTCCAGAAAACTCATTTGATCAACTTTCACGCCTCCAGTGTTTGACAAATGATTTAATTTACTAAAGCGTCACTATGTTCCTTCTATCGTAGAAGCCCCTCCCCTCCCTCTGTCGTAAAGACGGTTTTCTCCTGGTTATCTCGTCTCTTCTGTCCTTCCCTGTTGCATGAGGTTTCTGTCAGAGGAGTCGAAGGAGGCACAGAAGAGACGACCCTTTCAAATCCCTGAATATCCCGATGATAACGATGCTAAACATTGGAGTTATCTAATGAATAGTGTGTATGTTTGGACGTGTGTAGGTATGTGTGTGACCTAACTAAACCAGCCTGTTCTAACAGTGTGTGAAGATATACTGAATAAAACTGTTAAATCCACCACCTGTCTCCGTTCATCATCATTCCTCCTTTTCTTATTAATATTAATATATTGGGTTTCACATGAAGGACAAGTAATGCAGTGGATTTCCATGAAAAACTGGAATTTATCTTCTTGGTAGAAAGAGGAGGCTGCACATACACTTTGGGAACGCTGGGGGCAGTAGAGATATTTAGAAGTCTCTCATCATCATCACCAACAGCATCATTGTCATCATCTTCATCACTTTTTGTTGAGTCATATCCTTTATCATACTTTTGAAAATCTTATCTCTCTTTGGAAGCTTCAAGTGTATCACTTTTATTCAAATTATGTAAAGTTCCAGAGATAAAGCCTCTTTTCTAGCTTGGAATTCAGTTTTCAACTTAACTCCTTCTTTGTCAAGTTGATGCTTCATTAATGACTCGATATTATTTGTCTTTATAGTCAACTTTTTTATTTGAGCCTTTCTAACTTTCCTTCACTACTCATGTTTTGCCTCAGGACTCAAATCAGATAATTTGATGTCTCTTTAAAATGATTTGCACCCTTTCATAATAATGCTATTGTCCTCTTTTAAACTCTGTTCACACCACATTTATTTTTACATGAATCCAGTTTTCATATTAAATGTTATCGAGCTATTTCAAGTAAAATTGTAATTGTGACAGATAGAAGAATTCGTCTCATGATGGGATCCTCTTAAATGTGGAAAATCGTACAAGAAGACAAAGTTGTGAATTTTTATTCATTTCACTTTATTGCCTCTGGAGGATCTTAATTAATAATATCTTACTTAAATTTTTAAAAGAGAACAATATTTTAATTAAATTTCAATCTCCTGCCCCCTTCTCTTTTTTAACCCTACTTTGCTCCGCCCTCCCATCCCGCCCTCGGAGTGACGATGACCTTATAAGGTAGCGGTTGCAGGACCACGCCCAGGCGCCCCTGCAGGTTGGGTGAGGGACCCCCATCGGGCAGCTTGAAGCTCATTCGCTGGAGCAGAGACGACAAGATGAGAAAGAGCTCCAGCCTGGCCAATGATTCGCCCACACAGACCCGAGGCCCCGCCCCAAATGGCAGGAAGCAGGCGGGTGTGACCCGCTGACCCTTGTCGTCGAGGAAACGATCTGAAAAGGTGGGAAAAGTCAAAGGTGGTGTGTTCAGGTGCACTTTGGAAAGATTCTAAAGTGAAAGGTTTGTGTTTCGAACCTGGGTTGAAGAGGTCAGGTTTGTCCCAGTGTCGAGGGTCGTGGTGAATCGACCACATGTTGACCAGAACACGAGTCCCAGGACCGACCGAGTGACCTCCAATGCTATACCACAGTGAGAGAGAGAGAGAGAGAGAGAGAGAGAGAGAGAGAGAGCGAGAGAGATTGTTAATGTTTATTTATTTGTATGATTAGGAAACACTTCAATTCTCTGTTTGAATCTCTCTATTTCAAATGTAATGATGTATTCTGTTTGTCAGGCTGCTATGATCTTTGGATTGAGTCTGTTTAGGAACTTCTGAAACAAAACCAACTTTGTTTCTATTTGTGTGTTCGTAATTAAATTATTTCTTGGGGTGGACCTGTTTGTGAATGCGCTGCACAGCTTCTGCCACCAGGTGGTGCCTTATTTATACGTGAAGTGAGTTTTGAAGCAGAAGAAGAACAATTCTTGACGTTTTTTCGAGGAGCGTGTTCTCTCTTTTGTTATTGTGAGAAAGAACAGAAATAAAACCACCTCAACAAAATCATAAAACACTCAAGCGACGAGTTGGTCATGCAAACACAATGAAGTTTCATCAAATCGACGATTGATCGACTGGTGGTTACTGGTACCCAGTGCACGTCTACCTGCTGTGGGTCATGGCGGTGTGTGGGATCAGGACGGGGCTGACCGGTCGGATCCTCATGCCCTCGTTGATGACACAGTCCAGGTATGGCAGCCGGCCGCGGTCCGACACGCTCACCGCTCGATCGTGGCCAACTTGTTCGTCCAGCTCCTTCTGCACACGATCCTGGACCTGAAGCGTCCACAAGGAGGACATTAGTGATGGAGGACAACAGAATTACTAATACTTTATCCGATCTGTATCTATCACTGAAGAAAACCGTTAAAACTCCCTCAGCCTCAGTCCTCCTGGTGGTCTTACCTCCGGGTGGTGCAGCAGGTAGGCCAGGATCCACAGCAGAGTCGTGGACGTCGTCTCCACTCCGGCTCCAAAGGCCTCGGCCGCTGTCATCAGGACGTGGTCGTCCGTTATCAGCTCCCCCTCTGACCCAGATGACCTGTCCGTCTTACCCTTCAGCAAGGCGTCCAGGAGGTCACGGGGGTCACCGTCACTCAACGAGGCCTGGATGTGTCACAGTGGAGGTGATTTAGAGTCAAACTTCAAAGAGAAAACCAAGATGATTAAAATGTGTCTTGTGTGTGTTTGTGAATCACCTTGTGCTCCTCAAGTTTGCGAGTGAGGAGTCGGTCTCTGACGATGATGCAGTCCTTCAGTTTTCTCAGAGACGAGTTAGGAAAGACCTGAGGGACGGACACAGTGTCAGTGTGTGGGTGAAGATTGACAAGTTGAAAAGAGTAAGGACACTTTGGAAGGGACAAACTTCTAAAAAGAGCATCTCTCTTAAGGACGGCTTTAGAAAGTCAGGATATTTTGGAGAAGTAGGGCATATTACAAAATGAGGGCATTTCTTTAAAATGAATACATTCTGAACTTTAAGAAAAAGACAATGAAGACATTTTGAAATGTTTTGAAATGTTCAGAAGTAGGTTCAGGTTCCCTCACCTTCATCCAGGGGTAGATGTCCACCAGTCCTCCCCTGGCGATCGTCTGCACGATGCCATCATTGTATTTGATCACCTCCTGCAGCTCTGCGTCGCCGTGGCGATAGGTGGCGCTGAATACCAGTGTGCACACAACATTGGTGATGGCCCTGGTCACCGCGGGAGACGGATCGAAGCCACGCCTCCCACCGGACAACAGCTCGACACAGAGGCTGTCCACCGCGGACAGAACTGGAGAGGGAGAAATGTCACCAGGTGTAAATATACATAAAAAAAGGTGGTGGTAATTTAAAACTTTACTTCTATAACAATGGATGAATGGACAGTACCGATGTCCTGCAGGCGACTGCTTCCTTCTCCGAACAGAGTGAAGGAGTTGTGGACGAGGCGTCGGTGTAACTTCCAGAGAGGAGAATAATCTGCAAACGCGATGTCTTTACCTCCTCGGGTCAACAGGTCGGTCGTCACCTGCGCAGGAAACGAGTGATTAAACAATAAACCGCTCATTAAGATCGATGAGTTATCTTTCGACTGATTGATCCTTAATGTGTCGTCTCGTGTCACCATGCTCGGCCGTCCAGCGAAGTCCCTCCCTCGCTGCAGGAGAACCTCTCGGGCGTGTTGATGGTCGTTCACCACTACAGTGTAGTGAGGGCCGAGGTAGAGCGCGTACAGGGAGCCGTACCTGACGCACAACAACATTGTTAAGTTAACATTTTTCGTGGGAACATGACAAACACTTTTGACAACTTCCAGTGTTATTAGAAATATTAACCGATTCAAAACCACTTTCTCCAAACATAAGTTAGTTTTTTCAGTCATGAATAACTTCTTCAAAGTATTTACCAGTTCTTCTAAAATGGTAAACCAGTTCTTCTGAACTTTAACCAGTTTTTAAAAATGTTAACCAGATCTTTTAAACATGAACAAGTCCATAACTTATTGTCTGTTCACCTACAGGATCAGAAACTTTAACCAGTTCCTTGCCAGTTTTACCAAACATAAACCAGTTCTTCCAAACTTTAACCAGTTGTTAAAAACATGAACTAGTCCTTGTCATCACATGGCTTCTGTGACAGCAGAAGTTGTCATCCACTCTGCTCCAGGATCAGTTAACTAACCTGTTGACCAGCCGAGTGAAGAGCAGGTGAGGGGGGAGACGTCCTCCCAGCCAGGGGAGGCTGCCCAGCAGGGGGAGCCGAGGGATACATGGGATGGAGGGATGAGGAAGAGGAGGAGAGGAGGGATGATTGGTTCCAGAGCGACGAGAAATGAAGAACAAGACGACGAGAAGGAATAAGACAAGGAGGAAGAGTGAAGAAGGGGAGTAAGGGAGAGAGATGCAGGGAGAGAGAGAGGAGAGAAGACGAGTGAACATCGTGAGAGACAAAGAGAAAATGAAAAGAGAGAGAGAAGAGTCGAGGTTTTAATCTGAGAGAGAAACCTTGAATATGTCAAAGGTCACAGGGTGTTGATATTACTGTGTGTCCTTACCATCACTGTGTGTGTGTGTTGATATTACTGTGCGTGTCCTTACCATGACTGTGTGTATAACCTTGATGTTATCAGGACGTCCAGACCTCGTCGTCAGCTCTTCTGTCGTTTCACTTTATTCAAGATAGACTTAAGAAAAACAAGAGTTTTAAACATTTGATTAAAGACCAAAAAAAAAGTTTAGGCAAATGAAAACAAACAGTTTATTAACGTTCAGTGGATCAGTTATCAGTTTCTATTTACTCATATTTTCATCGTTAATAATCCCAAATAAAAAGTGTTTCATCAAAAAAACAACAACACAAGGATATTTAGAAGGTAAGTGTGAAGAAAAATAATATAACGAATCAGAATTACATACTTATTGAAAGTAAAGATTAAAAACTTTAATTATTTATTAAAAAAAGTATATCATGTGCTTTTTACTGCAGTATAATATGCTCTTATTGTTTTACACTCTGTTACATCTCTCACGTTCACCTGCACCATTGTTTAAATTCACTTTTCTGATCACATACTATTTTCATTGATTATTATTTACAGTAATTAATTTTTGAGTAACATTTTAATGTAAGAGCAACAAGTTAAAACTAAATCTAAATAAAAATGCCCAGTACAGTGGTTGCCATGACGACAGTGACTCAGTGAACTGAAGTGTTCCCACACTTTTGACGCCTTGTCTCTTCTGTATCATTTGTCTTCGCCATTTTTAAAACATATTACTGTTAGATAAGGGACGCACGGGATTGGCTGGTTTACTGCCCCTCAAGAGACACTGCCACAGTGTACTATCACAAACGCCGACTTAGTGGTTATAATTAATATGTTTTTGGAAGCCTCGTTTTAGTTTTTTTGTGTCTCTGTGGTGGTTTTGTGCCTTTGAGTCACTAATGGTTAATTGTTGTCTCACTGGTGATATAATAATTTGTTAATTTGGAAGAAATCCCTGCAGCTTCTATTCTTGACTCCGTTCTTTACATAACGCTGGCCTCAACCTCTCCCAGTTACCATGGCGACAACATCACAGCAGCTGAGCAGCGATGTGCAGGAATGTGAAATGTGGGGCATTGATATGTGATTATCTCTCTACCTCCCTCGCTCTCTATCTCTGTTGTTCCTCTCTCTCTGGTATGGTCTGTGTGGGTGTGGGTGTGTGTTCGTTTTAAGTGTTTTAAGGTCTCCCTGTTTGGTGTGTGTGTGTATGTTTTAGGTTTGTTAAGGTCTCTCTCTCATTCTCTCTCCCTCTCTCTCTCTCTCTCTCTCTCTCACTGTTGTTTTTCTCTCTGTTAAAGTATGTGTGTGTGTGTGTTTTAAGTTTGTTAATGTCTCTCTCTCATTCTCTCTCTCACTCTCTCTTTCTCTCTCTCTCTCTCTCTCTCTCTCTCTCTCGCTCTCTCTGCAGCACTGCGGAGCTGTCCGTGGTTCTGAATCTCGGCTCCTCTGTGCGACACAGAAAACACAAATGTTTGTTTGTGTCGTTCTTTTCACCAAACGTCTCCTTGATGATCAATAATGTTATTGATGATGTCATCTCCATGTCTCATTTCTATTATTACATCAGCTGCTGTTGAATATTTTTTGGCCGTAGCTTCGTCCTCCTTCATTACATAAAGTCCATGTTTCTATTAATATAATAAATTCCACAGCTTGTGCGACTTCAAGGTTGTTGCGTGTTGTTTCATCAATTCTCTTCGTGGTTATAAATAATCTTTGGATGATGTAAATAACGTTGTAAGTTCAATTCATATAGTCGTTTACGATACCTTTTTAATAACCAATGTATGGAGTCATGTGATGACAGTTGAGGGTGAAGAACAGAGGATGATACAACTTGTTAAACCCTTAAAGACAAAAGATGTATTATTATTTTGATCGTGTTATTGTCATGTGATCTTCCTTTGAGGTTGAACTCAACAACATGGCAACTCACACTGTGTCTTTAGAATGTGTCGACAACAGCAACAACATCTCTTCAGTCATTCATCAGTCTCTCCTCATCCCGCCATCATCCTTCCCTCCCTCTCTGCTGGTTGTGTAATCTCCCTCTCTCTGTCTCACCATCTATCTTTCCTCCCTCTCTCTCTCTCTCTTGCCGCAGTGAAGGGAACCCCTTTTCTCTCCGCTCATGTCGACGTTTCTTTCCCGCCTGTCCTTATATGGTATGGGGATACCCGCCGTCACAACCGGATGTTGTCCATGTTTGGGCAGCTGCGAAGCGCTCGGCGGGGGGAATCCCTCGCTCCGGCTCCAGCCAATGAGGCCGGGCCGGGAGTTACCTAGGAGACGGAGAGTATAAAAGAGGCAGCGAGCGGAGGGAGCCTCAGCATCCTCAGCATCACCGAGCTGACTAACGGGAACTCACCGGCTCCGGTTTAACGGATTAATCGCCTGGTTTGATATAAGCGCGAACGGCGCGAGGGAATCCCCGAGTCCATCCACCACACACCTGAGCTCTTCTTCTTCTTCTCCTCCACACGTCACACCATGCTTCTGGAGCGCGACGACAGCTTCATGTCGGAGTTCGAGGACGCTTGCAGCGCCTGGGTGGACAGCGTGAGCGCGTGCACCAGCGACGGGACCGACTCTGACGTGGGGTCACCCTTCTGTCAAGGTGTGTGTCTGTCAATCAACATGATGAGTGTGATGTGATTGGTGGAACAGAGCAGGTGTGTGTGACTGCAGGTTATCGATCAGCTGATGATTATGCAATGACTCTAACTCCTCCCCTCTCTCTCTCTCTCTCTCTCTCCAGTCTTCTCCCCGGGGACCGACGCCTCTGACTCAGACTTCTTCTCGGACTTCAGTGACTGCTCCTCGGACACGCTCTCTCCCTCCCTCGGTTACACCGGGAGCTTCTTCGCGGAGCCGGACGCTTCTCCAGCGGCGGCGGGACTGAGCAGCACCGCGGACGCCATCCTCAACATGATCACCGAGATCGTCGGGATCTGCACCGAGATGGAGCAGCAGGGCGACACCGGCTCCCCCCGAGAGAACACCCCGTCCCCTGCAGCCATCTCTCCGGCCACAGCCTCCCCCTCATCCCCGCTCCTCAGCCCGTCTCCATGCAGCCCTGCCCCGGCTGCAGCTCAGCAGCCTCCCGCCTCCATCTCTGCACCGGTGGTGGTGAAGAGCGAGTTTGTGACTTTCAGCTGCAGCGGCTCGGCTCAACCTTCCATGAGCGGGAATGATGCTCTGTTCTCGGCCACTGTGGACTCTCTGCTCCCGCTGGCAGCTCTGGAGCAACAGGTGGATGTGGCTGAATTCATCGAGTCTCTGCTGAACACCGAGGCCGGCCCGGGCGAGCTGAAGGCCGCCTGTGAGGTGAAGCAGGAGCCGCTGGGGCTGGAGGAGTGGCTGAAGAGTTTGGCGGCGGCCCCGGTTACCGGAGGAGATTCTGGCAGTTACGTCATCAGCAGACCGGTGAAGACGGAGCTCGTGCAAAGCGAGCTCCACTTCCCCCCCGCCCCTCACCTCCTCTCCTCCCTCCTGCAGGGCGCGTTCCCAATAGTCAACATCGGCAACGTGCACGCGGCAGGAGCCCCCAAACTGTCACGTGGGGGCCGGAGAGCTCCCGCCAAGAACGGACTGAAAGTGAAACCGTTCCCGTGCTCGGTGCAGGGCTGCGAGCGCCGGTTCTCGCGCTCGGACGAACTGAACAGGCACGTGCGCATCCACACGGGACAGAAGCCCTTCCAGTGCACCATCTGCGCGCGCAGCTTCAGCCGCAGCGACCATCTGACCACGCACACACGCACGCACACCGGAGAGAAGCCCTTCTCGTGCGACGTGTGCGGCAAGAGGTTCGCGCGCAGCGACGAGAGGAAGAGGCATGGGCGCGTGCACGTCAAGCAGCAACTGCGCGCCCAGATGATGGCCGCCTACTCGCTGGCCCTGAACGCGCCGGGCGTGTAAACAGCAGCACGATGGTTTTTTGCCAGTGAGGCCGATTTAAAGCTCCAGGATTTGAACCGTCTGCCGGACAAAGCGTCAGAGTGACGTTTCCATGTGACGTCACATTGAAGGCGATTTAAGCTGAGACCCCGAAGAAGTGGAAGATGTTTACAGATGTTTACAGCCGTGGACAGATGTTCAGGGGACTGTGGTTCGATGTGGACGCGGGAGAACGCTGCTGTGCAGGAGGACTTGAACTGTCAGACTTCCAGCGGGTGTTGACCTCTGAGCCCGGAGCGGCGGTGCAGGTGCGGGGCTCTGAGATGCTTCTCGGAGCCTGGACGTGGTGGAGCTGACCGGGGAACAGTCTGTCTGACGGAATGTTAGACTGTATAAAGTATTTGGTGCATGAGGACGTGACCAGTGAAGAAACTGTGTGAAGTCGTTTCCTGTTTTTATGTCACATGACTTTATATTTGACACGGAGTTCTATGTTTGTAACACATTCTATTTTTCTATGGTTTGTTTACCTCTTCATGTCAGAGTGTGTATATTTGTACGAGTCGGACATTAAATGATTGTAAATGATCTTCATCATGGTCGTTACCTTGGCGACTGAAGGCAGCTGTGATCAGCTGAGCTCAGTGTTTACTGCTCCTTGTTGTGCATGGAGGCTGCTGCTGCTGCTGTCAATAAACAAACAAACAGAGAGAGAGAGTCCTGCCTTCTTCTTCATCATTATCATCACCTCCATCCTCCTCTTCATCACCATCATAAACAAACAGAGAGAGAGAGTCCTGCCTTCTTCTTCATCATTATCATCACCTCCATCCTCCTCTTCATCATCATCATAAACAAACAGAGAGAGAGAGTCCTGCCTTCTTCTTCATCATTATCATCACCTCCATCCTCCTCTTCATCACCATCATAAACAAACAGAGAGAGAGAGTCCTGCCTTCTTCTTCATCACTATCATCACTGCCATCCTCCTCTTCTTCATCATCATAAACAAACAGAGAGAGAGAGAGTCCTGCCTTCTTCTTCATCATTATCATCTCTACCATCCTCCTCCTCTTCATCATCATCATCAACAAACATTGAGAGTCCAGTCTCTTCAATCGTCATCATCATCATCGTCATTATCATCTTCCTCATGATGTTCCTTTGAATCTTCAAGTTCCTCTTCATCATTGTCATCTTCGTCATCAGATCACATTTCTTTTGACTTTTTGTGTCATCCATCAACAGGCCATTGTTGCCAAGCAACAAATGGTCCCATTAGTTCTGTCACTTTAACAGTTTGTCCAGTTTATAAACTGTGAAGGTTGTGTTGCCATGACAACAGCAGCCCAGAGAATCAAGTTTTCCCCCAGTTTAAATGTTTTCACACATCATAATAATACACACACTCACACAAACAGACACACACATACACACACGCACACACACACACACACAGATACACACACACACACACAGACACACTATATCACTAAACAAAGTTAAATCAGCTGTTCAGTTCAGATCAGTCAAAGGACACAGAGAATTTGTTAAGAATATTTTGATCAGGAGATTAATTTGGTATTTGGTGTGTGTGTGTTTGTGTGTGTGTGTGTGTGTGTGTGTGTGTGAATGTGTGTGTGTGTGTGTGTGTTTGAGTTTGTGTGTGTGTGTGTAATTGTGTGTGTGTAATTGTGTGTGTGTGTTTGTGTCTGTGTCTGTGTTTGTGTACGACATCTGATCACACACAGCCCACTCTCTGCAGGCTTTTGGCGCCCTCCAGTGGTCATCTGACTGCACTGCAGATCCTCTCCTCAGTAAACTAAAAATAATTGTATTAAATTAACTTAAAGGGGGCGGGGTTCAAAGCGTCTGCCATCATCCCAACATCGGCACTGACACGTCACGCGGCTCTTACGTCACATGAGCACGCGGCGGATGCAGGAGGACAGGGAACACACACCCATGCACACTCACATGCACACATCAGGCACACATGCACACAGGCACACACAGCTCGGTTTCAGGCTGCTGCTCCTCCCTGCACGAGACGCTCGCGGTACCGGACTGATGTGGATCGATCCGCACGAGGTGGAGCGAAAACCTGACGGAAACCATGGCAACGGATTTTTTATCATGAGGCATGTGACGCATCAGATCCTCGTTAGGTGAGAGTTCTTCTGTCTGTGATGAGGATGATTATCAATTATCAATGATGTTTGTTCTCTATCAATCGATTTGCTAATAAAATATCTGAAAATGTTAAATTGCTAGGGGGAAAGTTTTTTAATTTGCCGTATAGACATTGTTCAGAAAATAATTGGTGTTTGCGTTAAAACCACAACATTTGAAAGTGATGACAGCGTAATCGTCATTGTTACAATAACAATTACTTAAATAACGTGACATATCGCATTCATGGTTCATTAGAAACTAATGCTTTTTGATGTCTTTGCTCAGTCACTGTGGCCACCTGAGGGCGCTGTGACTTCCACGTAAACACGTGGCTGCTTTACGCGTAGGAGGTCAACCTCAATTTTCATACTTTTCTAGGAAGTTTCACATCACGTCTGTAAATAGTCCTCATAAGTGTTAAAGTCGTAACTAGATTTTTATTTGAACCTACGTTAAGATTTGTAATTTTATAGATATTTACTCGTAATGGATTATTTATGTACTGATACATTACACATACACATTTTACACCAACATGTACCAATTGATTGGGTAAATGTTTTTAGATTTTGGACCCTGTAGACTCGTATAGTATTTTTCAAAACGGATTAATGACAATAAACTAATGGTTATTAAAGGTGTAACATGTAGAAGACATGTGAGTCCACGCCCCAGACGTTTCTTTCTTCCTGCTCATCCATGCGTAGTTAAAATTCCTCTGCATGGGGGTCGACCGGAGGAGATTCAGCCTGTGGGGGGTGGTAGACGCACGCTTCACTAGCAATTAGCATCATAGGATAACACACACGTCCTACTCGTGTCACATCCAACAGGCGAGGAACTCCACGAGTTGGACTTGACATGAATAGGACGTGCGCGTGTCATGATATTTAAACATGTCTTTTCCTTATTCTGCTGTTTTTAATCTGCAGATTTCAGTCTCATTAAATTTTCATGACCACACGAACACACTGACCCAGTTTTGAGTCGTTCTTTAGAACCACGTGTGTGTGTGTGTGTATTTCCTTCTCCTCCCTTCAGTTTGTCTCTCTGCTGCAGTGTTTCCATTGTTTTCTGATGTGTTTCTGTTTTATCTTCCAGGTCTGCAGCTCCCCGGTGAATCATGTCTTCCTCCTCCTTTTCCTCTTCCTCCACTTCCTCCTCCTCCTCCTCATCCTTGGAGTTGCCCTACTTTTGTCCTCGATGTGGCGACAAGTTTCGATTTTCATCTGTAGCCGAGCTCCGGGCTCACCTGGTCAGCCAACACACGTATGAGACCCTGCTGGTGCTGTCCCAGGTATTTCATGTATACATATAGATCTGTGATGGTGTATGCAGACGATCAGTGACTGTACATAATCACAATTATTTCATGTTTCAGGCTCGGGTCAGAAGCTCCAGACCGGGTGTTCTCCTCCCACTCCCCAGCCCTGCTGTAGCCCAAAGACAGAGCTTTTCTCTGGGTATGGCCGCCCACAGCGTCCCCCTGCAGCTGGCCTGCCTGGATCTGGCCTCGTCGTCGGCCTCCATCAAACTGCTGAGGGAAATGTTCAGCTCCTCAGATCTGGCTCCTCCTGCCGCCTCCACAGGACGTCCAGACGACCCCCTCACCGCTCTGGCCGTGCCCGGCACCCTGGAGCCTTTTCATGGGAAGGAACTCGGCGAGGTCCTGGAGTTCCGGCTGTCGGTGGGGATTGGGCTGGAGGAGCGACTGGGACTGGGCCTGAAGCTGGACCATAAAATTGCCCAGACATTCGCGGAGGTGGAGGAGAGGGTGAACTGCCGCATGGGCCGACTCAAGGTGGCGCTACAGGCGAGGGAGGCGGAGCTAGAGAGGGAGAGGCGGGAAGGGGAACGACTGAGGAGTGAGAAACAGGAAGTGGAGGAGAGGGCGGCGTACCTATCCAGACAGGTGGGTGGAGCTGGGATGCTGGGATGAAACCACGGTGTCAGATGATATCTTTTCACTGATGATAGTTTGTGTTCCCTCCATCAGGTCTCGGCAGCCGTGGAGATGACGGAGCGAATAAAGAAAGATCTGCAGGGAAAAGAGAAGGAGCTGAACGAACAGCAACAGTCAGTGTCTCTCATACTCACACATTTTGTAATCATGATAATTTAATCTAAATGTTGCTCATGTTGCAGCTCACAGTGTAATGGAGTCAGTCAAATGCCAAGTTGATGTGGTACGGTTAAAGTAGAGATTGACGTTAATCATCTTTGGTCTGTTTTTGTTTAAACCCTAAAATTGTATCAGAACAGAAACAGAAAACTGTGTAATACAATTTATACGATCACAGATCTCTTATAATACAGCATCATCATGTATTGAAAAGAAACGACACGATGCACAGACAGAGGAAATGTCATGTTTAGTGAGCCTCACTTGACACGCACACACACACAAATCCACACACACACACACACGCTGCAGTGATGATTTATATGAGTTGACAGTGAGACACAGCAGCCCTGAGGTTGTGTGCGCTTGTATTGCTGGTCAGACTCAGTTTGTGTGTATTATTTTGCATGTTGTTATTTATCTTTATGTTTTTTTATATTAATCATTATCTGCATTTAAACCTCTTTTAGGGGAGCCTTCAAAAAATCATATTCAGGATGTAGTCAATGGTTATTTTATTATAGATTTGAATCTGTAGGTTGTATTTAGAATTTGTCATATCAAATAAAAACACACATTTGTGCATCACTGTCCAAAACCAGAATCGGTTAATATATTTGTTCTCTAATGTATTTCTAATTGTTTTGCAGAGACATGGTCGACATCGAACGTTTTCTGAGGGAGACAGCGGAGAAAGAAGCAGAGGCCAAAAGCAGACTGCAGGTGGCGCTACAATCCTCTGTTACCTGTAGTTTGTGTTCTCACTCCCTCGTCACCTTCTCGCTCGTTTGGTTTCCAGATGTTCATCGAGTCGCTGCTGGAACGAGCCGACCGGGCGGAGAGACAGTTACTGCAGCTCAACTCACACACGCACCGCAACCAATACCCGCAACATTACGACAAGTACACACACACAGATGTGTACACCGAGCCGTACACACTCGCAGAGGTTTACACACCTGGACCTGGGCGACGAGGCCGCAGCCTGGACGGCAGTAGTGACAGCGTCATCACAGACAAGATGCAGGAAACCATCGGCAACCGGGTGAGAACAAATTATTATATGTAATGTTTATTTAAAATGTAAAGAATGATACAGGTCGAAATCAGGCTCCTTGTCAATTATGTAAATTATATAGAGATAGTATTATTTGCACATGTTTGGTGATTCTTCTTCTTCTTCTTCCTCTTCTTCCTCCTCCTCTTCTTCTTCCTCCTCCTCTTCCTCCAGAGGAGTTACAGTGTGTCCGACTCCTGCAGACTTGACGAGCAGCCTCACAGCCTCCCTCACTACAGGTGGATCAACAGATATAAAACACCTCAGATCTTTGATTCACAGGATCATGTGTGAAAACAAAATCTGAAACTTTATTTTCATGCTGAATGAAAAAAGCAGGTTATAAATATATAAAGCATCATATTTTAAATATGTCTAACGTGTTTGTCTTTGCAGTCGTCTCTCGGGGGGGATGCGGTCCTCGTCGCTGGGTTTGGGGGGGTGGGACTGTGAGGGGGGGTCGTTCCAGCCCCGTCACTACCCCCCACCTTGGACCCGGCAAGAGAGATTCTGGTGAGTTAGATCATCGGTTATTTACTGGTTTATCCAGATCATCCTTACACAAACCTTGTTCATGTAGTTATTTATACAATTATTCGTTTTTAAAGTAGTTTTAAATAAACTGGATTCAAGGGAACAAACAAAAAGTCAAGGATAGTAAAACAAAACTATTTCGAGGAATTCAAATTAGTTTTGTTTAGAGCTAAAAATAGATTATTACCTAAAAAAGAAAACAACAGATAAGACTCACGGATGAAGTCACCCGATTTGCGAGGTCAAAGGTCACGGTGACCTCATGAGTCTGGCTATAAGACTGGATGATGGAAGCAAACAGCCACAGTGGCGTATTTCTCGTTTCTTCTTCTTCTGCGTTTCCAGGGTCGGGGACGGAGGATGTGATAGAACGTGGAGCAACAGAAACCGTCGTCACCACAGCACTGAAGAAGACGAGGAGGAGGAGGAGGAAGACGAAGAGGAGCGAAGCTGGAGCAGCGCTGACATGAGGAAGCTCGTATTTGCCAGGACACACACACCTGGTTCAGGTAAATCGGTTTCTTTATCGTTTTTCTTTCCCTCTGTTTTTTTGCTGACTTTGTGCCTTTTCCATAGACTTCCCCTCCTCCATAGGCTCCACCCCCTCCCGTTGTCACGCCGACAGACAGCTGGGGGCGGCCACCTTGAGGCTGAGAGCCGGCCTTTTCTGTGTCTTCCCATATTTGGACGTGCACTCGTTGCTGTGTGCGGCTGCGGTGTGCACTGATTGGCGGTTCGTTGCCAGGCACCCGGCGGTTTGGACACGCCTCCGGCTGGAAAACGCCAGAGTGTCGCCCGAGGTACAAGAGCCTACATCATCATCATCATCATCATCATCATCATCTTCATCATCATCTAAATCATCATCATCATGTTAAGTGTCAGGCCAGCGTGACCTTTGACCTCCAATCAGTTCCTCTTTGAGTCCAAGTAAATCTGGTTCCTGAACTATTGGGTTCAAATAAGTAATATTGCCTCCGGCCACTGGGAGGCGCCAGCTAGAGACATAAAAATGTCCTTATACTCACTTTTGTGTGTTTATCGAACACACAGAAGCAAATATTTGGGGACTCTTTTCTGCGGGGATGAACCCATATGTGTGTCTGTTTGAGTTTGTACTGTACAACAGAATGTGATCGAGTTGTGTTCTTCATGTTGATGTGTGTGTTTTGTGTGTAGTTCCTGATCACCCTGTCTCAGTGGTGTACGCAGACTCAGACGGTGGTTCTCCACAACCTGAGGCCACGGAGCAGACGAGCCAATGAGACGCGAGAGGATTACCACAGGAGCACCAGGTAACACAAACACACACCGCACATACACACACACACACACACACACACGATAACTTCTAACCTTAACCTGCTGTGTACCTGAACTGTCGAGCCAACACACAGCGTTTTGTTGTGTGTCAGGGGCAGTCTGGAGCCGGGGGTGGAGGCCCTGCTGCGGTCAGCAGGGGGCAGTCTGCTCCACCTGTCTGTCTCTCAGTGTCCTCACATCCTCACAGACCGGACGCTGTGGTTGGCCAGCTGCTACAGCCGCAACCTGCACACACTCACATACAGGTGAGTGGTCACCTGTCACACTCTCTACCTGTCTGACTGTTCCCCTGTCTCACTCTCTACCTGTCTGACTGTTCCCATGTCTCACTCTCTACCTGTCTGACTGTTCCCCTGTCTCACGCTCTACCTGTCTCACGCTCAACCTGTCTGACTGTATGACTGTCTCATTCTCTACCTGTCTCACTCTCTACCTGTCTGACTGTTCCCCTGTCTCACGCTCTACCTGTCTCACTCTCTACCTGTCTGACTGTTCCCATGTCTCACTCTCTACCTGTCTCACGCTCAACCTGTCTGACTGTATGACTGTCTCATTCTCTACCTGTCTCACTCTCTACCTGTCTGACTGTTCAACTGTCTCACTCTCTACCTGTCTGACTGTTCCCATGTCTCATATCTACCCGTATGACTGTTCCCCTATCTCACTCTTGACCTGTCTGTCTGTTCACCTGTCTCACTCTCTACCTGTCTCACTCTCTACCTGTCTCACTCTCTACCTGTCTGACTGTTCCCCTGTCTCACTCTCTACCTGTCTGTCTGTTCACCTGTCTCACTCTCTACCTGTCTCACTCTCTACCTGTCTCACTCTCTACTTGTCTGACTGTTCCCCTGTCTCACTCTCGACCTGTCTGTCTGTACAGGAGCTCTTCCGATCCTCTCTGCCAGGAGGTTCTCTGGGCCCTGGGTGCCGGCTGCAGGAACATCAGCAGCCTGCAGGTGGCGCCAGCTGAGCCCTGGTCAGTGCACCCACACACTAAACAACACAACACAGCAGCAGTGTAATGTTTTAACACTTTGAACTAATAAAGTTGTAATAGGTTTTCCGTCTCGTCCTGTTTTAAGTCAACAACCCGAACGATTTGGAAACCGTTGCTTGCAGACGATTGGACGATGCTGGCCACACCTCTGCTCCCTCAGTGTGGGCGGGGCCGGCTGTGGGACTCAGGGATTGGTTGCTGTTGGTGAGTGACAAAAAACGTTTTCACATTTATTAGAAACAATGTTTATGGATGAAATAAAAAGTGTTGTTAATCACTCTCTCTCTCGGTGCAGTGCGAACCTGCGCTCACCTGCAGGTGTTGGAGTTGGAGTGCATTACCGATCTCAGCCTGCAGGTGGCAACGGAGCTGTGTGATGTCGGACTGAAGAGTCTACAGACGCTGATCCTGACACACACACCTGTCAGTGGTCAAGCCATCCTGCACTTCCACAGTGAGACACACACACACTCATACTTGCAAACACCAACTTCCTCTTCCTGTCGAGACACTAAATTATGAATATATATCTGTGTGTGTTTGTGTGTGTCTGTGTGTTTCTGTGTGTGTGTGTGTTTGTGTGCAGGCGTGTGTGATAACCTCAGGTCCATCTTGGTCGAGGTCTCAGCCTCAGATTACTTCGAGGAGCCGGACACTGAGGAAGCTCGACACCTGTTTGGAGAAATTCTCAGCACATTGAAGGTGAGTTTGTTAAAATAAAACATCAACTGATTGTTTTTTATATACAGTCTTAATCCCCCGGTAACCATAGCAACAGACTGCGACTGCTCATCATGTGAAACGTTGTCACTGGTTCTTGTTTCTTTTCTTCTTCTTCAGGTTCTTCAGCAGCGTCCTGGCCTGTGTGAGGTCCTGCAGGTCAAAGCTGAAGGATTCTTCTGACCTCAACAAACACACACACACACACACTTTGTTCTTTTATACCTGTGAGGATGTGTTAATCCACAAACAGAAGCAGTTGAGACACATCACTGTCTAAATGCGTAACACAACTCTTATTGCTCTTAAATGTGTCACTAACACTTTTTTCTCCAAACACACTTACGTCGTTGTTGCACTTTTTAAAGAAGATCTTCTCTTGGATCTTAAACCCTTAATCTCCCTTAACCAAACCTTAACCTCTGATAAAAATTTCAATTCCAATCAAATCCCCTTTAATTCTTGTTTAACAAACTCAAAATAACCCTTAATCTCTCACTAGCTGTTAGTTTTATTTTTGCACCCTTTAAAACGAGTAGTGTAGTCACAGAAAACCTTTAATCCTACTTATTATTAAAATATCAAAAGTTAATTATGATGAAAAAAGAGAGAAATAAGCACGCACAAATATTTTTGCACAAGCACAAAACACAGATTCATACGCCAAAGAGATCAATCAATCACTCAGTGTTGATGTAAAAGTGAAACCATCTCCATGTGTTTAGAACCTTCATGTGTCATATCATCATCAATAAAACGTTTTCTCTGCAAACTTTTGTGTTATTAATGAACGAAACGCTCGACTGGCAGAACCAGTAGAGGGCGCTGTTCTTTTAAAACGTCATTGTTTGATGAAAACGACAACGATGTGATTGATTGGCGATCGAGAGAAACGGAACCAGGCTGGAAAAATAAAACTGCGTTGGAAATGTCTGAAGCTGCAATTCCTCTAACGTCCACTAGAGGGTGAGTCACTAACGAAACATCGGACTTTGTTTGACAGGATTTAACAATGAGTTTAAAATTAGATTAAATAATCTGATCATGTGATGTTGAAGAAAACAATGATTCAAAATAACCACGAATGTTTACTTCTGACGTCTTGTTTACTTTTGTTCGGTGAATAAATGATAAAGCTAATTCAGAACTTTGCTTCAGGAAGTGACTCGACCCGCCTCCCTGTTTGTGACACAACCGTCTGAGCTCAACTTCCTGTGGGACGAAGGTCAAGTGCAAAGGTCGTCCCGGCATGTGTGTGTTTGTACGTCCTGTGCCTGAGGGAGTGAGAGAGGGATCGACCTTCAACCCCGACAGGAGACGGAGAGAGACAGTGAGTGAGGGAGAATGTGACGACGGCTCGTAACTGTGTGTTTGTTTTAATTTTTGTGTGCTCAGTGGAAACGAGAGTACATTAGGTCGCCATGGTTATCCTCAGACGGACGCCACTGCTTCGTTACCTGCTGCTGGCGGCCATGTTGGCTCTGTTCCTCTTTGTCAGCTCCCTGTGGCTACGTGAGTGTCTCTGAAACTGGTCGGCCATGTTGGCTCCAACACCACCAGTTATCCCAGTTTAGGATACTTGAGTATTTTCAAGTGATGCTACTCGATGCTTCTTCTGCTCCACAACAGTTATTTCACCATTGTAATTAAAAACTACAAATATTTTGTTTTGTTTATTAATATTTAATAACCTTCATTCAAATCACAATAATGTACAAACTGCTGCACGAAAAGATAAAAATAAACAAAAAAACAAGGTAAGAACTGAAATCTGATGTCTGGAATCTTAAAAGTCATAAAAATCCTAATAAAGGCTTGGATAATAATAATAATAATAATAATAATAATAATGAAAGTACGACTCAGTGTCGAGTCTGAAAATCACGATGCACTTTATTTATTTTTTTCTTCAGCTCAAGGCGGAGTCAGAGACTGTGGCAGCGCCTGGCAGCCATGTATACGCTCTTACCACCAAACGGTAAAACACACTCACACACACTTAATTCCTAAATTATCAGGTTGTCCTAAACATGTCAAATAACTTCTTTAACTGAACTTGAAGAAGAAAGTAAACAACAAAAGTAATGATCAGTAAAACTTTATTTTGTTAGAATTTAGAGAAACTCTTTTGCTCGTCTTCTTCAGGTTGACAAACACACGTGTTGCTCGATCAGCTTTTTAAAGAAGTACAAGGGACAAGATGGTAGAATGAAAGAAATAATCACTTTATTGAAAGTGTAAATGAGTAAAGATACATCTTTTAACTTGTATTAGTATGTTTACAATATGAAGCTGTTCTATGTGTGAACTTTATTCCTCCTCCTTCAGCAGGAACCTTCTCTGGTCCCCTCGGAGCTCCTGCAGGAGGACGAACCCACGCTCATTACAAAGGAGTGTCCGGGTCAGAAGTTCCAGGTTCGAGAGCTGCTGCTGCATCTGAAGTCCAGTCTGTCTGAGGAGGAGGACGATGATGTTCTTCTGGAGCCGTACCTGCAGAGCTGGGACCAGCTGCTCAAGTAAACACACACATGAGCAAAGACAGATAAAGGAATGAAGTTGAAATACTAAAAGAGATGTAAAAAGGATAGAGGTCAAATATAAGTTTACATAATAAAATAAAGTGTTAAAAGTTGAGTAAGTCAAAAGAGAGTCAGTAAGTTAAGAAAGGGATAGATAAATGAAACGTTAAAAGGGTTACGTCAAAATGTTAGAAATAAGAAGTCATAGGTTAATATGTCGTCTGATATATGATAAAAAGTCTAAGTATATTGTTAATAAATGAATAAACCTCTTCATCTTTACGTCTCTTCAGTTTCATGGAGTCTCTGGGGACGATGGTGAGTTTATTCTCCATGAAGGTGAACGAGAAGGTCGTGCAGATCCGAGCTCTGTCACTCAAACACAGCTCAGACGTCTCTGGAGCTCAGGGACCAACCCCCCCCGTCGTTTGGACTCAAAACCGGGGTGAGACACACGACTCGTATAAAAACACGTCTGCTCACCAGCAGAGCAGGTCTGAGGTCAGTTTTTATCTGTGTTCCCTCGAGGCGTACCGCTCGGTTCGATCCATGGTGGAGGCGGAGCTACAAGCGGGCCTGGTGGACTTCTCCCGCCACACGGACTCGGGCTGCCGGACGCTGCTGAGGCTGCATCGCTCCCTGCTGTGGCTCAAGCTGATGTTAGAGGGTTTGTCTGAAGGACCCGACGCAGACGGACAATACAAAACCCCCGGGGAGCTGAGCAGGTGACCACCTCGTCCTTCACTCTGATTTCAACCAGTGCATAAAGAAAACCTTCCACTGACATGTGACTCTTTAACCTCAGAGACGCCTACCAGGTGGCGTTGGCCCCCCACCACCCCTGGGTGCTCCGCCAGGCGGCTGAGTTCGCGTTCCTCGCCCTCCCTGACCGACAGTACTTCCTGCAGCTGGTGTGTGTTCAGAACCAGAGGGAGGCCACGCCCGTCCTGCGTGTCATCATCCGCGCCCTGATGCTCGTGCACACGCGAACACAACGGATACTGGAGGAACACAACATGCTGGAGCTGCCGTGACGACAACAACCGGGAAGGTACGAAGTAGAAACAAGCACCAGTTTCAATCTACAGAATGAAGTATATATTCTTACTGCTGTAAAGAAGCACATCAAATGCTGCCTTCAGGAGCACGTGGGATTTGAGAGTAGTTAAGAAATGAAGGATCATTTCGTTTGATTCAATCTGATTGAAGGAAACATCTAATTTCCCGCTCACCCTGAATGCAACACGAGCTACAGTTATCATATTCAATAAAGAACGTTAATGTTCTGCAGGAGTGATCTCGCCAGACGTTAAAATAACTTCTCTGTTGCTACAGCTACAAACTTTAGATTCGTACATTTGCAGGATATAAAAAAGGATATTTAATCTTGATTTCTTTTCATGTTTCGTTGGATATTTTCAAATCCAGCTCCGGAGGCTTTTTGTCATTATAGAACAAAGCGCAAATAAATCGGTTTAAAAAATCATCTTAAGTTCAAAAGTGACATTTGGTTTTTAAACTGCGTTCAGGTGGACGGACTCAGGAACTACTTCTCCTCGGCGCGGTGACTCTTCATGTGTGTTTTCAGACAGTGGCTCTGAGTGAAGGCTTTGTCGCACAGAGAACATTTGTACGGCCGCTCCCCGTTGTGCGTCCTCATGTGGACGGTCAGGTGCTCCTGGCGGGAACACGCCTTCCCACACACGGCGCAGACGAACAGCTTGATGCCCGAGTGGCTCCCGATGTGGTTCTTCAGGTGAGTCCTGCTCTTGAAGAAGCGGCCGCACTCGGAGCAGCCGTACGGCGCCTCGCCCGTGTGCGTCCGCGTGTGGGCCTTCAGCTGCCCGTTGGAGATGAAGCCCTTGCTGCAGACGCTGCAGAGGAACGGCCGCTCGCCGCTGTGCGTCCTCATGTGCATGGTCAGGGAGCAGCTGGACAGGAAGGTCTTGCAGCAGATGTCGCAGAGGTACGGCCGCTCTCGGACCGTGTGGGTCTTCTCGTGGGACTTCAACGTGGAGGAGAGTTTGAAACGTTTCCCACAGACCTCGCAGCCGTAGCGCCGCTCGCCCGAGTGCGTGACCTTGTGCCGGGAGAGAGATCGCAGGTCGCAGATCAGTTTGCCGCAGTCGTTGCACTGGTACTTGTCTCGACCGGTGTGGGTCTTCCTGTGAGCTTTGAGCTGCGCCATCAGACCGAACGCTTTGGGACAAACGTCACACTTGTGCGGTTTGTCGGTCACGTGAACCCAGTGGTGCGCGCTCAGGTTCGACCTGCGGGGGAAGGCCTTGCCGCAGTCTTCGCACTTGAAGGGTCGGTTCCCCGTGTGCAGCGTGGTGTGGATGCCGAGGCCAGTGACGGTGGAGAAAGACTTCCCACAGTGTGAGCAGTCGTGAGTCTGGTGCTGGTTTCTGAGGTGTGTCTTTAACTCTTCCACAGATTCCGGACGCTCGCCGCAGACTCCGCAGGCGGCCGGCGACTCGTCCACGTGGCTCCAGGCGTGTTTGATCAGGCTGCCGAGGGCCTTGTACCAGACGCCACACACCCTGCAGGGCGTCTTACTTCTCTCCACCACGTACGGTTTGGGCCGGCGCCTCCTGGTCTCAGATCCCTCCGGCACGATGTCGGGTTTCCAGTCCTCATCTCTCTCCTCACTGGACGCCACTTGTCTCTCAGCAGCTTCTTCAGGGTCCATGTTGTGTTGTGATGTTGATCTGCTGTGGAGCAAACAAACAGAAACTGGGTTGACTGTTTATTTATGTACGAGTTGTGTGAAAGAGATAAATGTTGACTTCAGAATAAAACAACTAAATATAAATCTGTGACTTGTGTTTATAATTACCTTCCTGCTTCTCCACTGTTCATCACCGTGGCGACAGTGGATGGGGAATCCTCTGTGGCCTCGAGCTTCCCCGGTAACAGTTGAAAATCTTCCCCCTCCTCCTCCTCCTCTTCAGTCTATTTGAATTTTATTGCACAAATTAATATTTAGACAAAACTAGACTGTAACACACTACAAACAGTGTTTACCTTCTGTTTGATGTAAAGCAGGGTTCTCTCGATCCCAGTGGACTTCAGGCTCCTGCAGATGTCCTCTGGTGTCAGGGTCCGGACTCTGAGCCGCTGGAGTTTCCTGCTCCGGTCGGATCTGAACACGTCAAACATGTTGTTGTCGTCTCCGGTCAGTTGAGGGAAGGTGGACTTCAACAGGTCCAGGAAGTCCGGCTCCCTGGAGCCCTCGAGGACACTTCAGGTTCTGGACTGAGGATTTCATCAACACTGAAACACAGAGAGAAACACATCAGACAAGCTAAACACTTATTTACAGGAGGAGTCGGTTTATATCTTTTTGCATTTACCACTTTTTGAGAGAACGCCCGAGGGGGAATCCTCCACCAGGCAGATCCTGAGCGAGTGGTGATCAGATGAGTCACTGAGCCGAGGTCGACCCCGCCTCCTCTTCTCAGACTGACCTCTGGGAGACGAAGAGCTGAAAGTGAAATGACAGAAATCTTTATATTTTACATTTTCATTACTGGACTTCATTAGAAAGGATATTTTAACATCAGGAAGCTCATCTCTGACAGTCGCCGTCTTTCTGATTTTTCTTTACCTCTCGTACATTTCTGTTTGATCAGCCGTTAGCGTCACGGAGCTGGATGCAGAATCTCTGGTGGCATCTTGTCCCTGCAGAAGATGAAGGTCTCCAGAGCTGATCAGTGGATGAAGGTCTCCAGAGCTGATCAGAGGATGAAGGTCTCCAGAGCTGATCAGAGGATCGTCTCCACTCTGTAAACACATGAGTTCACAATCAACTTTCATAAAAAACAACAAAATCACTGCAGCTATATTTTCTACTCCACTTTTATAAAACAGGGCAACAAACATTCCTGAGTTAACTCGTCTTTTCACATGTATATATTACTAATGGATGGAATAAGATCAGTATAAAACAACTTAAAGATAATTAAGGTGTCGTGAGTGAAATCCAACCTTGGGTCGGATATAGAGGGCGGACCTTCCTGCTCCGGTCGCCCCGATGCTCCGGTGGATCTCCTCCGGCGTCAGAGTCCGGACCCTCAGACGCTGCAGCTTCCTGCTCCGGTCGGTCGTGAAGACGTCAAACGGTCGATCGTCCGCCAGCTGAGGGAACGTGGACCTGAGCAGCTGCAGGAAGTCCGTCTCCTGGAGACCACGAGGACACTGCAGCTCGTGCAGGGGACATGTCTGAAACACTGGAGCAGAGGAAACGTCTTCATGAGCTGAGGAATCAAACTGGAAACAACAAAGTGAACAAAGACCTGAAGATTTAAATTCGATCATTTATCCACTAATATTCATCAAAGTTTAAAATATTTAATGATAAAGCTGAGATGGGATTTGAGCCCATTGTGATAAATACCAGAATTCTCCTTTGAATGAGAATCTATCGAGTGAAAAGCCCGAAACCAACCGTTCCTCGTGAGCACGTCGGTGTGCGAGTCCTCCAGGATGCGGATCCTGAGATCCACGTGGTCCTGTGTGTCCAGGATTCGAGGTCGGCCGAGCTTCCTCCTGCCAGACTGAACCCTGGGCGTAAACGTCCTGGACCACGTCGACGACAAAACAGCATCAGTTGTGTTTGTTCATGTTTTATCATTAAATATAATAAACTAGTAGTATAATCTCCAGGTTGTAATGTGATTTGTAACCTTGACGGTATTTGATAATCGGGGTCCTGAACATCTTCTCGTTTCTTTCGGGAGCTTGTTGTTGGTTTCATGTGCTCCTCTTCATCTTCACCCCCATGAACATCATCATCATCATCATCGTCCCAGAGGCCACTGTCCTCCACATCTGGACAGAGTCAAACCAGTGTGAGCAGGAGATTTCTTATGTTACTGTGAGAGGTGTAATTAAACGTTTTGGTTCATCAGGGAACCGGAGCAGGAGAAATTACAAGATGGCGCCACCACCACCAGTCGTAATAATGAATGGAAATAATATCAAGAATCATAATTCATAATAATATAAACACAGCAGATCCTCGGGCCTGAATCTGTGTTTTAGACTGAGCTTTAACGGACATAAACAAACAGAGGACCCTGACCTCCGGGCGAGAACATACCTGGCTGCTGTGTGTGCTCCTCTTCCTCTGCCTCCTCCTCCTCCTCCTCCTCCTCATTTATAACAACCACATCATGGCCGTCCACATCTGGGTTCAGGGCTTAGAAGTGAAGTTATATAATTATTATAAATGCAAAGCACAGACAGAATAAAGACTATAGTTTATGTTTTTCTTTCATGCAAACCCTAAAAAACGATATATCACATCATGCACGTGTATTTTTCTGTTTTAACGTGTAATTAACGTGTATTTTCTGTTATTAACGTGTAATTAACATGTATTTTATGTTATTAACGTGTAATTAACGTGTATTTTCTGTGGGGGCACATAAACTTCCCATCAGCTCATTTTTTAAAAGATAATAAAGAAACTAAAACTGTTTTATCTTTAAATCGGACTATTTAAAGAATGTGATACTCTGACTTGTGGGTGAAGGGACAGACGCCTCCATGTTGATGTAAGTGTAAACAGGAAGTAGGAGTGGGCCTGTCAGAGTAAAAGGGACTCGAACTCTTTAGTGTTTTTTTAAATGATCATGATGGGATGTGCTGACCTCTTCTCTCCAGTCGGACCCGCGGCTGCAGCAGCGCCTCCATCTGCCTCCTCTGCTGCTCCACCTGCAGCCTGAAGCCCGCCGCCTCCTCCTCGTACCCGGACACGGTCCTCTCCACCACCGCCAGGATCTCCCGGGCGGCGGTGCTCAGCTTCTCGGTGATGATCCCCCTCAGGATCTCGCTCTTCGACAGGTCCCCGGAGCTTCTGTCCGTCCACATGTTTGTTTTCGGTTCGATTCCCGTGAGGCGAATAGTTCGAGGTATCGGTGCAGCCGCAATAATCGTCCGACTGGAAACAACCACAACGGCATCGGTTCCACCTTGTTGATTAAAAAGTCTGGCAGGGACGTTTGAATCAAAAATATCCGGTGTTTGATTTATTTTCATCATCAATTTAAATTAAAATTTACTAGAGGAGCTTGTGCACAAGAAACACAGATTACACACGCATCAGAATCCGCTCAAATCTTATTCTGCAAAAACAACAAAATAAACTATCCATCGAGTATCTTTGATGTTTTATTTCCAAATAAAAAACTTCATGTCAGAGTAACTTAACGTCATTTATGCATTGAGCATCACACAACTTCAAGATATTTTACAACAAACTTTGTTCAAACAGACAAAAAGATAAAAAGTTTAGGTTTGGACTGAAGAGTGGGATGAAGAACTTATACACGTCCGCGATGAAGAAACAAATGAACACATCGATCAAACGCCAAAATGAAAAATCTGTAAAACACTCACAAGTTGCTGAACTTTCAATCTTTTCGATAACAGATAAAGTTCAGACAAAATGAAAAACGTCAGTGAGCGTTTTTCTGTTCACGTAACATGATGAAAAGTTGAAGACGGCGGATTATAACGTTTGTATCTTGACGCGGCTCCTCAGCTTCGACTGGGACGTGAACTCTCCGTGTGTCTCCTCGTGTGCGCCTGCAGCTTCCAGGACGAGTGGAACTTTTTGCTGCAGATTTCGCAGGCGAGCGATCGAGCTCCCGCCGCCGGCTCCGAGTGCGCCGCCCGGTGAAGTGTGAGCCTCATCTTGGAGGAAAAGGGTTTTCTGACAAACGTCACACGTGTGCGACGTCTTGTCCCCGTGGACCAGCATGTGAGAGCTCAGCACCCAGTTCTCAGTGAACGCTTTGTGGCAGATCGTGCATTCGTACGGCTTGTCTCCGTTGTGTCGAGCGATGTGTCCTCTCAGGCCGTGGGTGGAGAGGAAGAACTTTCCACAGATGGGACAGCCATGAGCCTTCTGGTGGCTCTGGAGGTGACGTCTCAGCTCCTCCGCAGACGCAGAACATTTGCCACAGACGCCACAGAGCCGCGCCGGATCGTCCACGTGACTCCAGGCGTGTTTTATCACCATGTTCTCTGACCGACGCACAGCTCCACAGACTTTACAGGACGGAATGACCTCCCCTGAGGCAGTAACCGCCCATGGAGACGATGCCCGTGTAGGCACTGCCCTTGATGACGATACCCGTGAAGGAGACGCCCGTGGAGACGACTGGAATCGCCTCCTCTTCCTTTTGGTGCCTGATCGGTTGATTTGGAGCCTCTCTGTCTTCTCTGACTCTCTTTTCCTCCGATTCTTTTCACTTTTTTCTAGTTTCCAATCCTTGTCTTCCTTCATCGTCTCGTCTTCTTCCCTCTCACTCTCAGGAACGAGGAAAGACCACAGAGCCAGCGACTTACTATCGTTTTCCTTTCTTTCAACCTTCTCGTCTTCTCGTCCTCGTGACGTTGAGATGCTGGACCGAATGTTTAATCTGCTGCCGGGACACAAACGAGACAGTTAGGACACCGTAAAGAAATGAGAGCCCTACAGACTCAATGTTCATCATTACTCACCTCAGTCTGGTTTGTCTCGTTTCCTGCTTTGGTTTCCGCAGGACACGAGACGTCAGCTTATTGGATTGAGCTTCTTCTGGAGCCTGGGTAAAAATCAAACCCCGTCACGGAGAACAAGTTAATAAAAAAGCTTCACACAGGGAGCCAAACTCAGTACGTAAATAAAGACTCGGACCTTCGGGCGGATGTAGAGGGTTGAACGTCCGTCCAAGCAGATTCTCCTGTGGATCTCGTCTGGCGTCAGCGTCTTGACCCTCAGGGGAAGAAGATTCTTTCTTCTGTCGGACTTCAAGAAGTCAAAAGGTTTATCTCCAGCCAGCTGAGGGAAGGTGGACCTGAGCAGGTGCAGGAAGTCCGTCTTCTTGAGACCCCGAGGACACAACAGCTGCTGCAGCGGGAACTTCTGATACACTGGAGGGAAACAGGATGAGAGGGAGTTTCATCTCAGAGCTGCTGCATCACTCCACCTTGAAACGTGAATACAGAAGCTTGTTGAACGTACCGTTCATTGAGAACCTGCTGAGCTGCCTGTCCTCCAGGATGCAGATCTTGAAATTCAAATGGTTGTGTAAGGTCTTGCGGCGAGGTCGGCCCACCTTCTTCCTGTCAGACTGAATGCTGGGAAACGATGATGTCAGAGATCAGGAGCTGGTTGATGACATATATGTTTGTGAAAGTAGTTTCTTCTTCTTGTTTACCTGGTGTTCAGGTCGGTTGGATCAGCAGGGGGTGGAAGATGCTCCTCTCGGCTCTTGAGTTCATCCAGATGCTAAAAGAGATGATTCCATTGAAAACAGAGATTTTAAACAGTGTTTCTTTAACTTCGGAGGACGTCCGGATGTCAGGGGTTTGTCTTTCACACATGAACCACACAGCAGGGGATTCTCCGCTCAGACGTGTTCACAACAACACAAAAACCCTGTAGTGCTCGGCTTAGGTGAAAAAAGACAAGTTTGATTCTCAGGTGAAGCACAAAAGAACGAGAAAGAGTTTGATTAAGTAATAAATCAGAGAGCATACCCTCAGTCGGACGCAGAGGAAAGCTCGGCCACAGGACAAGATCCTCCTGTTGATCGCCTCTGGAGTCAGAACGCTGATCCTCAGAGGATGAAGCTTCCTGTGATTGTCATACGTGAAGATGTCAAACGTTTTTTTTCCAGCCAGCTGAGGGAACGTGGACCTGAGCAGGCGCAGGAAGCCCGACTCCTTGAGACCCAGCGGACACTGCAGCTGCTTCAGCGGGCTCGTCCGATACACTGGAACCAGACAGAGAGCGAGGACAGTTAATCTCTTTGATCGACAGAAAGCTGATCATAGGTTATCAATTAAATCTCCTATGCCTCGTTCACACAACACAAGTTTTTCTCCTGACTTTTTACATAGAATAATTAAAAGTACCATCATTGGAGAGCGTTTTGGTGTCAGGGTTCTCCAGGATGCGGAGCTTGAGAGTGATGCCGTTTTGTGTTTCCTTGATCCGAGGTGTGCACCTGTCAGACTGAACTCTGGGTGACAACAACCAGAGCAACAGAGGTTAGAGGCAGAGTCATGAATAAATAAAATCTGTCTTAACAGTTGTGTTGTGGTTACTAATTTCATGTGTTCATAGGATTAAGCGTTGTTTACAGCAGGACGTACCTTGAGTGAGAGGACGGAGAAGCAGCAGCTCCATCCGGTGACGGATGAAACACTTCATTAGAGGCCCGAGGTTCCTCGTGCTTCTGAAACACCTGAAGAAAATCAGCCAAAACTTATGAAACTAAAAGCTTCTTTAAGTGATTCCACCTGAAATTTAACAATATTTATAGAATTGAATACATAAAGGTCAATAATCTCCCACACAGAAAACTAAACAACAGAAGACTCAAATATTTGAGTGACTACTACAAACAATCTCCACCAACCAGTGGCTCAGTCACCTTGACCTTTAACCTTGAACCACTGAAATGTACTCAGTTAATCCCTGAGTCGAACTTCCCTCGAGGTGTTCTTGAGATATTGTGTTCACAACGTGAAAATACAAAACCTCTGAACGGGTGTCGCCAGCACAGAGGAACAAAATCCAAATACTGGTTGTTTGGGAGAACAAGTCAAACATGTCGTGAGTTCCTAACCGAGACGATCCGCTGCTCCTTCAGTCGGATGTAGAGGGCGGAGTTCCCGCTGGACCTGATGCTGCGTTTGATCACCTCCGGCGTCAGAGTCTTGACCTTCAGCGGGTGAAGCTTCCTGCTCCTGTCGGTCGTGAAGAAATCAAAGTCGGCCGCCAGCTGAGGGAAGGTGGACCTGAGCAGGTGCAGGAAGTCCGTCTCCCGGAGGCCGCGAGGACACTGCAGCTCGTGCAGCGGGTACTTCTGATACACTGGAACAAACAGAACAACAATCATGTAATAAAAGCTTCTGAAAGTTGTGCTTTGCTAAACTTTGAGTCTATCAGGAACCAGAGCTGCTGAACGAGAGGATTTAAACTCACCTTCAGTCGAGAGGCAGTTAATCTGTGAGTCCCCCAGGACCCGGATTCTGAGATCTACGTGGTTCTGTGCTTCACTAGTGCGCTGCCTGCCAGAGCTCCGCCTGTAAGACTGAACTGAGGGAGGAGACGACCTGAAATATGAAAATAAAAACAGATGAGGAACATGAAGATACCTCACGGGTAAGACAGACACACAGACAGACAGAGAGTCAGACAGACAGACATGTGTCCACATCTGTTCCTTGTTACCCGGTGAATGTGTCAAAATCCAGCTCCGTGATTGGTCCCTGGTCCTTGGTGGGCGTCGGTAAAGCTTGTTCAGTGGACTCCTCCTCCACATGGTATTCTCCGGTGAAGCAGAGGAGACTCACTCCTCCGTCAGCTTCCACACCTCAACACAAACATGCATCTGTGACTATACGGTCTTAATTTATATACAAGGTGAATCAGTCAGAGTATAAGAGCGAGTGGAAGAGTAGAGCTGAACTGTAGATTAGTTAAAAATACATCAAGGTCATTAAGAACCAGAGTTTATCTCAGATATTCAGCAGTCAAATTGGGAAATATGAAGAATTCCAAACAGCTCTTCTGGTTCAGGAAGCAAAGGATCATGGGTAATAACAAATCAGAAATCAGAGACGTACTCAGCTCGTATTTGTGCTGCTGCTCCTCTTCGACAGGTTCTCCTTCTTCTTCTCCTCCTCCTCCTCCTCCTCCTCCTGACTCCTCCTCCTCTTCCGGTGGGGGCAGTGGCTCGGAGATGGGAAACAGCTGCTGGTCATCTGCATCCAAGGAGAACGATTGATTTAGTCACCAGGGATCAACAGTTACTTTCCAGTCCACAGAGTATAAACAGATACTCTCCATAACAAAAACCCAGCATCTGGATCGCCCCCTGGAGGCCGCCTGCAGTAAAGGTCATAACCTTTAACTGTTTATCCTGATAATTTAAAGGTCCTGTGTAAGATTTAGGGGAAAGCGTCTATTTTGTATACAATAATCCTAGTGATGTTTTCACTGTTGTGTTTCTTCTAGATTGTACGAATTGTTGTTTTCTTTCCTGTAGAATGATCCCTTTAAATTTAAATACTTTATATATATATATACACATCAGGAGCAGGTCCTCTCTACGGAGGCAGCCAGTTTTTTTTTACAGTAGCCCAGATTGGACAAACTAAACCTTTTGAGTTTTTACAGGTTCTCCTCATGTTTGGAAGTGGAGGCTGAGGTGAGGGGTGTTCGGCTGCAACCTGCAACTCCACCACTAGATGTCACTAATCCCTACACGCAGACACTTTAACTCTTTGTTATATCGAAACGAGGGGTTTTGAAAACGGGCTTCGTTTCTGGACCGGAAGTTGAGTTAGTTTTGACCTGTTTCCTCCTGTTTGATGCAGGACACCTGCAGCAGCGCCTCCATCTGCCTCCTCTGCTGCTCCACCTCCAGCCTGAAGCCCGCCGCCTCCTCCTCGTACCCGGACACGGTCCTCTCCACCACCGCCAGGATCTCCCGGGCGGCGGTGCACAGCTTCTCGGTGATGATGCCCCTCAGGATCTCGCTCTTCGACAGGTCGCCGACCCGATGCTCGGCCCCCGGCTCCATGTTGTCACCGCGGACGCAGCAGAGCAACAGCACCAGCGGCTCGGGCAGAAACTGGCGGGGAATGATTCGCGCGGCGGTTCCGCTTCCTGCTGCTGGTGGGGCCACGAACTGGGTCCGATTAGAAACATCAACTGGAAATCAGAAAATCCCTGAAGACTGTGCAGATGTTTTTTTTATATCAACACGTTTTATTCATTTATAGTTTTTAAAATACATTTTGAATGACTAGTTTAGACATTTATTGTAATTGTACAATTATTTGTTGTTCTTCTAATTATTTTTATTATTATCATAATTATTATTGTTTCAATATAAACATTTATAATGAATCCATATATCAAATATTATTAAATAAGACAGAACAGACCTAACATAAAAAAGACTCGTCACCTTTTCTAATAAATAAAATAATAGAACACATACAAATTAATATTTATATAGTATATTCACATAAAGTACATATTTTAAGGATTAACAGACTTTAGCTTTTCTGCTTCTATAATTCATATCCTCAAACCTTTATGTGATCACACAGTTTCACATCCAGCTGTAACACGTCCAACATGATGATTCCTGTGGTTTGTGTGTGTGTGTGTGTGTGTGTGTGTGTTTTTGTGTGGTTTCCACCTCGTCCTGAGGAACACATCTGACCCTTGAGATGCTAAATGCTAAACTTCACCAGCGGCTCTGACTGAGTCTGTCTGCTTTTTGCTGTTAGGTACTATATGGTCCTCATTATAATAACCTGATATTACTTTATTAATTATTAAAGATATTTCTATCAGATATTCTATAATGAATATAAAAACATTTCTCATCACTACAGAGCCCACTGTGCTGCTCTGACCTCAATGTGCCAGAAGTCGCAGCTTCATACTTTCACTGCTGGTTTCTGATCCATTCTGAGGATTTGGCACTAAAACGTTTCCGACAGTCGTGTTGGAGAAGCCAGAGGGAGACTCACCCCTGACCCCCACACCCGACCCCTGGGGGGGGCACGAGGGGGAGGGGGGAGGTCAGAGGTTGAGACGGGAGAGAAGGCCTAGGGGAGTCAGAGAGAGCAGAGGGAAAGTTTCAATAAGAATCAGACATTAATATTTAAAAGATTAACTTATTCTTAAAACACTTTAAAATGTTTAGAGTGAAATAAGTGATAATACATCAAAGATGATGATTGACACGTGTTACACTGCCCCCAAGTGGCCTAAACATGAACAGTGTTACTACAAAAAACTAAATATGAGCAGCATGAAGAACCTCAGGCAAGGAGAGCGAAAGAGTGTGTGTGTTTGTGCGTGTGTGTGTGTGTGTGTGAGTCTTGGTGTTGATAATCCTGATGAACATGATTTCCTCCTTCAGTCTGCAGAGTCAGACCGTTCCTCCTCTCCCGTCTTTATCTTTTTATTTTAAGTCCCTACATTTTATTTCTACTGATTCAAATCAACTTGGTGAAGTGTTTCTTATTTTCTCAGGATGGAGCAGATGTCAGGGGTGAGTGTTTTATTATCATTATTATTATGAGTAGTTGAAGTAACTTTTGTAAAGCTTTCTGTTAGTTTTATTGGTAAAATAATTTGATTATCTAAAAAATCTTAATATGAACTTTCATACATATATTGATATTGTATTTATATAGCATGAATCTTTATAATGTTGGGAAACTTACAAAAACAGGTTTTGTCGTCAACATTGCGATTAATAATTGAGAACGTTTGTGAGTTTGTTTCAATTTACATATCATTTGAATTTTATTATGTATTTAGAACACTCATGTCTGTAAATCTATTGAATTATCTTCTTCCAGCAGATGGCGCTGATGAAAGAAAACTCTACTGCAGCAACATGCGGTGAAGTTCACAATAAATCAATTTTTTTTAATAATATTTGATCAAATTTATATTGTATTTATATATATTTTCTCTTCATCATGTTGCAGAAAAATCTCGAGTGTACGACTGGTGTCCACAGCAGCAGTATCTTTATCTGACCAGCGGGGGGCGAAACAACACGACCCACACTCAGGCCACTGCTGTTGTGAGTGTGTGTGTGTGCGTGTGTTTGTGTGTATGTGTGTGTGTGTGTGTGTGATCCCTTCCAGCCAATATGTTTCCCTTCTCACAGAATCAGTGTTAGTCGTGACCCACAGACTCGGAGGTCGTTGTGTTTGTGTCACTTGTGGTGAAATGTTCAATGTTTTTATTTCACCACTGGAAGAGGACAAACAGAAGACAAGATGACTGGAGGTGAAAAGGCGTCAGGCTGCTGCCTCCTCCTGTTACAGCCCTGAACTATCATGACACAATTATATTCTGAGGCCAAACATGTGATATGGCAAGATCTCAAGAAATTGTAAATAAAAATAGAATCAGGAATCCTGAGTCCCGATGTAAAAATGTATATAACTTTCAACCACTGCCTTGCTTTGTAAAAATGTTAATATTTATTTAAAAACTCTCTCTCTCTACAGTCGTCCATCCATCCTCTCATTCCTCTCCTGCTCTACAGCGACAGACACTTCCCTCCATCCTCCCCGTACAATCAGCCAATCGGTTCATCCGGCCCCCGACAGGTGGACGCCCACTCCAGGACACACGCCTGTTACCATGGCAATGGCACTACTGGGTGAGTTTCATATGTTTCACAAATAAAAGACGTGTCAGGGTAACATCACTGTGGAAATGACAAACTCTCGCTCTCTCCACGATCCTTTGTGTCTGGTCTGTCTCTCGCCCCTCGCAGGCCCCAGGCGGTGAAGAAGCCTCTGAACGCCTTCATGCTCTACATGAAGGAGATGAGACACCAAGTGCTGCAGGAGGGACGAGAGAGAGAGAGCGCCGCCATCAACCGCATCCTGGGACGCAGGGTGAGAGACATGATACAGCACTGCATGCATTAGGGCCTGGATACCACAGAATGATTGACAGATAGGACCGTCAGTGAGGCGCAGGTCACAGGTGGATTTTACTCATCTGAAACTCTCTCGCCCTCTCTCTCTCTCTGTGTCTCTCTCTCTCTCTTTCAGTGGAACGCTCTGTCTCGCTCCGAACAGTCCAAATACTACGATCTGGCCCAGAAGGAGCGACTCCTCCACATGCAGCTCTATCCCGGATGGTCGGCCAGAGACAACTACGTAGGTTCATCAGAGTGTTTTAAGAACTGTGTGTGTGTGTGTGAAAGCTTCCATTCATCTTTTTCTTTCCTTTCCAGGGTCAGAGGAAGAGGAAGCAGAGTCAGCAGCGCTCAGGAAGCTTCTCAGGGTCAGAATACAATTCAATTAAAAAAAAATAGACACTGTAAATAAATCATGTGTTTGTGAGAAATAGTGAATATTAAAGAGTTCATTCTAAATCTTATGGTGTGAGCAGATATTCAATATATTCTACACACACACGTATTGATGTGTTTCTTGGGCAAACTGACCTCTGACCTGTTTTGTTGTTTTTACTGCAGCTGGACTCTGATGTCTGGACGAGACGTCATGTGACTCGAAACACACTCGCCCTAGTTATCGTTGTCTGAGTGAGAAATAAAACAGACGTCAGTGTTTCTGCAGCATTCAGAGAATTTAAGACATTTGTCAGACGTCAGGTAAAAGAAGGATGAACCATCAGGCGTATAATTATACGTCAAGTACATGGATTTATTCACATTTATCCTGTCTCCTACAGTATTTCTCAGCTTTACAGTACCAATGTGATTAAAGGAAAGCATTTTTTATTTTAAATGGAAAAATAATGACATTTGTGTTTTTGCTTTAATTCAATATGAATTATTGGTCAAATATACATTTGAAATGTTTAAAACCATGTTTGTTGGTCAATTAATACCTAATAAATCTGCATGTTTGCTCCCTCGGAGTCGGTATCCTCAGCTTCATTTAATAAAATTATTTGTGAAGAAAAATGTACTTTTTTTGCAGAACACCATCAGAACAATCTGTTGATTGAAAACATTTTTTATTATGAAACATCTGGATTGTGACACGGTGCAGGTTGACAGATACACATGTTTCTGTATCAAACATCAGTTTTTATAAAATTAACAACAACACAGTCACAAATCCAACTTAAATTAAGCAGTTTTAGAAGAATGTAACATTTTACAGATGGTATTTTACAGTACAAAATTACATTAAAAAATACTGTACAAAAAATATAACTTAAAAAAAGGATAATCAAGTACAGACAAGCAAAAGGTGTCAACTTACACTCATGAACTTTCACTCTAATGAGTGGCACTGGGAATGTAAAGTTGCTAGCTTTGTTAGCAGAGTCTCTGGCTAGCTTGTGAACCAAAACAGAAGAAAATAATCAGTGTTCAAAGTGGCACGTTTGGTTTATGCATTCACCAAAACTTACATTTCTTACTTTAGTGAAAATCACAGTTTAGCACAATGAGCTAGTCTGGAGGGAACCACTCGACTCCATGACAAAGGCTTCAACTCACACAATTAAGATAACCCAACTTAAATTAGCACAAGGAAAGCTAAGTGGCTATCATAAATCCTCACAAATTTAACATTGTGGCAAACTAACATTAATTCAGTTATATGTGTGTTCAATCTGAAAGGGGCCGAAAGGGACGGTTAGCTTTGGGAAGGTTAAAAAGCTAGCAATGTAGCTTTTAGCCCTGAATCCCTGACTAGCTTACAAACCAATCACTCGCAATTGCTTAACATTTCTTACTAGTGTCTTAGCGTTTGTTAAGTGAAGCTACATGTGTATTTCTTATTTTTATAGTTATTTCAAAACTTTGAAAAGACCTAGCATGTGGCTAACTCCTTCACTGTCCATGACACAAACTTAGATTATGATGGAAAGCCAAATTAAGTTAACGAGCTAGCAGTTTAGCATCGGTCAGGATTCAAACATTAGTTTCATTCAGTCATAAACACCAACTAAACGACTGACCCAAACGATAATTGATAAATCTTCTTCTTTGTGGACAGACGCTGAAGATGCTACATTGTTTAGGTTAAAGAGCTAACGTGTAGCAAACTGAAATTGATTCAGTTATATGTGAGTTCACTGTCAAACTAATGAAGACCCGACTTCTAACTACTCAACCACTAGTGAGCAACTTAGCTTTGGTCCTGAAACTCTGGTTAGCTTAGTTGTTGCAAAAATAATTGCTTAGCATTATTAGCTAGTGTGTGGCTAAGCAACCCAATTTGACATGTGACTACATTGTAGTGAGCTATGGGAAAGTAAAACAGCTAGCAGTTTGGTTTTGGTCCAGAATATCAGACAAATATTTATTGATTCTTTATAAATGGAAGGAAGAAGAGATCTGACGATTGAAGCAGTGCTCATTGTGATGGTGATAATGTAAACGTAACGGCACCTTTTCTGTGACTCCTCCTCTTCCTCCTGTTGGCACCTCCTCCTCCTCAGTCATCAAGAGAGAAGTTTCTAATAAATAAACTGATGTCAAAGCTCTTCGTCCGTCCTGTCGTACAGGAGTCACGAAGGATTCAAACGCTTTCCATCAGAAATCAAGAAGGATTCAAACTGTCTCCATCACAAATCAAGAATGATTCAAACTGTCTCCATCAGAAATCAAGCAGGATTCAAACTGTCTCCATCAGAAATCAAGAAGGACTCAAACTGTCTCCGTCAGGTCACTCCCCCCGCCCCCCCTCCACTATGCTGTAGCTCTGTCGGCAGAATGACGGCAGCGCCACCGGGCACGAGAACACGATGGGAACTGTCGTCTTGACGTTCCTCTCCAGAAAGTTGAATATCGGGTTCCACCACGTCCGTGACAGGTAGTTGTTTGGAACCCCTCTCAGCGCCTGAGCAGGAACAAACACAAAATCAATTAATCAATCAATCATATTAAGCACAAGCAATTTTAGTCCCACCAGCAGGGGGCAATATGAGGGTCAATGCAGAGAGTGTGAGTGTGTGTTTCCACCTACATGTGTGTTAGCCATGGTGTGGTACCACCAGAACACCCTGGTGGTGGCGAAGTATGCGATGACCACGTCGATGCTGTAATGCTCGTGACCAATCAGGATGCAGATCACTCCGCTGGCGCTGAGCAACCAGCAGATGCCGTGATACCACCACATCCACCGATGAGAGTCTGAGGAGAGAGCACATGCACAACACGTTTATAACACTTCAATATAATAAGGTGTTTCTTTAATGGCAAATAATAATAATGAAAGTCTGTGTGTGTGTGTGTGTGTGTGTGTGTGTGTGTGTGTCTGTGTGTATATGCTCACACTCTTTGATGAAGAGGTAGGACAGAGTCAACATGACGGTGTGGCCGCTGTACAGGAAGTCTCCACACATCAGGTGAGAGCCCGTCATCGACAAACCTGAACACGACAAACACAGAGACGACAATGAGGATTTAACGTTCGACACTTCGTCACTGAACTGAAACACAACTGAACGCTGGATATTACCCACAATCCTCAGCTTTTCTGAACCAGAAGAGTACACCAAAGTTACATAGAACAAGGTGAGGAAAAATTCTATCAAACATATTTAATATAACTGAGGATCTAACGCCAAAGGTTACATAGTGATGATTTATATTTCCTGAATATTTAACACAATGTGTAATCTTTTGTTTTGACAAGACACTTTTACTCTTCACTTACTCTTCATTATCATTATTTGATATTTAATTTTGTCATCATGGTCAATGTGGTTAAATGTCCGTTACCTCCTCCTGAGATCAGCCTCAAGATCCTCCAGATTTTACCCGTGGAGTCGTTGTAAAGCTGCAAACAGAAAAGCACAAGAATGATCATGAACAGAGAAGAGACGACAGCTTGTATGTCTGTGTGTGTGTGTGTGTGTGTTAGTGTGTGTACCTTTGGAGCGCACACCATGTGTTTTCCAGGTACGGGCAGGGTGGTGATGTACATGGTGACACAGCGATACATGTAGAGAGTCCCGATGAGGAAGAAACAACGACGACCAATGATAGCTCTGCAGAGATATAGAATGTCTTTATACACAGTCACACCCAATCACATAAAGTCACTTTCGTCTTTATACATAGAAACCTACTTGTGTTCGAGGAAGAGCCACTGCACAAGCCAAAGCCCGACGAGGATCAGCCCGTTGACCTCTGTGACGGTGAACGCCCACGGCACTCGGTCCACGTAGTCGAAGAACTTGTCGGGCAGCGGCGGGCTCACCGACTTGTCCGGCACCCGCTCGTGGACGATGGTGATGACCACGGTGGTGAAGAAGAGGTTGAACACGGCGTAGAGGAAGGCCACGGCCGTCTTCCACCACTCCTTCGGCAGGCGGTCGGCCGGCTCCTCTATCACCGAGATCTTGACGTACTCGCAGTGCTGCTTCAGTCCGTTGCTCAGAGTGTTGATCAGCTGACTCTGCTGGAGTCGGCTGCTCAGGTTGCTGCAGCCCTGTTTGTTTTTGCGGCCCTGTGCGTCAGTAGGGGGCGTCGGCGAGGGGGCGTGGGGGGTCAGGTTGCCGTTTGAGACCTTTGCAGGGGGAGTGGGGGGATTTGTTGTCTGCACATTAACTTCCACATGAGGGCGATCATCGTCGCTGTCCTGGATCAGCTCGGATGCCATTGATCTGCTAACAAGGTTTCTCTGAGGAAACGATCACTTGATCAATAAGAACGAGTTTTGCTGTTCGTCAGCCAACTAAAGTCTTTCTCACAGGTCAGCTGATCAAATATAATCACTGTTGTCCCTGGAGGTTTTCTGGAGATTTGAGTTCCACAAATATTCCTTTATCATGAGGTCTTAACCAATAATCTGTGATCAATATCCGGTATCTGTGTTCCGGCAGCAGTGATGGCGTCCTGAGGTCTGGTCAGGCAGCGATCACATCGTCCAACGTACAGATCAATCACAGATCAGGCAGGTGATTGGTCGATCCCCTCTGCTCAAGATGATTCAGGACTAACCTAAAATCAAATCACAACATTATGACCTGTAGTTTTCTGCTCATTTTTAACTTTTAAACTCACTTGTACAGAGATTTCAAGTGTTTTTTTGTTAAACTTTATTAGGATGATGAACGCGTTTTCCTGTAATATTCCTCCTCCTCTTGATCTTGATAGGCTCTCTGAGGGGCTGCAACTATAATAGTTGTTTTTATACGTTTCATTATAGTTTTTCTTTGTTGTTAAATCAAAGGATTTTTCAATGACCTTCTGAACTACACACCAGCTGTGAAATAAATCTATTCAACACTGCTGCACTCCTACATCTGATTTGTATCATCTCTGTGGAAAAACCCCACACACACACACAAACACACACACTTTGACATTTAGTAACCTGAAGAAGCCACTCCCTTTAGATCACACACACACCCTAATCCCGACACACACATGAATTCTGAGCAGAAAACAAGTCAGACAGCACCGACACAACTCGAAGAAGTTAACAACTTGCACTTGTGCCATTTTATAAACTTTGTTCTATTTTCTAAAAAGTTCTAATTCTACTAATGAAGTTCCGAGCTGTGACCTGAATCTACTGAACTCCACATACGCAGGATATTTGATTGTTATCGTCATTGAACAGAAGTGAAATATTCAGTTTTGTGAATGAAACACTGAGACTGAAAAAGACTGAGTTAAACTGTGGGTCACGTCTCTCTCTCTCCTGTTAGATTCCTTCTCTCTGACAACATCTCACACACCAGTGAAAATGTGTCAAGTCTTTGTTTCTGTTGATCGGGCCAACAACCTGAGAGCTGAAACCCTGCAGGCTGAAAACCCCACTCTCTTCTTAATTTACATAATTTCACACAAACAGGTTTATAAACAAATGTTGTCAACATCAGAAAACTTCGATGTGTTTCTGCAGCAACGATCAGTCGATTGATCTAAAGTCAGAGAGTAACTAGAGCTGCGAGCGGCACTGTGTGGGCCGAGCACTCACAATCTCAGGGACCTTATGCGGCCTTGGGGGGGGGGACCGGGCCAATCCACTCCCTGTTGAGTGTGTTGTGGGAATCGCGGGAAAGGATAAACACGTCACTTCCTGACTTCCTGGTTCAGGCCAAGTGTAGACCACACGGTGAAACTTTAATGTAAATCGGAATAAAGTTGCAAATCGAGGTTTACCTGCTTTTGGGAGAAGATGGAGACATCACCATCACTACATACAGACTAATAGATCTGCTCAGGTCAAAAACACTTGTTTCTGTTCAGATCGTATAAATATTTCACCTTTGAAAGAGTCTGAGACTGACTGTTCTTCAAAGGAATCTCTGACCCCGGACACTGTGACATTAAAGAAAACCGACAAGTTAAAAAGTAAGTCACAAACAAGTGTTATTCCTTGTATTTTCTATATCTGTGCAGTGAATGAATTTCATCGTCCAGTATTTCAGGTATTCCCCAAATAACTTATTTTTGATCATTACAAATCGTTAATAAATGTTTTCCTTTGCTACTTTCTGAATAAAATATATTTTTGTTCACCGCCTTTCTAATGCACAACATGCATCAAAAACTACTTGTGTTCCTTTCATTTGTATTTTCATGGTCAGGTCACAATGGTTTTAAAGAGGCTGCATAAAGAACAGGATTAAAAATACTGTCACTGTCTGTGCTCGGGCCCAAATTCAGTTTAATAAATCAATAAATATTAATTTATGAGCCAAATGTTTCAAGTGTCTGGTTCAAGCATCTCACTTGTGAATATATTCTGTGATAGTTAAGAGTAAAACATGTAAAAAACAAACAAAGAGAACCAACTGTGACACCAGCAGATTTATTAAAGAAAGTAAATAAAGAAAATACATAATTTCACTAACTGCAAATACTCTGTGCTTTGATTGACTCTGTAAACACATTCCCATTTAAATTATAAACCTAGTTTCTTGGTTTACCTTCCTTTACAGAGCCTACCCCTTCTTTCAGCAGCTGTTTGTTGACTTTTTAAACGTCCAAGAGTTAAATATTAATTTGCAGGTCATGTCCCACAAGCTCTGCACAGTGCTGTGTGTGCTTCTTGTGTCACATCCTGTTTACAGGCCCGCGTAACGATCCCAAATCGAGTCACGACCACGGGAATTCAATTTCCACATACTAGCGGTGATTCATCAACACAAGACAGAGAATTACACACATGACAGGTCGGCCTGAGGGTGAAACAGAGGCTGAATCCACACAACTTCTACTAATCATACACGTTACTGACTTCAAGCTATTGTAAGAAATCAGTTTAGAACTAAATAAAAGAAAAATCTGAAACACATTCGACCGTTCACATGTGAGAAGCAGATATAACAATGTACAACTATCACCTGGAAATGGAAAGTTACCAGTGTAACTATGATCTTTTACCCATAACTTCCAGTTGGTGTCCAATTCAACAGCACTGTTGTGTTGTACATTAACTTTAACACATGTCAAATATAAATTTAATAAAATGAAAACACATTCTTCAGAAGGAGTTTTTGGAATTCAAGACAATCGCTAATGAGTCGATTGACTCTTATCTTTTGGTTTCATCGATAAATAGCATAAATTTACCTTTTAGTTAATTGATCGTTAAAATAAGAGCAGCTGAGGCAGTAGAAATATTACATGAATAAATCAATAATTTGAACTTTAAATCCTCAAAAACAGTAAAAGTAAACGTCATCTTAAATAAACTGTCGTCCAGTCATATTAACTCTTTGGAAATTGTTGGTTGAATTGGAATTTAACATTGTATACATCTGAATTAACACGTGAATTCACACAGTTTGTGTTTTACGTGTATCGCTAAATCAAACGTCTGGAGTTCGATGACGCGGAAGGAGCGACGCGAACACACCTGTCTGAGGCGAGTGACTCGTTTCCGCTCCTGGTAGAAAACAGTGAAACAGAATAAACGTTCCGGTTTCCTCACGTCGAGTCGAATTAAAAACAAACTCACCTTTTGTAGTCTCTTGTTCTCACTTTCTCCTTCTCTCCACTTCTTCTCCTTCTCTTCACTTCTTCCGCTTCACTTCTTCTTCTCCGCCTCCTTCTCCTTCCTCATTAAGCGCGCCCCCGGTTTCTCCCCGTAGATGCGCGTGCACGAGTATTGGTAGGAAGGAGACCCCGCCCGCCCTCGACAGCTTCCGACGACCTCCCCGGCCCCGCCCCCCTCGGACTCACCTGGGTGAACTCGGGTCAAATTTAAACCTGGACCAGACGAAAAGAATTAAAAGTTAGAATTGACTTGATCATTTAAAATATAAATAAATGTACATACATAAATCTTCTGATATTAAAAAAAGTACACGACTAGAAATTGACGTTGTACAAATTATAACACCAACAAAGTTTAGAAAGTTAAGGGCTGACTTTACAAAAAACATTTAAATCTTTGACTTAGTCTGAAAAAGATAACTCTGTTTCCCTGGGGCTGAAGAAGTCTACATTATGAGCACTTTACGATATTATACATTCATACTAATATTACACTATTACATAATCATTTCCTGTAGCGATTCTTCATATAGAATAAGCATATCTAAAAGTGTAAATGAAGAATGCCTACCAGAGGAGGACACCACGGATGTCATGAAGCAGATCTGAGTTTTCTGTATTTTCTGATGTGTAGAGTTTCTGACTTCGTCCTGGAATCATCAGTAAAGTCATAACAGTAAAACAAAACTGAAAGTTTAAAGTTTGGTTTGAGGGAGTAACTGCAACGTTATCACCACCAGAGGGCGCTGATTATCTACTAAATACCTCTGGGATAAAATATATATAAATAAGCTCTGTCACTGAGTTATTCAGTCTAATGAATATTAAAACACATTCTCTCTCTTCCTACTCTGAGGTGGTTTCTGCGCCACAGGAAGAACAATTTAAGAAATTTTAAATAAAACAAGTTTCCAGATTCATCTTTAAATGTCCACTTGCTTTCTTATTAAAAACAGTAATCATGTGTCATATTCAAAAGTGTGGTTTCCTGTAGAAAGTTCGAGGGATGTTAAACGTTTATATTGTCCATTTTATTTACTTGTTTGACTAATACAAATACATAATTGTTTATATTTTATTGCTCATATATATGATTTAATATCTATTTATTATATTAACCTTTATTTATTTAAAGTAAAAAAGAGCTGAAATATAAATATTAACAAGTTAAAATATATTGTATTATATCAAAATGTCCTATTGTATTTAATGTGCAGTATGAATAAAAAAGACTTGCTGGATATCAAGAATTCTTCTGAAAACAAATCTGTGAGTTTCTTCTGGTGATTTAGTTTCTGTTCAGAACTAAATGATAGAGTCTTATTCTTGGAAGTCACAGTTTGACCTTTGACATGGAGTCGGGGATGGAAGCCAACAGCTGACGGAGAGTTGGTGTCGGCTGACGACGAGGAGCTTTCTGTCTGCGACCGTCCGACCGACAACATCCTCAACATGGACAACACCAGCAACTTGTTCAACCCCAGGTACAACTTCTAAATCACTGTTTTATTCTTGTATTGTCTTTATTTTAACACTAAGCCATTTCTCACTGATGTAAACAAATATAAAAAGGGGATCCAGATTCCTGCAAAGGATAAATTCCTCAGTGAAACCTGTTCAGAGCACGTGAGTCGGCTAAGATGTTTCTGATTTTCACTGTCCTTCATCACAAGACGTCATTCCAGTGATCTTCTCTTTAAATTTGAACTTCCACAGCTGCAGATAGTTTTCCTATTTGTGCTGAAATTATTCATGTTTTATTACATGGTTGCAGATTGTTTTAATGTGAGAATAGTAACTTAGTTTTATTATGTTCATGGAAAGAACTGATATTTTTATTTAGACAACGAAAGCTGAATCTGTATCGAACAATCTGTTATTAAGTTTGTTTCTTTATAAACTCTAAAGTATGATCTGGCAAAATGTGTCTATATTTTTCTATTTAGTTTCAACAATAAACATCACTGTTTCACGTGTGTGAATGTGGTTCAGGTATCACACAGGTTGTGGGGACCTGAATCTGTTTACACACAAACATAATGGAGGCACGGAGTAAAGATATGTTGGAAAGTTAAACGCAATGTCTGTGTGGTTATAGGTGTTTGTGAGTGAGTTATTTATAGCAGGAGGCCTGACTGCAGCTGTTGTATCTCTCTACATTTCAGCAGCTGATTTAGCAGCTGCTTGTGTGTGTGTGTATCTGTGTGTGTGTGTGTGTGTATGTGTGTGTGTGTGTGTGTGCGTGTATGGGACAAGGTCAAATATCACATTAAAGTTAAAGATCAGGAGAAAAGTGTTGGTTATTAACATATAAACACGGTCATTTTATTTTTATATATATGTTCACATTTGTCTTTGATCCGTGTCCTATCTGTTGACATGGAGGAGGATTGGTTTGATGACCTTTACTGCAGCCAGCCACCAGGGGGCGATCAAGATGAATTGTCTGGATTTAGTGGCCCATGTTGATAAACACTCTGTGTTTTGTAGAGACACGAGCGTCAGTCGTTTGGTTGAAATAGAATCTAAATGTTAACCAGACGTAGCTGCCGTGAGCGTCTGTAACTTCTGTTTATTATTATGCAAATGTGATTGAAGTCCTTAGATGTTGTTACTGTGCAGATAACATCGACCAAAGCGTCCTTCTAGTCTCTAATGTCTCATTTCGGTTTCAGTCACATCTTCAGTCTTTCTTCATGTGGTTGGTCTATTAATATCTCAGCTTTAGTCTCGTTACAGATGTTTCTAACATACAGCTGAAATAATTCTACTGTTGTTTCTACAGCAGTCAGTCAGGAATCCAGGTCGTACAACAAAACAAAAATACTCAAGAGTTCAAGCAGGTTTATCTCCCGCCTTAGACACCTCAGTTATCTGCAGCCTCTTCCCTCAGTGTATCACCTTGTGTCTCTATGTTTCCCACTGTTTCACTCTCACCTCTGTTTGTCTGACTCTCAGCCTGGCAGCAGCGCTCATGAAGCTGGATCCAGAGGATGGTGAGCAGATCATGGAGTATTTACAAACTCAAGCTCTGCTGACCAGAGAGAAAGCACGTAAGAACAAAAGACACCAACTCATTTTCATGCAAAACCAAGTCAGCAGCCAGAGAAACAAACCAGAACCACTGAGAGTTAGAAAATAACTTAGCTGGTCCACAAATCTCTGTCTATTTCTTTAATCTGAGGCTTGTATGTTTGTAACTGAATGAAAACCTGTGAGGACACCAAAGCAACGTGCTGAGGAAGCTGATGTGTTTGTGTTTCAGTCCTGCAGGCGTCAGTCAGAGAGCAGAAGAAGCTGCTGGTGGAAAACGGCAAACTGAAGAAAGACATCGAGCAGCTGAGAGTTCAGCTGCAGGAGAAACAACGGAGACGCATCGGTAAAGCTAGTATAACAGATATTCAATTTCCAGAATAACCTCAGGTTTCACGAAATGTCAAAACTTTCAAAAATAGTATTACCCCCAAATGTTTGCAGTAACAGCCGAAACTGATTATTTACAGATCAAATCTTGTCTTAGATTTAATAAGAACTTTATCAAATCAAAATCTTTTATCCAGGGTTAGGGTTAGAGATGGAACAAACACATTTCAGTAATCTCTCTCTCTCTCTCTCTCTCTCTCTCCTCTCCTCTCTCTCTCTCTCTCTCTCTCTCGCTCTCAGCCAAGACTCTGTTCTCCTCAGCCCCGCCTACCCCCAATCAAGGCCCAGCCCCCCAAACACCTGCCAATCAAGCGGTCCCTCCCACAGGAGCATCAGTCCCCCCCTCCTCTTCCTCACATGAGCAGAGAGCGAGGCAGGGGAGGAGGAGGAGAGGGGAGAGGAAAGGTGAGAGGAAGAGGAACAGGAAGAGGAAGAAGGGAGGAAATAAATGAAAGAGAAGAACAAAAATTGATTCTCTCGCTCTCTCTCACTCAGCTCCTGCCACCTGTGACGCCCTCTCTCTGAGGGTGGAGCCTCGTGTCGACGTGTCACGACTCGACCTGAGGGTGGGGCGGATCTTGAGCGTCCGCAGTCACCCATTGGTCGAGTCCATGTCCATCCAGGAAGTGGACGTGGGAGAAAACGCCCCCCGGAGGGTCGTCAGCAAACTGGGAGAGAAAACACAACTGGAGGAGGTGATGCAATACTTATCCTTTAATTATTATCATTAGAAATATCACACAAATCTAAATACAATGAACATATTCTACTCATATTCGGTCTTAATTATTGAAATTTTGTTAAATCTCAAATGGTCATTGTAAAAACATGTCACAACTTTGAGATAGTAAGACGTAACTATACAACTGTATTTCTGCAATAATACAAATTACTTATTAAGTAGGTAGAGAATCTAAAATATACAAAAAGTAATCACTACCTGCATGTGTGATTCGCCATAATATGAATTGAGGTAAACAATTGATATCCTCACATTTACATATATATATATATATATATATATATATACATATATATATATATATATATATATATATCTCGTCAATCATTGCTTCCCAGTAGCATTGTTTTATAAAGTCCATGTCTCTCTGCAGCTCCAGGACGGACTCGCCGTGTTGCTCTGTAACGTGAAGGCCTGTAAGCTGAGGGGCGTGGTCTCCCAGGCTCGCCTCCTCTGTTGCTCCACCTCTGATGACTGCATAGAACTACTAGCCCCGCCCACAGGCTCCGTACCTGGTGACAGAGTCACCTTCCTCAACTTCCCAGGTAACCATGGTTGCTAGGTAGTCTCTGTAGACGTTGAAGCTCTCTCCATGTTGACCCTCAGGAGGTCTGACCCCGTTGTTCTCTGTGTTCAGGTGACTCGGACAGAGAGCTGCAGTCCAAACAGAGGGTGTGGGAGCTTCTTCAGCCAGACCTGCGGGTGGACAACAGGGGCGTGGCCAACTATAAAGGCTGTGGGTTCGAGGTGAAGGGGAAGGGGCTGTGCCGGGCCCCCTCCCTCACCAACTGCACCATCAAATAGACACAATGACGGCCCCAACAGATATTAATCCCTATAGGCCAATGCTGTCACATCTCTATTGTTGTTTGATTAAAAACACTTGAAACCACAATCGTCTGTTTCATTGTTTCATCAAACTTTCAGGACAGTGGAGAACAAGTCATGGTGACATATTCCAACTTGGAAATCCTCGAACAAAGGTGCTCCTCATAACGACAGTGCACGTGAGTGATCCATGTGATGTAAGGGTGGACGGGGATCAGAATACAGAGGATGGACATAGCCTCAGAGTGTGAACTCTGTCCTGACCTTCACAGCTCTGTGATGGTTTCTGGCCGAGAGGCGGAGCACTCCATCTCTCAGCGGCTGTCCTCTGATCAAGGGCCAATCGCAGCTGTTGTCCAGGAACAAGACTCCGCCCGCTGCCTCATTGGACAGAGCTGTCAGCCAATCAGAGGTCTTTGATAGGTAGACAGAGGGTTGAAGTCCCGCCTTCTCCAGGTAATCAGCATGTGTGATAACGAGTAAGGCGTGACGACGCCACTCTGGTCCGAATAGACGCTGAACACACCACACACACACACCACACACACACACACACACACACACACACACAGTTATATAAAGCACATAAAATCTACAATATGTACAGAGTGGTTGTGCATGTACCTCTCCATGTTTCTCAACATGTGTGTTTTCATGTGACTGGTCAGCTCTCACAACGACCACAAGTACGTGCACGCCCTCAGGACAGAGCTCATGCACACTCTGTGGGTGGGGTGGCAGAGGTGACGTGTCAATCACTCTCAATGTGAGGTCTGACTCCGCCCCCTGTCGTCTGAAATAACGCGGGAAATTTCTGCTTAGAACCTGGAACTCTGTCGTCATGGAAACACCAGCGATGTAGGTGCCTGTCTGAAACTCATGTCCACCTGCAAAATATGAGTATCGGAAAAGAATCGTACAATTTAAACATGTATGAATTTATATAATATATTATATTTATATAATTATTTGCCAGGTGGTAGTAAAAACGACTATAGTTTTCAAGCTATTAGCGAACATGCTAATAAGTGGAGAACAACACTGATCGATATGAAACATTTCCATTTTAAAGAGGGTGACAGAATCTAGAACTGACCAATCAGAGCGTTCCCCACAGAGCTCCTCCCACTCTGCTTGTCACCAAGCAACAGCACATTCAATGTCAGCACTTTCCGTTCGTTGTCGTGACGATGATTCCACCCGCTGAGCAACGTAACAAGGCTGTTGCCACGGCGACTTCGATCGGCGATGAAATCCATTTACAGATACAACGAAACTATTTATTAAAAAAAAAGAAATTATCCAAATGAGTTTTGTAATTTAACGTCAAGAGTTATCAACTTCAAATCCAGAATCCACCTGTTTCATATTATTATTTCTAATTTGTTGTAATCCTGAAATTTTCCAGATGGAATAAATACTTTTGAAAAATATTCTGAGTAGATAGGAAACAACAACATTCCTCAGAATAAATCAAACTATTGCTTCAAAAACATTAAAACTGAGCCCAGATTGTTCCTGTATTCAGATGTTGGATCTTTAGTTGTTGTTTCACATTATGGCAGCAAAATGAAACATTACATCATAACTTTCTCCACTGAGGAGTTTCAGAGTTTAACACAAACCGAGCTGATGTGATTTTATAGGTGGATCGTTGTAATAAATTATATCAGCTATGATTCACCTGCTGTAAAGAGTTCCAGAGTCAACTTTTAATAAAACATAAAAACTGTAAAATGACCAGAATACGAGTCTTACCTGGTTTAATGGACCAGAGGAGCAAAGCAAAGACACGTTTCCTGGACCTGATGACACAAGAGGTTGTGTGTGTGTGTGTGTGTGTGTGTGTGTGTGTAGGGTTGGTCACTGGTTAAATAATAACCCATCTGTTCATTGCTCTGCAGTTTTATTGGGTTGTAAAGGTTATCAACATCTCTGCTGTTTGAATTTAAAGAGACACATTACAGGGGATGTGTTATGTAGTGTTGTGTAGTGTGTTGTATGGTTGCCTTTTTGTTTTTACCAATCAAATAAAGTCTGAATCATCTAAATCCAAGATTAATATGAATACATTTCTGACACTGAGAAAATGTCCTTGCAGCATAGAAATGTCCTCACAAACCACGAATGTCCCTGCAAAGCACAGATGTCCTAATATTGAATAAATGCCCTCACAATATAGGATGGTCCTTATAAATCATTGGTGTCCTCTAAATGTAATATTCAAATGATATGTACCTCCAACATATCTGATCTCCATCACTGTCTATTTCTGATTTCTGATTTCCTGACGTCAGAACAATTGACAACAATCTGTGACGTCAAGGAAAGAAGGACACACAGATGATGAAGTTACGTTAACCTTGTAAGAGTGTGTGTGTGTGTGTGTGTGTGTGTGTGTGTGTAATGAACACGCATTCACAGTGAAGTTGGGGAACAAAGTTTCCTGAATGACGCAAGCATGGAATAAAACATTGTACATGTTATCTTTATATCAACCACATCCAAACTAAGGACAGTGGTGCCCAACAGCTATCAACCACAAAGTGGAAACACACACACACACACACACACACACACACACACACACACACAGTGTCTTATAGTCAGCAAGCCTCCAGAATACATCACTATTTTTCACTTTGTAGTATTTCTTCCTCTGACTTTATCTTTTAGTTATAATGAGTGAAATATAAGAATGAAAAAAGATCCAGATATTTTGGGAACAACAAATAATTTTAATCATAAACAGATTGATTCACAGGAGATTGCAACATTAACAAACAAATCATCTCACCAACATTAATCCGCTATACAACCAGTTATATAAAAATAACTCTCTCATTAAAAACAGTGCAAATCAAACAGGACAAACCTCCGGCCTTTAAACGAGGATTCTAATGTTTTAACGCTAAGCAGGTGAATAAGGATTCAAAGAGTTTCTATTGACGTCCAGACTATTGACGTCCCTCATATTTGCATCTCTTTGATCTTCACCGTTTCCAGAGTCAGATGCAAATTGTTTCAGACTTCACAGGCGTTGGAATGTGTATTTGTGTTTCAGGTGTTTCAGTGGGAGTTTCAGTGGAGAAAAAACAAATTCATTTCATTCATGTAAATGAATCCTTCCTCTTGAGTTTGGCTAATGTGAGCAGCTCTAATGAATTAACAGCTCTTTAGTGGCTACGTGCCGAATAGCACCATCAAGCTAAACACTTTATTAGCACATATCAAAGTAGTATTTGATACATCATCGGATAAATCAAGTATTTTTATAATATATATCTGCAACTTGTCTTTTTTTTTACAAACAGAATATGGTGAAAAGAGGTTTAATAGAGCTGCTACAGAGATAAGTTAATGTTAGCCTAAAATATATCTATATATAAATGTGGTTTTCCAAAATAAAAGCACATGATTGAGATCTCTGGATCCTGGAAGCCTCACAACACACTCCGGTTTTCCTGTTGGTGTAAATGGAGTCAAACCGGACTTTAAAGTGGTTTCTGTTCGTCTAGACACCAGGAGGAAACCAGATCCGAACCACAAAGGGTTTCACATGTGGCTGAGTGTGAATGCAGACTGACAGGAAGCGAATTAGCATCGAGGTCGTGGGACAGTTTTGGGGGGTTGTTGTTTTTTCACAGGTGTAAAAAAGGTTTTCATTAGTCGCCTCTCACACCACCTGACTCTGTCTCTGGACTCTGTCACCGGCAAAGAGACGCAGCTCTTCCCAGCCTCCATCATCCCGTCTTTCTTTCTCTACCTCCGTCCATCCCTCCTCAGTCCTTCTGACAAACATGAAGTCTGGTTTTTGCCACGGCTGACAGCGACGACGACTTTGATGATGACAAAGAGGTCGAAGGCAACAAGGACGAGTGTGGAGCCGAGTGGCGGGAAGGGGCAGATGCAAACTTGGACTTAGCCGCCGCCGCCAGGAGCGATGAAGAGGAAGACAATAGCGACGATGAAGGCTTGGCGTCGGGCTCTCGTAGCGTCCGGCAGCCCAGCCCGTCAGCACAGGGGCAGCGCTGGAACAGCTCCAGGCCGTGGTTACGTTTCCGTCGATGTCTCGTGCAAACTTGTCCCTCTCGTAACACCGGCTTGCAGATGCGGGTCCAGAAGTGGCGAGCGCAGCACAAACTGTCGGAGCAGTCGGACGAGCGCAGACAAGGATCCCCGACCTGACCTGCACACACAAGCACCGTGAATACTTGGTTTCACAGCAGAGTTTCAGATTCAAATGAACTAAAAGAGGTTATGTAGACTAAAAGATAAACACATTTCTTAGTTATTTAGACAAATCTTTACCTTTACCGCTCGTCCCTTTCATGTCCACTCTTCCTCTCTTCTTCCATCCTTTCTTTTTGGACAGCAGACTCAAACCTCCGTCAGAGCCAGGGATCGTCTGAGCTATAAAACTGTCGACGTCAGGAACACAGATATCTGAAGGTGGAGAGATGAAAAACTTTAAACCACAACTAAAGGGCCGATGTATGGAAACAAGAACCCGCTGGCAGCAGGAAGATGTAAAAACAGGATGAAACTTTTTACTGCATTAAATATTTTAGTCTGCTCTAACTTTCCGGTGTCACATTTGGGGATTTTAGATTTTATAAAGCTGACTTATTATCTAATTTATACTCTTCTCCTGGCAGAATCGTACTTTACGTAAACAACCAATCTTACTGTTACTGCAGCGGTTGCCGGGGCAACACATTCCATCCCTATGGCAGCGCTTCTTCCTCCTGTGACAGGTCTGGCAGCGCGAGTGGGCGGGGCCTTTGCTGGGGGCGTGGCAATAGCTGCCCTCGCTGCACTCCAGGTCGCTCATGCACTGGTAGAGCTGCAGAAAGAGAGAGAGAGAGAGAGAGAAATACATTTAAAACAACTAACAATAACAATTCAGTCGGGAAAGTTTGAAGTTTTAAGAATCATAACAATAAATTTATGGTTGAGGGAAGAGAGAATTGTGTGGTAACTTTAGTGAAGGATTTTGAGTTACTTGAGATACTTTATACTTGTAATCCACTACTTTACAGAGGTATTAAAAACACATCAAATTGCTGATTGTTGAAATTCACATGTTGACGTTGAAACATTTAAGCAAATTAACTTTTAAATCAAATATTTAACACAACAATACACAAAAGTTCACATGCACTCACCGTCAGGTCCAGACTCGGCTCCCACGTGCTCCGGTTCACCGGCAGCGCGTGCCCTTCCCTCAGGATCACCGTCCTGATGGAGTTGAGCCGGACACGCGCATCCCCGCCTCGCGACCACGCCGACAGCACGAGCACGAGCATTACCACCATCATGACTGAAACTAAACACGAGACGGAAACTTTGATTCTGGAAATATTTTTACAAACTGATACAGAATCACATCAGTAAATGAATCGATATATTATATAATATCTATCAGATCATAACATGTAAAACCTCAGTCTGAGGAAGCCCTCTTCTTCCTCTGAGTTGATGTTTGACAAGAATTTTTAAATGATATAACATGAATTGAAAATGTGAGTATTTAACATTCTTTAGAGAAAAGAGCAGAAATCTCACCTGTTTTCCCTGGAACACGTTAAAGGTCCGAATCGAATCCAGATCGGTTCCTGATGATGAAGAAATAAATCCAGAGTTTTTCTCTCCCCTGTTTCAAAAGCCTGTTAAATGGACCGAAGGAGAAGCTTGATCCTTTCTTTCAAATGAAAAGCTAAGAAGTGAAGGAGTCAGCTGAAGGTCCAGGTCCAGGTGAGATGCTCCTGGCTCTTAATCCCTTTTATAAACAGCTTCACAGGCCCCGCCCCTTCCACATCGATACCACCCCCCCCCCTGCAGCCATCGATACAGGTAGAAACACCAGAACATGTTTGTTCCATTTAAAATCACTTGGTTTGTTTCACTTCTTGTTTTTAAATCTGCAGAGTCAAGTTCAATAAGAGCAAACAAAGTCACAACTTTACTCAAGTTGTCTGTTCTACACATTTAAATGTCGTATAAATTACAGCTGGGATCAGATAAATAAACAAAACACTATATTTTGAATAGAGATATGAATGAAAAATGTATAAAGCTACCTGAAGTTATGATTAGTTTAATGTTATGATCAGAAACAGAAATAATCTGATATCTCAGGTTCATTTTCAGACAACGGGAGCAGGTGATGTTGGTTTTCCATCTATATCATGGATCACCTTTATGTTTAATTAGAAAAAAAATGTCTATACATTTAAATCAAAATATAGAGAAAACATCTGACCATCTGATCATTTGTGTTTTAAGTATTTAACAAATAGAACTACCTGAGTTTACAAGATACATTTGCTGTTATACAGCAGCAAAAAGGGAAACTTAAAATGAACAAGAAACTATAAAGGATAGAAATAAATAAAGCTAGAAATATATACAATGTAAACCAAATATAAAGAGTGTAAAAGTATTTCACATGTGAAAAATTATGTTACTTTGTAAAACACACCGATAAGAAAAAGTACAAACGTCCGATCTGAGTTCTTCACTGGTTTTAAGTCTGAGCTCAGACCTTGTTTCTTTTGCTATTGCACACATTTTTTACCCTCAAATATTCATGTGAATATTCTCAGATATTTGTGTGAATATTCTCAAATGCTTGTGCAAGGTATCATGATTTTAAGTTTTTATCATTATTGTCTTTAAATTCCCTTTTGGTTTCTTTGAGTGGCTAGCCAAGCGCTATACATGTAAAAATGATCATTATATTATTATTATTAAAAGTATAAGTACAGTACTTGTGTACTTAGTTACCCCACAGGACAGGTGATGACTGCTGTGTTTCTTCAGGTGTTGTGTACTTGTGTATATTCACACTTCAGACAATCACTCCATTCACAGATCAGTTTACGTTGTTGTTCTCACCTGGAACCCCAGCTCCAGCTGCACGAAGGCGTTTTGCATTTGACCTTCAGTGGATCAACAGCATCTGAAAAACTCTCCCACGCACAGTTTTTACATATTGTTCTATCTTGATGACAATTAAACTCACAACCTTTGTCAGCTACATTTGACATTTACACACTCATTAAACAACGACACCTGTGGCGGTAGGATCTGACCGACAACTGTCAATGACAGATCACACACACATAAACGCTTGTGCGCACACTCACACACACAGGCCTTTAAATGAATTGTATTATGTCATCGGTATCACATTTGCTCCTCTCATTCATACTAATTTCTTTGAGTGTGTGTGTGTGTGTGTGTGTGTGTGTCAGTGTGTCTGTGTGAGTGATATCAGTTTATAAAGAGTGAAACCTAATATTCACCATCTGTGCATCAGTGGAAGAAAGAAGAATGAAAAAATACCTTTATTTCATTCCTGTGGAGGAGAGAACATCATGTACTTTCTTTCTTTATGTGGAAACAACAATGAAGAGAATGTAAGAGAAAGAAAAACTACATCATTATAATATTAACAACTAAATCTTTTAATAAATAATTATCATTATTGGACCTTAACTGCACCTGCTCTTGATTTTGTCTTGCTAAATTTTAGAGATGCTCTTGAAAACAAGATGATGAATGATTGTATTTATTAAATTCTGTAATAAATAATAAGACTGAAGAGAGCAAAGAGTTTTATAACAAACCAAAATGAAAAGAAATATCACAGAGCGACACACAACAATAAAACATTCTCTCAAGTGAAACTAATACAACACACACACACAGTATCGAGGCTGCTGGCTGTTTCATTCATTAAATTGACCTGATAATACATAGAGCGAGAATCATCTATACACACATACAAGAGTTTGTGTGTGTGTGTGTGTAAATTATTTATTTTAAATTATTTATTTTATCCAAACTTAAAAAGTTTCCTTCGTGTCAGCACTGCAGGACAAAAACATAATTCTTCCTTCTTCATCATATTGATTTAATTTACTTTTACATATTCTCATTATTTTTGGTTAAAACGACACATTATAAATAATTTGTTTGTATTTATACATTTTTTTATATTTATTTCTTATGAATATTTTACTATTAACTACTCATTGTAAATATTTGGTTCATGTTTACACATGTTCAATAGGCAATTTTGTTGATAAATTAACATTATATATATTTTGTTTATATTTACCCACCAAACTAAAATATCCTGCATAGACTCAGGCTGACATTTTGTATTGAACAACATTAATCTTGACAAAAAACATAGCATTAATATTAATATTCTTAATAATAATAAGAGTCTGTCTGAGTTAACCTTGAATTCATCTAACATGACATCAACGTCAGATACGGTCACTGTGACTTTAAGAGCCGCATCTCCCTCTGCTGGTGAGGGGGCGGAGCTGCAAGACAAAACTGTTAGTGACTGTGTTTCAAAACCGCCTCTTGTTGCTTTTTGGCGCCTAGGAAACCACCAACTTTCTAACGTCTCACTTGTCACTCTGTCTGAGCAGAGCAGCAGAAGCAGAAGCAGGAGGGAGGTGAGACTTTATTCTATTTTACTTTACTTCATTGTTGTCGGTATGATTTTATTTTTCTCTGTGTTTGACTTCATGAGAATGAGACGCTGAGTTGTTTCACTTCAATGAGATAATCTTTCAAATCCCATCCGGTAACTTAATCCAGAGTTTATCATTTCTTTAACTTCTAAAACATTTTCGTGGTGAACGCTGTGGCTGGTGTAATGTGTGTAGCACTGTATTCAGGAAGGTAAGAAATTAAGAATATTTGTTCACTTAATCTATTCTTTTTTGAAAACTAAAATGAAACCGATTTAAAATGAGAAGTAAGTTTGACCTAAATAGAAACGTGTGAAATCTTCCTCATACTATACTTAATCTAGTTTAAGTCTTAATCTGTTTATCTGAACCACGTTTTTCATTGTGAAAGTCAGAAATATGAAACAAAGTCATTGTGATACTGAAGAGGATTTTAAACCGAGACTAGCTTCCGAATGACAAGTAGTTTCCCTCCTACTCATCAAGATGTAAATCAAGATGAAGATGGCTCCAGGAGTCAGTGAAGAAGAGGAGGAGGAGGAAGTGGAAGCTCACTGCCTGAGGAGTGACAGATCGATGTCAGCACCCCTGGACTTCAAATTACCTGAGTAAGAACACACACATTTGTGATATAAACTGTTCATATAGACAATCAATGAGTGTTTATAAAGGTGATCAGTGTCTGTATTTCATTTAAATAACATTCACTGGAAATAAGTGGCATGTATCTTCATATATATGTAAAAATATTGTTTTAGTACTCTCGTCCAGTTTATAAACGATCTTAAATCGAGTTTCATGTGATTCGTCTGGTTCAGTCTTTTAGATCCTGTTCTGCTCAGAAATCATGAACTAAATCTGATATCAATCTGTGTTTGTTCTAGATTTCCCTTCTGGAGCCAGAGGACAGAGTCGCTGGTGTCATGTGATTTCCCTCCAGGTTCCAGTCAGGAGCCTCAGTCATGTATAAAGTATGAAGAAGTATTAAAACATGAATGAGGAAGTTTCTCATTCATTTTTATGAAAGCATGTTTGCAGCTTTTATTAAAAGGAAACTTCTGGCTCAGTGTAATATTGACATACACTGTGTGTGTTTTAAGACTGAGGACAAACGACCTGTACAACGAGTGGTGTGAAGCTGAGGAGGAACAACGAGGACCACAGACGTTCAGTCAGACACAAAGTAAGATCATCACGTCTCCCTGTCCACGTTATTATTATTATTAAATATAATAATTAAGATTATTGTAAAAGTCAGGACATATTGACAGATCAAATCTGAAAACTTCATTTTTTTCAATTCTTAACAGAGGATGAGCTGGAGCAGGAGGTTTTAGATGAACATAAGATCAGTGTGAGGAGGAGATGTGAACATGTGACTGAAGGAACTGATGAAACAGGAAGTAGAACCCTCCTCAACAGGATCTACACTGAGCTCCACATCACAGAGGGACAGAGTGAAGAGGTTAATACTCAACATGAGGTGAGGCAGCTTGAGACGGCTTCCAAGAAGAAGATCCTCCACGACACTCCCATCAAGGTCCATGACATCTTTAAAGCCTCCACTGACCAGCAGAGCAGCATCAGAGTCGTCCTGACCAACGGAGTCGCTGGAGTTGGAAAAACCTTCTCGGTGCAGAAGTTCACTCTGGACTGGGCAGAGGGTTTAGAGAACCAGGATGTGGGTCTGCTGACTGTGCTTTCGTTCAGGGAGCTGAACCTGGTGAAGGACCAGCAGCACAGTCTTCTCACGCTGCTCCATGTTTTCCATCCAGCGTTACAGAAGCTCACTGCAGAGACGCTCGCTGTCTGTAAACCTTTGTTCATCTTTGACGGCCTGGATGAAAGCAGACCTTCTCTGGACTTCAACCACAGGGAGCTTGTGTCTGAGGTCACACAGAGGTCATCAGTCAACGTGCTGCTGACAAACCTCATCCGGGGGAATCTGCTTCCCTCGGCTCTCGTCTGGATAACCTCCAGACCTGCGGCGGCCAATCAGATCCCTCCTGTCATGTGTTGACAGGGTCACAGAAGTACGAGGCTTCACTGACGCCCAGAAGGAGGAGTACTTCAGGAGGAGATTCAGGGATGAAGAGCTGTGCAGCAGAATCATTTCACACATCAAGACGTCCAGGAGCCTCCACATCATGTGTCAAATCCCAGTCTTCTGCTGGATCAGTGCTACAGTTCTGGAGCACATGTTGACCACAGACCAGAGAGGAGAGCGGCCCAAGACCCTGACTGACCTGTACTCACACTTCCTGCTGGTTCAGACAAAGAGGAAGAACAACAAGTACAGTGAGGGACATGAGACGACTCCACAGCAGCTGACGGAGGCTGACAGGGACGTTCTCCTGAAGCTGGGGAGGCTGGCGTTTGAACATCTGGAGGAAGGAAACATCATGTTCTACCAAGAAGACCTGGAGCGGTGTGGCCTTAATGTCACCAAGGCCTCGGTGTACTCAGGAGTTTGTACTGAGATCTTCAGAAGAGAGTGTGTGACCTTCCAGAAATCAGTCTACTGCTTTGTGCATCTGAGCGTTCAGGAGTTTCTGGCTGCGATTTATATTTTCCATTGTCACTTGAACAAGGATAATGAGAAGCTGGAGAGTTTCCTAGGAACTCTCTGGGGTAGCTGTGACACGTCCCTGGATGTATTCCTGAGGAAAGCAATGGATAAATCACTGAAGAGCAGAAATGGCCACCTGGATCTCTTTGTTCGCTTTCTCCATGGTCTCTCGTTGGAGTCGAATCAGAGGCTCTTGAGGGACCTGCTGGGTCGGACAGAGAACTGTCCAGAGAGCTTCCAGAAAGCAATCGTCAACCTGAAGGAGATTAGCACCTACGATATCTCTCCTGACAGGAGCATCAACATCTTCCACTGTCTGACGGAGATGAACGACCACTCGATTCATCAGGAGATCCACGACCCCAGTATACAACTGTAGGCTCGAGCTGTTCTTGCTCATCACTCCCTGTATTCCTGTGTAATCCTATGGGGGAGTGATTAAGTTGGAGCCTAGACACCAAACACGAAACCTTTCTGATGATGCAATAAATGTTGAGCGTGAGTTATCTGTCTGAACTTTATATATTTATCACATTACAGTTACTGCAGCTATAGATATGAGTTACTTTACAGGTTACGAATCTATAAAAACGCATCTTGATGATTCTTACTGGAATATAAGAAAATATCAGGTAATGTTATTGGTTTAAATAATTCTGAATTCTGGAAAAGTTTGTATATATATTAATATTCACACTTCTTGTGCTGATATACATATACAGTGTCAATAATGAATTTGTGAAAATATGAAAACTGATTGTTATTGATTAAAATAGAGAAGAGTAAACAATGCGTAAATTGTGTAAGTATACAGGATAGAATCAGGTCAAAGATTGGTCAAATATGTATATTAATATAGAACAAGTGAGGACAATTGCATGATGACAACAATCAATCCAATTCTCGACTTTATAATTTCTGCATCTTTTGATTACATTTCCAATTCTGGGACAATTACATTTAATAAAAGTTGTTTTCACTGGGCACCTTGAGTTCTGGTCTGAGTGGTTTTTCATTTTAACATAGGTTATAAGCATATAAGTTATATGCATCTATATCAGGGGTCTTCAACGTTTTTCAGGCCAAGGACCCCCAAACGTCTTGAGAGATGGAGCAGGGACCCCATACTATATATACATTATATGAAATTGTGTTTTATATTAAACTGGGCCTAGTGCCATGTATAAACATAGCTACCCTGTTATTTTGCCTTCAATACTAAACTATTCAAATATAACACAAGTTTATATATTCATGTTTTTAATTTAAACATGTGCAAGTTACAGGGTGACCATGCCACTGCCATTTATAAACATACATCTTGCATACAACACTGAGCTATTAAAATAATTCACAGATTCATGTTTTATTTTAAACATACATATAGAAGAGGCAGTGAATCCTTAAGCCATCTGTGGATGGCACACATACTCCCATATTAGTGAGATGTCGGACCCTGATGGGTAGCACACAACTTATATAACCTCGGACGGATGGAGGTTGTCAGGCAGAGGGTCATATCAGCCTCACAATATGTCGGATGCATTTTAATGTGCATTTAAAGAGATTAAATTGTTGAAAAAAAAATATGTTGAAAAAAATCTCACCTAAAATTTGCGCGACCCCCCCCTGCAGTACCTCCACGGGACCCGCTAGGGGTCGCGGACCCCCTGTTGAAGTCCTCTGATCTATATAATCAGAGCGTGAGCAGTGCTGCCTCCTCTGAATCCTCTTCCAGTCACTGAGGAGTTAAGTCGACTTCCTGTTTGAAACCTGTTTGCACTCGCCTCCCTCACATTCCTTCATACCGACGCGTTCACGCCACAGAAGCTTCCTTCCTTCACTTCAGCATCATGTTCGTGTCCAGGTCGCTCAGCCGCTTCAGGTTCTGCTGCTCGAAAAACAAAACACAACGGACCGACACCGTGAGTTCAACACGCGGATCAATACCTGCTCACACACACTTCCTCTATAGATAGAAACAATGTGTTTGTAGATATTGCTCAACCGTGTACTCTGTGTTTTAACGAACTACAACCACAGCACGAAATACTGTTTAAACATGAGGTTACAAACTTCAAACTCCAAGAACTACTTTTCTACAGTTAGCTATAAACTACTTGTATCCCTTCTTGCCACTAGTAGTACTGATACTGCAACATTACTTCTATATAACACGAATAATACTGATGACATGAAACCTACAGCTGCTGAAGTTTTACTGCTAACGTTAGTTCTACTTCTAACTTCCTCTGCAGCTGTAAGACACCAACATGACAAGACAAGCGCGCGCGCGTGTGTGTGTGTGTGTGTGTGCGAGTGTGACAGAGAGAAATGTTTGTGGGAACAAGTTTATTGTTCCGGCGTTTTTGTATTTCAGGAGATATTTAGGTCAGGTCAGGATATGTCATCGATCAATAAATCTAATTTCACTTGTATAGACAGAAGTACAATAGATGCAGTGTGTAACTGAGGCTTGTTGTAACTAACAATCCCGGATCAGGATCCATGATACATGTGTGACTGTGATAATTCCTTTTGTGTCTCAGCTCAGTTCAGTCTGGTCGACCTGCGTCATCTCCCGTTACAGCAGTGAACCACCGCCCAAAGGTAAACTCTCTGTGACTCTCTCTTTTCCAAAGCATAAAAACAGCTATCAGGCTGTGTGTCCCACCGTTAATCAATATGTTGTATTTTGTCTAATCTGTAAACTTCAATTATTAAACCAACGGTAAAGGTGTGAGTACTGTATGTGTCTCTCTCTCTCTCTCTTTCAGATGTGTCTCTTCATTACAGCCTGGGCCGCCCGGTCCTGTCGGTGCGTCTCCCTGCAGGTCGGCCGTGTCGCTTCACCCTGACGCCCATGTTGACCACCGTGGGCGACCTGCTTCGAGACATCTCAGCCAAAGACCCCGGGGTCCACAGCGCCGCCCTGCTGAACGGAGGTAACACAAAGTCAAGTATTGGGCCTGTCAGCACCACACAAACACAAACCAAGTAGAAACGGTTTTGATATTGAACCTAAAGTCTGAACTCTCTGAACATTATCGAGAAAAATCACAAATTATGAGAAAAACAAACATTTAGTAAAACTTTTTTTCCTTCCCTCAGATGGACAGAGAATCTCCTCGTGCACGTTTATGGAAACAGTTTTAAATAAAGATTTCCAGCTCGTCATCAACGGTGTCACACACAATGTTGGCTCTCTTGGCCAAGGTAAACCCTGTGTGTGCCTCTAGAGGGCGCTATCAGAACACACAACTTATTTTTGTTACCTAAATGGGAATGTTTGCTCCAAATAATGTTTTTCACCTGCACCGTTTAAACTGGTCTCTCTCCGTGTGTCAGGTGCGTCTCATGAACACGTGTTGGGTCTGAACGATATGAAGTACGTGGTCCAGCTCCTTCAATCCGCTCTGAATCTCCCTCAGCAGCAACACGTCAAACACTCAGAGCTGCTGATCCAACGGGAGCAACTACAACAGGAGCTCAGGCCACTGGAGATGGTACTACATCCTACTAGATATCATAATATATAAACAAAAATATACACATCATATTTACTTTAATATCATCCGGATATAGTGTACAACAAACACTAAATACTATGTGTGTGTGTGTGTGTAGGTGAAAATCCAGTTGGCGAAGGAGGCGGAGTCGAGAGCCTCCCTGCTGGGGTGGGCGGGGCTTGGTTACCTATCACTACAGGGAGGATTCCTGGGTTACCTCACCTGGTGATCCACACACACACATTCACCAACCTGAAACTTCCAGTTTTACAACCCTCAGGACGTCTCTGTAATCGTGTGTGTGTGTGTTTGTGTGTGACAGGTATGTGTTTGCATGGGACGTCATGGAGCCAGTCACCTTCTTCATCTCCTGCACCACCAGCATGATCTTCTTCGCCTACTACATCCTCACAAAACAGGTAGACCCACATGTTCGTAAGTCAGACCGTATCAGTGAGGACACTTTATCTGGTACTCCCTTTAACCCTAACCCGTTTGAGCTCTAAGGCAAAGGTGTGTTTGTGTGTGTGTGTGTGTGTGTGTTTGTGTGTGTGTGTGTGCAGGAGTTCATGGTCACGGGGGCGACAGATCGTCAGTTCCTTCACTTCTTCCACCGGCGAGTGTCTCAACAGAAATTTGATCTTCAAAAATACAACGAGCTCAAAGACAAGATGGCCGAGGTGATGAACACACCAAACACACACACACACACACACACACGATCGCCGTGGCTCTTTAAAATCAGCTGGAATCGAACTTGTGTGGGTGTGTGTCTGTATGCGTGTGTGTGTCTGCAGGTTGACGATGATCTCCGGAGGTTGAGAAGCTCCATCCGTCTGCAGCTGCCCGTGGAACAGGTTCAAAGTTCCCGCTGAGATTCTTGTCATTAAATTTCACCTTTGTTTGTTTAAAGTGATTTTTTTCTGTTGTAATCATTTTGGACTTTATTAAAGATGCGGCGAAATAAAACATTGAATCTTTATCAGTATTCTTTTATATATATATATTTAAAAAGATCCATAATTATTATGAAATATAACCCTGTACTTAAATACAGCAGCAATATATTTTTAATACCTTTAACAATATATATTTCACATAATTGTTGAAACATTTCAGGCTATTATGTTAGCTAGGTTAGCAAATATCAATATGTTCTTCGCCATAGAAACAGGAAAATATTTTAAAGTGGTATTGTTATAAATATTACAGGTTTTTCGACTTCAGTACATTCCTTAAGAAGAAACATTTATTATGTCTTATTGTGTTTCACAATTTAAAGTATGTGTTCGTTTGAAAATGAAAACACTTTGAACAATTCAAGTTTTAATCACGGTGTCACAGTGTCTGTAATCACACAAGCTGCGGTCAGGTTACAATCAGAAAGAAAAGCAACGTGTGTGTGTGTGTGTGTGTGTGTGGGGGGGGGGTTCCTCTCCATCAGGAGTTATACTTGGTGACTGTCGGCCAACCTGTGTTACTTCTGATCCATTCAAAGTAATGAGCGACCTGTCGGAGATGAAAGAATTTTATGTTAATGACACATTTAGGTTGTGTATTTTTTTTCAGTGTATAGACTTTTTGTTTTATATTACTTGTGTATAAACTCCAGGGTATCCAGGCCGACCACACTTGTCCCTCCAGCTGACGATGCCCCACAGGTAAGAGAAGCCCAGTTCATCTTCACATACCAGAGGACCGCCATTATCGCCCTTACAGGAGTCCACGCTGCCGTCCAGGTCACCTGCAAACACACACACAAAGACACACACACACACACCATTATAAGCTGTGTGAGTGTCCTCAGGTCACTGATGACATCCACACTCACCTGCACACATCATTCCTGGCTTGAATCGGTCATGGTAGAATCTCTGACAGTCATCGATGAGCGACACGTTGGCCCAGAGCAACACCTGAGCGGCTCGACCATCTGCACACAAACATTACAATAATCCAACACAATCAATAATTAGAATAACTTGTCTCACTTAACGACATTCAGTCTGACTCAAGAAATGAGTCGGTTAAGTTACAGTTCTTTTCTTAACCTTTGACGTCACAGCCGAACAGTAACATACAGACCTTTGGTTCGTCCCCATCCCGAGATGCTGCAGGTGTGGTTGGGCTGGAAGAGTTGCGTGGACCAGGGAACGCAGACGGCGCTGATGGCCGGATTCTCCCCGAAACATCTGTCCTTCTCGTATGGAAGCTTCTTCAGCTTCACAAGAGCAATGTCGTTCTCGTACGTTCTGGCGTTGTACCTGTTAAAAAGTCACCAAGTCATTTCTGTGTCCAGTGTGTTCGGTCAACGTTTAAGTTTTAATGGTGACCGTACAGAGAGAAAGATTCGTACCTGGGGTGGATGAGAATATCTTCAACAGGAACTTTGTCCGTTGTGTCCTGAACTCTCGATTTCTTCCAGAGAGACAACAAGACTTTGAACTTCAGCGGGTTGGGTCTGATGAAGAGACGATTACTAGCACAACTGACTGATGAATATGTCTTTTAAAGTAAATCAGTCCTTAAAGTGTAAATCTGAAGAAGATTCTGGACCTTAAACTCACTTAGAAAAAACATTCTGCCTAAAATAACAATATGAAGTTACAGTTTTTTGAACGTCCAGTGGTAGTACTTGTTAGTCATGAATTTATCCAAACTTAATTTTACACATTAGTCTAAAACAAGAAGTCGTATCGCACAATTGAATCCATGGCCAGTTACTTACAGAGCCCTAATCTCCTAAAAGGTGAAAACTGTTTTATTTTGTTCGCACAAGATAAATTACATTGACGTGTTGGGACATGGTTTTTGTGAAACCAAAGTTCGACCACATGTAGACAAAGCCTGATGTTCAGTGTTCTGGAATAAGCCTCCAGAACTCAGCACCCCATCGCCGAGGCTTTCTCCTCGGCGATGGGATATTGTGGTTAAAAATTGAATGAAAGTTGGGTTGCTCTTCCCAGGCTTTCTTTGCATATCTCTCTGACTCTTTCATTCTCTGATTTAACATCTACACAGACACACACATATCTCCTCACCTCATTAGCTCAGAACCCAGCTACATGTCGTAAAACCTCTTCTGAAGGAAGGGGGACGTTAACTAGAGGGGGGCCATTTGGAAAGCATGCTAAGAAAAGTGTGAACTTTTAGTTGAGCCACCATCTTGGGAAGCACACTGATTTACATAGACACACATACATACACATCTTGGTTCAGTTAGTACGTGGTTATTAATTTGTGTTTTTATACTTTTTATATTCATAATAAATGTTTTTCTTTCACAAATGTTCTTTCATTAATGTTGCATAAGTGAATTTTGCAAACCTCTACACTGTCAAGAACTCAATAACCTTAACTGTTCATCATATCATCTTTAATAGTAAATATTGAGATTTCTAATTGAACTAGATCTAAATGAGACTGATATCAATCAAGAAATTGGCTATCGTTTCCCTTCCTTTGAAGGGTGGTGCCCTGAGGTAACTTTAACCAATTCAAGTTACGATTTACTAAAAATATTTTAAATATTAATGTTTTATATTTTATTTTAAATTTATTGAATGCCTTAAGGCACACCATCTACGGTATCAGTTTTTAAGCATTATTGCACAACAGACGTGTGGTCGTCGTCAAGAAATCATTTGCTTCTGCACAAACATTGGTCCACATGATATTCATCGGGTGCAAAGGGAATGTCTTGTGCACAAAAGTTCAAACAAGAGAATATTTTATAGTTAAATGTGAGAAGAGGAAAGTTTCCCAAACTCTCCGACAATCAGGATGCTAATATTTCATGCTAATGCTAACACGTCCTTGTTTACCTGACGCAGTGAGCAGCGGTGATTACCCAGCAGCCCCCGATATACGCTCCACCACAGTCGATCTCCATGTTCTCCTCCAGAGCGACCTGCCACTGGATCTGAGTCTGTATACACACACACACACAGGTTTATATATAGTGGTATTAATAACTGGATGTGTATATACAGTTAAACAGACAGCGGTGTTTCCGACTGACCGGTCTTGCCGGGACTCCTCCCACCACCCTCTTGACGCGGCGCCGCCCTGGCTCGTCCACCTCCTCGGAGTCCACTGTGGTCGCGTTGGGAATCCCACACTGTAACTTGGTCTCCAGCTGCTCTCGGCTGAGTTTGATCTCTAGGCATGAAGAGTAATCAGTTTGAAATCCATCCATCCATCCATCCAAGTATTTAAAAAGCCATAAAGTATAATATCAGCTCTGTGAATAAAGTTCTGAAAGGTTTACGGTTAACGTACCATCATGAGGAGAGATCAAATCTGAAATAAGAAGAAAAAAAAATCTAATAAAAAACAACAACCATTTGAACCGAGCGCTGAGTTCCCATCCGGCCTCACTGTACCTGAGTTGCTGGGTCTTTGCTTGCTTGATCCTGTGGAAAGTAAAAACACTTAAACACATCAGAGTTCTGTTATGTCGTACATTTACAGTCTAGTAGAAGTATTTTTATTACTGGACTTCATAATAAAACCACATAAAAAACATCAGAACATTATGTCATTTAAACTGTCAGTGTGAGAGAGTGTGTGTAGCTCACTGTTGTGTTTGGAAGATTCGTCTTCACCGTCCAGACAGTCGACGTGTCCGTCATGAACAGAATCTTTATGAAGACAAACACCCGTCTTACACAGCAAACCACCGCTCCTGCAACCTGACAATACAGGTGTTGGGACAGTGTTTTTGTGAAAATAAAGGCCTATTCTTCGGAATATATGTGTAGTCAAACGCCTGAAAACAAGCATGGTCCCTTTGTTCAGGAGAACTACTAAAAAGCCAAGGAACTCTTGGAACTCTTCTTCTCCCAACTACGATCGGGCCGCAAAGGTGCAGCTCCCAGCTTATCTCATCAAGGAAACCGCCTCTCAAATCAAGCTCTACCAAACTCCTAGCAGGGACTCGATGTCCTGCAGGTAAGAACTTCGAACCAGCAACTGAGCACCACAGCTCAACAGAACCGCGACTGCAGAAATCTTACGGCCAACCGGCAAGACGAACTGCTAACTGCACAGCAACCTCTTTTCCTTTTTCAAGGACGGGTAATACAAGTTATTCGAAAGTAAGGTTTTTTTGTAATGCTCTTCACAGGCTTTCTATGCATATCTCTCTGACTCTCATTCTCTGATTTAACATCTACACAGTCACATTCATAGTCTTCACCTCATTTAAAACCTTCCCCGCTACTAGTCGTAAACAACTTCAGAAGAAGCTGCTATCTTTAGGGGGTCCGCGAACATCTTTTTGAGAGCCCCCTGATTTACATAGGCACACACTCACATCTTTGTTTAATTAGTACGTTGTTAGTAATTTGTGTTTTTATACTTTATTATATTCATTATAAATGTTTTTCTTTCACAAATGATCTTTCATTAATGTTGCACAAGTGAATGTTGCCAACCTCTACACTGTCAAGAACTCCATAACCTTAACTGTTCATGATATAATCTTTAATAGTAAATATTTAGATTTCTTATTGAACTAGATCTAAATGAGACTGATCTTAATCAAGAAATTGGCTATCTTTTCCCTTCCTTTGAAGGGTGGTGCCCCGAGGTAACTTTAGCCAATTAAAGTTATGATTTAATACTAATATTTTAAATATTGTTTTATATTTTATTTTGATAACCAAATTTATTGAATGCCTAAAGGCCCACCATTCTAAGGTATCACTTTTTAAGCATTATTGCACAACACAGGGTTATGACGTGGGTGTGCATGTGTTTACTTACCTTTGCAGCACATTTCATCACTGCGGTCGCCACAGTCATCCACTCCATCACATGTCTGGGTCAGAGGCACACACTTGCTGTTTGCACAAGTGAAGCTGCAGTCTTCTGAAATGAACAAATACTAAAGGTCTTAAAACGATTTATCAATCCATCCATCCATTCATCCATCCATCCATCCATCCATCCATCCATCCATCCATCCATCCATCCAGAGACCTGTCGGGGCCTGTGACGGGTCATAACACGTTGCTGTGGCGACCTGCCTCCATCCGATCTCCATCTTGTCGTAGATGACGCACTCGGACAGGGAATTCTCGTAACCTTGGCAGCGGATGCTGACGCAGGTGGGTGGGAACTGTTTGCCTGGATGGTCTGTCGTCAGGTTGGAGTACAAGACGGAGCCAGCGACCGCCGCGCCCCTGTTCACGAGACTTGTCGTCAATCCATGTTCCACATTCACAACTCACTATACATGTGTGTTATATGAATGCATGTCTCCTCTCACAGTGGATTCCCTTGTTCTTTGCAGGCCACGTTAGCTGTCGCCATGTCCCACAGCTTCTTACAGATCAGGTGCTTCTCAACACCTGTTTGGCTCTTGTCCGGAACCGAGACGCTGACGACTCCGGTCTCAGAATCGATCACAGTCCCGATCTCCAGAATATTCTCTGTGTCAAAAGAGAGAAAGACAACGGTGAAGTTCACTTAAAACATATAAACAACTTATACGACAAATATGTGACAAATTTGTTTGTTGGAGCGGACCTGCACAATTGTCACCAAAGTAAGACATGGCAGGTTTCTTAGTCCGACAAGAGACCGCCATCACCTGGGAAAAGATTGGTATTGTTATTAGAGACGATCAGCTTATGTATATGAAGACGATCTGGTGGAGATGAACTTTGATAAATACACTTCCTTTATGAGTTGAATGTATAGAAAACTATAAACATGATCTAAATCTAAACTCGTTTCCGTCCCCGTGGAACAGTGGGATCGAACCTGGCAGTAGGAGCGGTACGTCCTGTGGTCTCGACCACAAACCGGCTTCACGTCGTCAGTGGGACACAGATACGGAGGTTTACAGGAGCACTGTCCTTGTATGCAACGTTCCCACGGAGGACAGAACACCAGGTCACATGATGCACGAGTCAACCTGGTGAACACACACCAACAATCTGAGTTTATTCACACACGTCATCACAGAGAATCTATTACAGATATGATGCTTTCACAGGCAGGTCAGCATTTATCTTTAATAGATACATATATATTTATCTACATATTAGTGTGTATAGATGTATAGTTTATATATAATGAACAAAAACAATCATGCAACCAACGGAAGAGGCTCAGAGGGTCGGTCACTGACTTCTTCTCCAGACACTCAGGTGAACCCAGGAACTCGTCTTCTTTCTCCTCAGCAGCTGTCGGGGCTGGGGTCGGCGGGGGGGCGCTGGTGACCTAAGGGTTCGGCGGGATAAAGAGCTGATGTCTCTGTGGGATCTGTTCTATCTGAGTGACAGCACCAGCACATCATAACCAGCAACAAGTCATCCAACTTCGAAGGGTCATATTTAAAGATTCTTTTCAATCATTTATCAATGGTATCATTAGTTAAATCAGTTTAAAGGATTTTAAATAAATTGCAATGACCTCCAAGTGTAGCAGTGATTTCTAAATTACAATTATATAAATCAATAATCATAATGCAATGATAAAATACATATTAGCGTCACTCTATATTCTACTGTTACTTTAGTAGAAGGTCGCAGTATAACGTACATGTTATTATAAATACTATGATTCACTGTATTTAGCAACATTTTACCTTCCAGTTCACCTGCTCTAAACAATATAAAATAGAAATAACTGGAGAATCAGATTTAAAAAGGTTTTACTCACAGTTTCAAATTTGATGCTGAGAAGAAACAGCGAGAGAAGAGAAACTCCGACTGATCTCATGATGGACTTCAGCTTCGATCAAAAAGGTTTTCTCAGAATTGTTAAAAATAAAGACCAACATCCGTGACGCACACACAGAAACACTTTTTATCTGTCAGCAAACGACCTGCTTATTTCTACTGTGGTCGTCGTCGTCAATCATTAGCTTGTCTCATCAATAAGTTCAGACTCTGACTCAGCTGATCGTGTTCCGTAAACGACGAGGTGGAAAACCCAGATTCCTGTAACAACTCAAACACATACGGCACACGGGGGCGGAGCCGCTGATGAAGGCCGAGGTTCGGACGTCTGTTTTTTGGAATTCATTTGAATTTGCTTCTAGATCTTCTGTTTTGTCAACTTGTATTCCCTTTAATAAAATGACAGAAGTCACATCAAGAAACTTAAAAATAAAGAAATAGAAAATAAACTTACTACATAAATAACGCTTTTATTCTGTGAAGTTCTGTGTTGTTGTTGGTTCAGGTCACTGGAGAACACACAAGATCAACAAGATGAATCAATGTGCGTTTGTGTGTCCACGGTGGTGAGATAAGGGAACAAGTGACACTGCAAACTAATCCACAAGAAAAACTACAACAACACAAAACAAATTATTATTTAGTATTATTTTAAATATTACAGATATTTCTTTGGAAGCAAAGCAAGTATTTAACCCCCCAGTACATTCCTTAAGAATAAATGTTTATTATGTCTTATTGTGTTTGACAATTTTAGGTATGTGATTGATTTGAAAATGAAAACACTTTGAACAATTCAAGTTTTAATCACGGTGTCACAGTGTCTGTAATCACACAAGCTGCGGTCAGGTTACAATCAGAAAGAAAAAAAACAAGTGTGTTTGTGTGTGTGTGTGTGTGTGGGGGGGGTCCTCTCCATCAGGAGTTAAACTTGGTGACTGTCGGCCAACCTGTGTTACCTCTGATCCATTCAAAGTAATGAGCGACCTGTCGGAGATGAAAGAGTTTCATGTTAATGACACATTTAGGTTGTGTATGTTTTTTCAGTGTTTAGTTTTTTTGTTATATATATTACTTGTGTATAAACTCCAGGGAATCCAGCGTGACCACACTTGTCCCCCCAGCTGACGATGCCCCACAGGTAAGAGAAGCCCAGTTCATCTTCACAGACCAGAGGACCGCCGCTGTCGCCCTGACAGGAGTCCACGCTGCCGTCCAGGTCACCTGCAAACACACACACAAAGACACACCGACACACTCCATTATAAACTGTGTGAGTGTCCTCAGGTCACTGATGACATCCACACTCACCTGCACACATCATTCCTGGCTTGAATCGGTCATGGTAGAATCTCTGACAGTCATCGATGAGCGACACGTTGGCCCAGAGCAACACCTGAGCGGCTCGACCATCTGCACACAAACATTACAATAATCCAACACAATCAATAATTAGAATAACTTGTCTCACTTAACGACATTCAGTCTGACTCAAGAAATGAGTCAGACTTACGGTTAAGTTACAGTTCTTTTCTTAACCTTTGACGTCACAGCCGAACAGTAACGTACAGACCTTTGGTTCGTCCCCATCCCGAGATGCTGCAGGTGTGGTTGGGCTGGAAGAGTTGCGTGGACCAGGGAACGCAGACGGCGCTGATGGCCGGATTCTCCACGAAACATCTGTCCTTCTCGTATGGAAGCTTCTTCAGCTTCACAAGAGCAATGTCGTTCTCGTACGAACTGGCGTTGTACCTGTTAAAAAGTCACCAAGTCATTTCTGTGTCCAGTGTGTTCGGTCAACGTTTAAGTTTTAACGACGACTGCACAGACAGAAAGATTCGTACCTGGGGTGGATGAGAATATCTTCAACAGGAACGATGTCCGTCGTGTTCTGAGCTCTCGATTTCTTCCAGAGAGAAAACTTGATGTTGAACGCCAGCGGGTTGGGTCTGATGAAGAGACGATTACTAGCACGACTGACTGATGAATATGTCTTTTAAAGTAAATCAGTCCTTAAAGTGCAAATCTGAAGAAGATTCTGGACCTTAAACTCAGTTAGAAAAAACCCATTCTGCCTAAAATAACAATATGAAGTGACAGTTTTTTGAAAGTCAAGTGGTAGCACTTGTTTTAGCCTAATATTTCATATCCCAAAAGAACAAACAAGCGAAGATTTTAAAGTTAAATGTGAGAAGAGGAAAGTTTCCTGAACTCTCCGACAATCAGGATGCTAATATTTCATGCTAATGCTAACACCATAGATATATATATAAAGGCTAGATGTCTCGGCCAATGGAGTCGAACGTCCGCACATGGCGGCCATCTTGCCACAGGCAGCTCGCTCACCCATAACATTGTGTTGTAGTGGTACGTACTTTTTAAATAACCATAACTTGCTAAATTGTTAACCGATTTTTAAACGGTTCGGTTTGTTACAAACGTCAGAGATGTAGTTATGACACTGCATACTTATGAATAATTGTTATTTTCTAAAAAATAGAATAATGTTCTATGTAGGTACAAGATATCCCTTTACAAATATACATCAAGAACCCTTTTTAACCCTAACCTTTTTTTTTATTTAAAAAGTACATGTACCACTACCATCACAATATTATGGGTGGGCAAGCTGCCTGTGGCAAGATGGCCGCCATGTGCGGACGTTCGTCTCCGTTGGCCGGAAACGCGGACGAGACATCTAGCCTTTATATATATATATGGCTAACACGTCCTTGTTTACCTGACGCAGTGAGCAGCGGTGATTACCCAGCAGCCCCCGATATACGCTCCACCACAGTTGATCTTCTTGTTCTCCTCCAGAGCGACCTGCCACTGGATCTGAGTCTGTATACACACACACACACAGGTTTATATATAGTGGTATTAATAACTGGGTGTGTAGATACAGTTAAACAGACAGCAGTGTTTCTGACTGACCGGTCTTGCCGGGACTCCTCCCACCACCCTCTTGACGCGGTGGCCCCGCCCTCGCTCGTCCACCTCCTCGTCGTCCACTGTGGTCGCGTTGGGAATCCCACACTGTAACTTGGACTCCAGCTGCTCTCGGCTGAGTTTGATCTCTAGGCACGAAGAGTAATCAGTTTGAAATCCATCCATCCATCCAACCATTCATCCATCCATCCATCCACATATTTATAAAGCCATAAAGTATAATATCAGCTCTTTGAATAAAGTTCTGAATGCTTCACGTTCAACGTACCATCATGAGGAGAGATCAAATCTGAAATAAGGAGAAAAACAAATCTAATCAACAACAGCAACCATTTGAACCGAGTGCTGAGTTCCCATCCCGCCTCACTGTACCTGAGTTGCTGGGTATTTGCTTGCTTGATCCTGTGGAAAGTAAAAACACTTAAACACATCAGAGTTCTGTTTTTGTTGTACATTTACAGTCTAGTAGAAATATTTCTATTACTGGACTTCATAATTCAACGACATAAAAAACATCAGAACATTATGTAATTTAAACTGTCAGTGTGAGAGAGTGTGTGTAGCTCACTGTTGTGTTTGGAAGATTCGTCTTCACCGTCCAGACAGTCGACGTGTCCGTCATGAACAGAATCTTTATGAAGACACACACCCGTCTTACACAGCAAACCACCGCTCCTGCAACCTGACAATACAGGGTTATTACGTGTGTGTGTGTGTGTGCATGTGTGTGTGCATGCGTTTACTTACCTTTGCAGCACATTTCATCACTGCGGTCGCCACAGTCATCCACTCCATCACATGTCTGGGTCAGAGGCACACACTTGCTGTTTGCACACGTGAAGCCGCAGTCTTCTGAAATTAACAAATACTAAAGGTCAGAAAACGATTTATCCATCCATCCATCCATCCATCCATCCATCCATCCATCCATCCATCCATCCATCCATCCAGAGACCTGTCGGGGCCTGTGACGGGTCATAACACGTTGCTGTGGCGACCTGCCTCCTTCCGATCTCCATCTTGTCGTAGATGACGCACTCGGACAGGGATTTCTCGTAACCTTGGCAGCGGATGCTGACGCAGGTGGGTGGGAACTGTTTGCCTGGATGGTCTGTCGTCAGGTTGGAGTACAAGACGGAGCCAGCGACCGCCGCGCCCCTGTTCACGAGACGTGTCGTCAATCCATGTTCCACATTCACATCTCACTATACATGTGTGTTATATGAATGCATGTCTCCTCTCACAGTGAATTCCCTTGTTCTTTGCAGGCCACGTTAGCTGTCGCCATGTCCCACAGCTTCTTACAGATCAGGTGCTTCTCAACACCTGTTTGGCTCTTGTCCGGAACCGAGACGCTGACGACTCCGGTCTCAGAATCGATCACAGTCCCGATCTCCAGAATATTCTCTGTGTCAAAAGAGAGAAAGACAACGGTGAAGTTCACTTAAAACATATAAACAACTTATACGACAAATATGTGACAAATTTGTTTGTTGGAGCGGACCTGCACAATTGTCACCAAAGTAAGACATGGCAGGTTTCTTAGTCCGACAAGAGACCGCCATCACCTGGGAAAAGATTGGTATTGTTATTAAAGATGATCAGCAAATGTATATGAAGACGATCTGGTGGAGATGAACTTTGATAAATACACTTCCTTTATGAGTTGAATGTATAGAAAACTATAAACATGATCTAAATCTAAACTCGTTTCCGTCCCCGTGGAACAGTGGGATCGAACCTGGCAGTAGGAGCGGTACGTCCTGTGGTCTCGACCACAAACCGGCTTCACGTCGTCAGTGGGACACAGATACGGAGGTTTACAGGAGCACTGTCCTTGTATGCAACGTTCCCACGGAGGACAGAACACCAGGTCACATGATGCACGAGTCAACCTGGTGAACACACACCAACAATCTGAGTTTATTCACACACGTCATCACAGAGAATCTATTACAGATATGATGCTTTCACAGGCAGGTCAGCATTTATCTTTAATAGATACATATATATTTATCTACATATTAGTGTGTTTAGATGTATAGTTTATATATAATGAACAAAAACAATCATGCAACCAACGGAAGAGGCTCAGAGGGTCGGTCACTGACTTCTTCTCCAGACACTCAGGTGAACCCAGGAACTCGTCTTCTTTCTCCTCAGCAGCTGTCGGGGTCGGGGTCGGCGAGGGGGCGCCATTGACCTCAGGGGTCTGACCTGGGATAATGAGCTGATGTCTCTGTTGGATCTGCTCTATCTGAGTGACAGCACCAGCACATCATAACCAGCAACAAGTCATCCAACTTCGAAGGGTCATATTTAAAGATACTTTTCAATCATTTATCAATGGTATCATTAGTTAAATCAGTTTAAAGGATTTTAAATAAATTACAATGACCTCCAAGTGTAGCAGTGATTTCTAAATTACAATTATATAAATCAATAATCATAATGCAATGATAAAATACATATTAGCGTCACTCTATATTCTACTGTTACTTTAGTAAAAGGTTGCAGTATAACGTACATGTTATTATAAATACTATGATTCACTGTATTTAGCAACATTTTACCTTCCAGTTTCTTCTGCTCTAAACAATGTCAAATAGAAATAACTGGAGAATCGGATTTAAAAATGTTTTACTCACAGTTTCAGATTTGATGACGAGAAGAAACAGCGAGAGAAGAGAAACTCCGACTGATCTCATGATGGACTTCAGCTTCGATCAAAAAGGTGTGATAGAAATCTGGAGATTCAAGAGGCTGGAAACAACAAAGTTATCAACATGTATTTAATAAGGGGCTTTCTGCAGAAAGGACCAACACTCCAAGAGTCCTAAGGATCTCAGAGTGAAGATGCAGAACAGTCAAAAACACAGATCTTATAAAGGAGGACTGAGGTCTGTCCCTCTGAACCAATCAAGGAAGGATCATTGGGTGGGGGAAAGAGAGGAATCTAAATACAACAGCTGATTAACATGTGTTTCCTAAGGTGATAAGAAGACATACCCCCCTTCCTGTGATGGGTAATTAAATCACAAATGGTCTCACTGTATTCACGTCACAAACAGTTCCGACCGTAAAACAGCTCAAGTCCTAAACATTTGGTCTATGTAAATACAAGTCATAAAAGTCTCTTGAAAAGGCTTCAGACACTTACTAACTAAATACAAAATAGTTTGTTAACCGTGCTTAGTTAATTTTTCTACTACAAAGGTTTTCTCAGAAATGTTAAAAATAAAGACCAACCTCCGTGCCGCAGACACAGAAACACTTTTTCTCTGTCAGCAAACGACTGATTATCTCTTCTGTCGTCAATCATTAGCTCGTCTCATCAATAAGTTCAGACTCTGACTCAACTGATCCGTAAACCACGCGGTGGAAAACCCAGATTCCTGTAACAACTCAAACACATACGGCACACGGGGGCGGAGACACTACTGAAGGACATCTGTTTTTTAGATTTCCTGCGAACATGAGGAACCAGTTCATAATTTTTTGGGCATTTCAAGTTTAGAAATCTAAAAACTATGCTGTTGAATTAAATGTTGAAGCTCTGTTGACTCAGGTGTTATCAAACCTTTCAGCCTCTTTTCCCCCTGAAGCTGCTGCTAATCTCTCACTTTAGCAACATGTATTCATTTTAAATCTAACAACCATTTGCTGTCTTCTGTAACTTTTATGGCTGAAACACAAATATCAAATTTTTGGACATTGTGGCCCCCTCTCTGAGTCTCGTGACCCCCCACCGGGGGCCCCACCCCTGGTTTGGGAACCACATTGTATTGACTCTAACCACATCCTTGATTTCTCCTCAGAGGCAAACAAGAAGTTAATATTTATACACAAGTTTCATTTTATTTTACATGCACTTTAAATGTTCTTGCCTGTTTATTGCCTCTTTTAAATATTATACATGTTTTGATTTATCTGTCTTCTATTCTCAACTTCTCTTAATTTTTACATTTGAATTTGCTTCTAGATCTTCTGTTTTTTCAACTTGTATTCCCTTTAATAAAATGAAAGAAGTCACCGCAAGAAACTTAAAAATAAAGAAATAGAAAATAAAACATATTAAATAAATAACAATTTTATTCTGTGAAGTTCTGTGTTGTTGTTGGCTCAGGTCACTGGAGAACACACAAGATCAACAAGATGAATCTATGTGCGTTTGTGTGTCCGCTGTGGTGAGATAAGGGAACGAGTGACACTGAACACTAATCCACAAAAAAACTACAACACAAAACAACAACTTATCACGTTAAGAAACTGCTGGACATGAATTTCTCAAACTAAAGATGATACAAGACACAATGTATTTATTTATTCTGAATGTACAGTAACGTGATATGAATGTGATCTGACTGTTTTAGAGAAAACATGTTTTATTGCTGATGTTTGACCGGCAATATTAATATTGATATTCAGGCCACAGAATTCTCCATATCTATGAATATGACAGTTATAATAAACATAAATATCTCAAATATATATCTTTTTTGTTTGGACTATCTTTTAAAGACCTTTTGTGGGATCAGTTAAACTTTGTCAAATCTAGATTATTGCTTTAAAAAATGTTCATTGCACTGTATGACTGACAAGACATCTGACCACAACAGTTAAACACCAGTAACTTCTCCTGTTGTCATAAGAATAACGATAATTAAGTGAACATTGAATAAATAAAGGCTCCAACTCACAAACATGTGACAAAACACTTTGATCAGCGATGAACAAAGACCGTTTTCATTTTATTGCACCTTGTGGATCATCATCTGTTACCGTAAAGCCTGTAATATCATTTCCTTCCGTGAAACACACAATTTACAGTCGATTCTCACCTTAGAATAAAAAAGCATTAAATATTTTCAAGAGTAACATGCAAAGAGATATATATATATATATATATATAGAAAAGACATTTTTTAACAACAGTTTCGATACAGATACACAGAGGCACTGACATGAGCACAAATGACACACAAGCCTACTGTGAAAAAAAAGTTGCAATAAGGAAAAGTGAATATTTTTGTTCTAGGACGACAACAAGATTTAGTTTATTGATGTTCAGTTTACGTAAAGCCAGTGTGAGTGAAACAAATGTCACCATGCGTCGTCCCTGAACAACTGTGAATCGAGGCAGCACGCAAAACAATATGATGCTAATTTCAAGCGTCACGCTAAAATATTAGCATAAACCAAAACCGCTGAATTATAACCGCATTGTAAATATTTGCAGAGGAAAAAAAGAGGCATTACTAAAAGATTCTTTTGTTTTTTCAAAAGATCGACTGAAAATTTGTTTTGTGACTCGAAGGCGTCAATGCACGAGCGATGAACTGGGGCGAGAAACATGCTAACATGTTGACGTTAACACACTGTGTTGCATGCTAATGTTAAAAGTTACTTTACTACTATATGAGAGAATTGAAGGAGAATATTTGTAACTTGATTCTGTTTTGGGTGAATGTTAGAGTAAGTACGTTTTGCCATCTTGGTTCAGACTACGCAGTCTCTGGGTTATTACTATATAATCCTAGTAATCTTAGGCACAAGTCGTAACCCTCAGCTAACACTGCACACGACTAAATCCTTGGTTATTGCACTGTGGAGGATTCTGAAGTCTGTTATCATCGTTTAATAGCTACTGATCAAACAATTTTTTTTTAAGATTGTTGTTTTACTGCTTACGTTTTTTTTAAGCATCGTTATCGAAAATCTCTGCAGGCAGTTTCCTAGCATTAGCAGTTGATGGAACATCACAGAAATTATTGCCAAAACTTCTTTAAAAAATGTTTGTGACTTTATCGGAAGAAAAACTCCAGAATATTTACTGCATTTGGTGAATTTTACTGCTTTGGAAGTAAAGTTTCAGAGCACGTGAAGAAAATGACACACTCAAATACACAAAAAGGCACAGACAACAAGACACACATATAATTTGGTCTTTAGGTTGATACATTCGTTATAGGGAGAAGGCCAATTGTTGCCGCTGTCGCATTTATTCAAGTTGAATTCAACTCCAGGTTGAAACCATTCCACGTTCGTTCCAGTCTTTCAAATGGAAGCTAACATACAAATAAAGTAAAGTTTTTTTCTAACCTGAGAGTCTGAACCAAGCTTCATGTGTTTGTTCCATCGTTTCATTTGATCGGGTTGGTTTTGGTTTCACGTTGTACTTTAGCGAACTGAGGAATTTAATCTGACTTACTAACGTCCTGTTGTCATCGTCTACCTGTACTCGACCCTGATTGAAAAATGAATGAAGCGCTTCATTTGGTTGCCATGGTAACATCATTATGGTATTACTACCAGCATCAGCACCTTCAGGCACAGTACTCCACAGTACCGCAGTACTCCACAGTACTACAGTACTCCACACTGGTTCAAATGCACTAACTGAACGTCCCTGTGGGTCAAACAGCAGATTTCCAGCAGTGATGTGAAAACGTTTCCATCTGTTCATCCTCCAAACCGACAAAACACGAAACCAATGTGTCTCTTCAACATCATTGTGTTAATATTACATATTATTATATCACATGTACAGCATGGTAAATAGTATCAAACTACAAGAAGCCAACACACATTTGCAGGGTGATTGGGATTGATATCATAGATTGTGCTTCTTTTATTCATCAGTACATATATAAACTGACGTTGTTTAACATATATATATATATTATTTAATAGAAATAGGCCTTGTCTTCCGTGGCTAGTCAGTTTATAATCAGACGGCGTACGTCCACAGCAGTGAGAACGTTCGCAGCTCGACACCGGACGAAGACTATCGAGATGAATCTTCTGTGTTTCATTAGCTTGGTCAACAGAAGGTTGAGTGAATGTGGATCGAGTGTAGTTATAGTGAAGCAAACATTTGTCAAAGGCAGAACTGAGTCATGTAGATAAAATATTTTCTTTCAGTCAACAAAGAGCCACACGGACACCTTTCATTTCTCAAGGAGTGTAAAATAAATACAAATAAACTTTCTCATAAGCTGCTCTGCCTCTGAGAGATGAAACTGAAACCACACCTGGACACAAAATCAGCGAGAAGTTATTTGACGGCACAGATTATTTTATACTGCTGCTAAATGTGTGCGTTTACAGCCATTTGCTTGTGTGTGTCTGTGTGTGTGTGTGTGTGTCTGTGTGTGTGTGTATAAGCCACGGTTGGTGAGAAGGCTGTGATGACGTGTCCACAAACACCCTCATTTGTGTATCATGTGCAGATGTGGCATCATTTGAGATTTTAAAAAGGCAAAGTAAAAAATAAACAATAAAGCTTTTGTGTTCCTGCCCCCTTCTATTAAATCAACACTATGTAACTTGAATAGATCAACAGCGCCCCCTGGGGGGAAACCTTATCTGTGTTCCATTCACTCAACCATCAAACTCACTTTAATCAAGCTGCTGGTTTAAGGTAGAAAAGTTACATCGTGTTGATTTAACATAAAAACACTGAAAGTTCTTCAGGTGAGTTGAACCGTCAGTTTAAGGCCATGATTTGTTGCCTAGCAACAGAACCATGAATCTGCTCCACCGATAAAAAACCTCTGTGAGATACTAAAAGGACGTCGGAGGCACAAACTTAAATAACCTCATTCTTCCAAAAAATAAATAAGTTAACAAATAAAATTTCATAAGCAGTAAAATAAAAAACCTGTGGTCATGTGAAAACCTCGACACACGTCGCTGCTTCGTTAAGTCACGGCCACAGCGGAGTGAGAATCCCTGGATTCATGTCTGCGGCTGCAGGACTCAGAGATCAGGAGTATTATGGGGTGCCGACTGGTGATCCTCTGAGGCTGTTGAGGGCCGCGTGGATCCTGAAGTGCAGTCTGGACTCCATGGAGTAGTCCTTGTAGTTCGTCCTGAGGAAGAGACATACAAATATAGATCTTTTTGTCCCCATGATAACATCTGCACACTTCAGGAAAATAACTGTATATAATATATATATATATTTATTTATATATTTTCAGGTAGTTTATACGAAAGATTTTTACTTACTTGGCATTTTCAATGTACGACGTAGCCTTGGTGAAATCTCCTTGTTGTTTATACAACAGACCCAACTCATAGAGAGTGAAGGGAACCAGGTAGTGGTCATATCTGATGCGACTCTCACTGAAAACACACACACACACACAGAGTTCATCTCACACCTTCACAAGATTAACAATGTGTGTGTGTGTGTATGTGTGTCTGTGTGTGTGTGTGTGTGTGTTACCTGGAGAGGACCTGTGTGAAGCAGAGCTCCGCCTGCAGTAACCTGCCCAGATGTTTCAGACAGAGCCCCTTCAACATCTGGACCAAGCAGCTGTCGTCTGGATGAAACTCTGATGGGTCTGAATAAAAGAGACACACACGTCATGTTGTGTATCAGCTTACGAGCCATAGATTTACATATTTACAATAAGAGGATCGTATAGACCCTGGGGGATCCCTGATCTACAGTCTAAGCACAGTATTAGTAGCACTGGTGGTTTTCAAACGTACTGGTGTTGTTAAGTAGCTCCTCCTCCGCCGCCTCGATGGTCACCAGCAGAGCCTCGGTGCTGTCGGGTCGTTTTCCCACGATGGTGAAACCGTTCCAGACGTACATCATCTCCTACAGAGAAAACTGTTACTTCAGAATATATGAACAAGTTGATGATCGGCCAATTAGAGCTGTCCACCAGATGACAGAATCTTTAATTGATTCATCAGATGTGTGTGTATGTATGTGTGTGTGTGTGTTTGTGTGTGTGTGTGTGTGTGTGTGTGTGTGTGTGAGTGTGTGTGTGTGTTTATACCAGAGCCGGGATGACCAGAGGCACAGGTTGAGCAGATTTGTAGCGTCTGGACTTCCTCACGGCAAATTTCTCAGTTGGGATCGATTTCCCTGCCAGTCGCTGTTTCAGCCCCTCTACCTGACTGCACACACACAGACACACACACAAACACACACACATAAACACACACATATACACTTAATATGAAGTCACTGATCATCTGTATAATCATCTCAATATTGATGATTGTAAATGTGAAATTCACCGCAGATAAAATGAAATCTTTAATGTTTTCAAGTTAAACATGTCGGCAGACTGACCTGAAGAGCTCCACCACGTCCTCCCCCGTCTTCTTCACTTCCTCCTCTGACATCATACTGAGGATGGCGGCCTTCTGGTACACATAGATGGCCTGGAGAGGAGAAGAAGTGGAGATACTTGGATCGTCCCTCATCTAAATGATCTAAAAACGTTTTATTTCTATCATAAATATAAACCCAGGTTCTGGATGTCCTCAGTTTGTGCAGGTACCTTGGACCAGCGGCTCTCCTTGCACAGCAGGTCAGCGTAGCGGTACGCCTGCTGCCACTCCTGCTGGTACGAGTGGGTCCACATCAGCTCCCAGTAACAAAGATGGTGGATCTGCTTCCACTCCTGCTGGCTGCTGATACACTCCTCGTATCTGGCCCGGGCCTGAAACACACAACTCCGGTTAAAAGTCAGAACAAATACATTGAGGCTGCTTGTGTGTGGACGGACATATAGGAAGGAGAGTTTCAGACTTTTGGAAAAAAGACATTTGGAAAATAACTGAGAAAGTAAAGATACAGAAAGGTGTGTAATTGTTTTACAGACCTTCTCAAAGTTTCCTCGCAGTGTGGAGATGCGCGCAGAGTAGAAGAGGATAATGGATCCCTGAAGGACGGAGACGATCATTGTACAACTTCTCTAATGTTTCACTTTCAGTGGTTCTACAATTAAAATCCAGAGATTAAGACTAAAATGTATGATTATCCTTTTGTCTGTTTCAAACTCATACAGACTTAATTTTCGCTAAATGACACATTTGTGTAGCTGAGGACTCGTGGACTTACTTTGGGGTATTTGTGTTTGTACGGCTCCAGCAGAGCTTCAGCCTCCACCAGGTTCCCCTCCCCAGTTCCTTATCAAACACAACATCCACACTGTTACCTTCAGACATAATCACAATACTCAGTACATGTACCAAACAGGCTCCGATTAGCAGAATGCACAACTTGGGAGTTTATCAACACAAATCCAGGCACAGCTGTGGAGCCGGATGATTCTAGTGCAGGTTAAATGTGTGAGAAAAGGTTGAGTGTGTGTGTTTTTTCATACCAAGTATCAGTGAGACGTATGTGTGGTAGAAGAGCAGAGTCAGAGCGGAGAGGATCGCCCGCAGACTGTGACCCGAGGCTCCCTCTCTCAGCTGAGACAAACCGAAGCCCTGCACGGACACACAAACAAATCTCTCGTGAAACCAAAGTCTTCATTCAGGAGTTTCACAATAAGAGCTTTCTGTGGTTTATGGGCATTATCACCACTTCACTGGAAGACTTTTCAAGAAACTATTACCACACATACATTATCATTTATTAAAAAAAAGTTGGAAGATGAACTGACCCTGTTTCCTGAGAATCCAATAAACTCCAGCAACCTCAAAATCCTCTGAGGAAGGAGAGACAACATCTAAAGAGACAGACAGAGAATATTAACACATTATAAAGAAACTGCATCTGAGAGAGTAAGTTTATATCTGTGATTCACCGAGTTACAGTGTCAACGGAAACTAAATTAACAGACTCAATTATTAAGAACAAACAGTTCATTTTCCACTTAAACTCCTCCTGTGTGGGACGTGGAGGTGAACCAATCAGAGCAGTCGCTTTAAAACAACTCACCAGGTTGAAGGACCCGATGCCGAGCTTGACTCCGCCCTCAAACTGTCTGAACGAATCAGACTGGGCGGCCAGGCCCTGATTGACATTCAGCATGTTCTGACATTCTCTATTGGAAGACATGGAACATACACAATTAGACAAGAACATCTGGTTACAGCTAAATTTAAAACAGGGACAGTCAGAACAAAGCTTAGTGGACATCTATGAATCTACAGGACACATTTGTGTTTTAGAAGAATCAGCGAGTTATTATTATAATGTTTTAATGTTTGGAATAAATCACTCACTTGTAGATTTGGTAGCTGGTTCGGATCTTGATTCCTCCTTTGATAAAACTGATCATGTTTTCATCCTGGAAAAAGAGAAGAATAACGAAATAATGCATATTCTGTCAAATCTTCACATTAGTCTGCCATCTAGTGGCCATTTGACGAACAGCACCAAAGTTCCTTTTGTAATATGCCGTGACTTGGTACCTGGACAAACGTCAGCGTGGCTTTCTGCAGGAGACACTCGGCGTAGCAGATCTCCGCGTGCATCTCCTCTGCAAACACACAAACACAACACAATTACCACATAACGCTCTTCCTGCAGACCACAGCTGTCAATCAAAGCATGTGGGCGGGGCATGTGCCTGCTGACCTTCCTGCAGGTTGGACTGTTTGCTGATCAGACTGGACAGAGATCCAACCACTGAGTTCTTCTTCCTGAACCTGGAGAAACAGAAGTAGCGTTTATTACTTGTTATTTAAAAAAATTAAGCTTTAAACTCTTTTACAGTACCAGTATAAACTCTGTGGAATACACCAGTAGGAAGTGTCTCACCTCTGACAGGTCTGTAACGCCTCCTTGATGGTTCCCATGGCGGTCTGGATGTCACTGTGCTCAAACGTCATGGTCGCCTGCATCACCAGGATGCTGCTGTATCCCAACGCATGGTACATACTGTTCTTCCACCTGCACGCACACACACACACACACACAAACAGACACACACACACACAATTATACCTTGTTATCAATACATCGTAATCTGATATTTCTGTAAAAGACTCATATTGGACAACAGAAAAATCAGTTTATAGCAGTTTGGTTTTGCAAAAGAACACAAACACACAAATGCACAAATTTACAAACTGACACACACTGATAAGTTGCCCTGGTTACCATGGTCTGAGGAGGTCCAAGGCCTCAGAGAACTTGTCGTTGAGCACCAGGTTGAGGGCACACTGAGTCTCCTGGATGGCTGTCTGCATGTCCATGTGACCCGCCCTGCACACACACACACACACACAGGTTGTTAATATAAATCATTTATCAGAGGAGGAAGTGACTGAAAGTGAAAGAGACTGGCACAGACAGGAAGTGATGTGCAGCTGACAGACACACACACACACATCCACACACACACACCCTGAGCATGCATCTGTGTGTTGTACTCACACAGGTATCCGGTCGTAGGCATCTTCAAAACAGTCCTAGAAAACACAGACGCACTGATTAGATTCGACCTCCAGATGAAAACAATATTATCAACACAATATGCCTCTGATTGGTCAGCTGGACCAATCCTTGGTGAGGGGCGTGTCAGACTAGCTGCTAGGTGTGGGTTATACAAATATGGGTGATTGTGATGTCACATTACTCGACACTCGAGGAGGCTGGAGAGGTCATGAGTGGGGGTGAAGGATCACACACATTCACTCTCTCCTCACCTGAACCTGAAGCACCACAACTAAATGACTGTAAACTGTAGAACTAGGTCTGAACTGCCCTTTGACCTTGTGAGGACCAGGCCAGTAGTCCCTCATAGCAATGGAAAGAGATGAACAAACCAGTATGTGTTGTAGTTTTGCATGAGCAGGTGAGCTTGAAGGCAACAGCACTGATTTATCTCTCTCACACACACACACACACACACACACACACACACACACACAGACACACACACACACATACACACACACACACACACACACACACACGGCCTCTGGAGCCAGGCTAATAATAGCAGCGGCCCCTTACATAATAGCAAACAGCTGCAGCCGCACACACTTCGACCCACTGTAGTCACACACAGACGACCACACAACAACCCTGTGACCCAGGCAGACACACTGCTGCTGAGGGTACACACAACAATCTGCTTTACAAAATAACACATTGTATGTATGGAAGATAGGAGGACTGATTCATTTACATATACAAAATAAAAAGAGGAGTGGGAAGATGGAAGGAAAGATGGAGGAAGATTCTCAGAAACATTGTTTAATAAATCAGTGTGAATCCAAACAAACACTCGTCCTCCTTCTTCACACCTCATCTTTCTCTCTTTCTCTCTCTCTCTCTCTCTCTCTCTCTCTCTCTCTCACACGAACAGATGCTCTCTGTGACTTTACCTCACACTGTGTGTTATTATACTAGAATGTTGTTAAACCAGACGGTCAAGCACATTAACACAATGGACTGAAAATGGAGATTCGCAGCCTGTGCAGTCGAGGAGGTGATGAGCTTAACAAGATGCTCGAGATATTAATGAATTAAAAACATAACGTGAATTGATCTAGTTTTTTATTCCATTGATAAATTCCTGAGTTGTTTAGTGTTGTTTGATCAACAGTTAAAAACAATCAAATACTCTTTACCTATATCAAACAGGACGAAAATCTTAAGTCGTCTAATTTTGATGGCTCTCCCCTTCCTGTTGCTATGGTTATGCTTATTCCTAATTGCTTCTGATCCGTCACATGACTCGACTACCAGTGGTGAATACAAAGCGTTGCTAACACTTCCTGTCAGTAAATCTTCCACCTCATCATCTCTCCTAGAAAATAAATCCCTTCTCTCACTTTTCACCCTCGCTGCTCCTTCATTGTTCGGAGCGTTTTCTGTAACTAAGAGACCAACAATCTACTTCCTGTTTACACCACATACCTGAATGGTCATGTGACATGTTTTCAGGTGTGTTAATGTGGACGATTTCTGATACAGAGCTAAAACAATGTTTTGGTTTTAAAACATTTACCTCAGGGACGAGTGGTGTCAGCTAATTTATTGATGGTTTAAACTTTGGTGATATATTCCAGTGACTTAATAAAAAATGTAACCTGGTTCCAGGAGGAAAACAGGAGTTGAGGAAAAAGCAGCCAGTGTGTGTTATTACACACACACGGAGAGGTCAAGGTCAGAGGAGCTTCTCTTGTGACAGCAGCAGCTTCTTATCAATTAGTCAGAACCAACACTCTGTGTCCAATTACCAAAGGGACACGTTAACAACGGAGGGAGGGTTGGTAACTCCCAAACAAATGACTTGACTTCCCTCGCGGACCTTTAAAACCTGTCAAATGATACAAAAATACCAGAAAACATTATCAAAAAACAAACTTAAACTCTTCCTGTGACTTTTTGAAGTAATTTAAGAGCCTTAAAAGCCACTTAAAGAACCTGAGGAATCCCTCACTGACTGATGGATCATCCCTTAATGCACAAAACCTTTCCTACGACACATCCTCTTAATATATAAGAAAGAAAAATGCTTAAACCTAAAATCTTAAGCTTTCTGAGCCACAAAATTAAGCTCTTACTAATTCCTTAAGGGATTTTAGTGGAATTTCACTGAGGAATCCAAAGCATCTTCAAGCGCCTCAAGCCTTTGGGAGCTTTTACATTTCCACCAAACCTCTGGATTCTTCTCAGGGAACCAAATAAACCTGAACCCACTTCAGGTGTTCTTTGTTAAATCTGAAGTCTGGATGACTCTTATACTGAAGTGCTGATAAGCAAGGTGCAGCTTTTATTCTTTAGAGTCAAGCTGCTCCTTGGTCAACAATTTACACTGTATGAAGCAGTGCTGTGTTTACCCTGGGGGTGTTTTTTACATTCCATTTATACCTGTGGTGTTTGAACAGTGACATCACAACAAGAGGTCAGAGGTCGGGGCAATTGAATCCTCATTGGTCTCAGCAGAACGGACGATACACAGCTTCGGTCTGTGATTGTGTTTCTTTTTGTTGCGTTGCTGAGAAGCGAATTTGGACAAAAACATTCCATGGTGTCTAAGTGTTTTATTTGAACACAGCTTGTCCCACATCCCTCACAGCTCAACCCAAGTCAGCTGAATTCCTGTTTAACAAGATGAGTCGGACACATGGAGGCTGACAGAGGAGGGTCTGTGAGCTCAGATGAGGAGATGAGCTGACATGAGGCAGAAAAGCCCAAACACTCAGACTCCACATCGTCCACATGAAGATTCAAGAGGCTGTGGAGCTTCTGCAAACACAACACATTTCCTGTAAAGTAATAAAAACCCTTGATGACTCATGTATTTTCATCAGGTCCCATGTCAAAGCTCAAACCTCCTAAAATTCCCTCATAAAACATCTAGGACACCTTTATGGACCCTGATGACAAACTAAATGACATAACAGCTTCTCAAGGTCCTCCAGACCTTTTTAAAAGCCATGGACACTTGTGCCAGGATTGATTGGACAACCTGGAAAACCTCTCTCATCTCTTCAACTATCCTGGAAGGCCGTGGACATCACTTAGCACTGAGTAACCGGAAGATGTTATTCATATCGTTCAGTAATTCTGCATCACAATGAACCTGAATGTAGGTTCAAGCCTCAGAAGACAACCCTCGTCTTCTCACTCAGTCTCCTGTGTTTGTTGTGTGGAAAACAGTCTGTGGCTGAAATCAGATCTCTCATTTACATAAGTCCGCCCACACACACTCACACACTCACACACACACACATACACAAACACACATGACGGATGGTGTCGCCTCATTTAAATCTGATTATACACTGCAGGTATTTAAATACAATGGTCAGCAGTCTGCGGATGAAGATGTAAATACACACTCGTGGGAAACATGAGGCTTGAATCTGCAGCAGAGTGACAGTGAGCTGAAGACAGCAGGAACATTATGGTCTGTCCCTGTCAAAGAACCATGTGATGAGGAGAATAAGTTGCTAATGAAGGCAGCGAGGTAAACTGTGAAATGCAGTCAAGTCAGAGGTCAACAGATCAATGCAAACACATCAATAGATCTGTGTGGATCCAGAGTTACAGTTAAACAAACTGTGGCCTCCAGAAGAACCATCACATTTCATTCAGCTGACATTTCATCAACCATGAAGGTTAAAGTAGAAAACAGCTGACTGGACCAGACTGGTGTTCCTAATAAACTGAACACAACCAGGAACAGAATGAATGTGGGATATCAGAGGATGATATACAAATAATACATAAACATAATTGATATAAATAACATAAAACCACAAACACAAAACAATAAATAAATAGAGTATTATAGGAACACTACAACTACACTGACATTACAGACATATAATTAATTTACTATCATAAGGTCGTTCGAGTCAATGTGTTTCAGGGATATATATATATATATCTATACATGAAAACAGTATATAATGTTTAAATGGGGGGGTCCCACCTCCTCCTCTCCGCTCGCTCCGTTGCCTACGTGGGCCATGTCAGTGGCTGTCCTCCCTCAGGTCCGCAGCTGGCTCCTCATGTCCCAGCGCCTCCAGATGTTTTCCAGCTGTTCGAGCCCCGAAGGCCGGATTCTATCGCTCGCACCGCGGCTCCGGTTCGGCTCCGGGTGTCGGTGACAGTCCGTGGGTTCGATTCTCCGCTGAATGAGCTTTTTCTCCGCGGAAACACACAACGAAAACACACACCTCCAGGTTCCCGTAGCTCCGCCCCTACACTGACAGCTTTAGAGAGAGAAAGGGGGAGGGAGAGAGAGAAAGAGGGAGGGAGGGAGGGAGGGAGGGAGGGAGGGATGGAGGAAGTGAGAGAGAGGGAGGGAGGAAGTGAGAGGGAGAGAAACCACATTTCTATAATGTCATATTTAGGGCCAGAGCACCGACTATTGATTTTCATTTTGGACTTAATGGCCATTTTGCCCTTTTTTAAAACGTATATATTTTAAAGAACTCCTCTTAGAGCTTTTATCAGATCAACTACAAAATCAGTGAGGGCCACAAAACGCATGCAACTCTCTATTCTTTGTGAGTACAGAATATTGCACACTAATGCTTTGGTTAATTACACTGAGAACTTGAAACCCCATGAATAGAACCATTTCCTGCCACATGAATTTACAGAATATGATGAATATTCCTTCCACTTTCCATTCCCCCTGCCCAAGCAAGAACTATCCTCATGGTGTCATATGATGTTGTCAAGTCTGTGTGGATTTTTTTTCTTTGTGCTACGTCGGGTTTGTGCGACACTTTTATTTAAAAAACTTGTGGAGGTAAAAATTACAAATGTACAAAACAGACATTTAAAGAAAACAAAGAAGAACCGGAACATCTCACTGGGTCACAAGAAAATACACAATAAAACATTTAACTTGTACAAAGTGTTTCAATTTAACAGCTACAACCTTTTGTTACCTGCTGTGGAGTGCCCATGAGCAAGGCACTACATCCACCACAGCAGTTTGAGTATGAACATTCAGGTTTTAATGAGGCTATTTAATGCTTTAACGTCAGCTTCAAATCTGCTGTTGTACTGTTCAACCTGATGAATAAAAAAATGCACATGATAAATAAAACCAGATTTTCCCATCAGCCATCTGTCCTGATCTAACATTCTGAGGAAAACAGGTTTAAAATACAGTTTAAAAAACGAGTGTTTTAGTGGAAGCAGAATAAACACTGTCCTGGTGAATATGAGTCAAGTCTACAACACAACTACAACACAAACAGGTGATACAAGCGTATTGAACGTTAACGAGAGATGACACGTAAACATGAACACAAACTGTACAAGAAATAAGCACCATCAGCTGAACAGGTGACAAACTGGTGTGGGTGTGTGTGTGATGAGGTAAACAGGTTGTGTACATTCTCATTGTCAGGGAAACGGTTTCACATCAACACCCCTCAGAAGGGAAATGGTTCAGTCCAGGTGACTTCAGGAGCATTGACCCATCAGGACAAGCCCACTGGAGCTGGAGGGGACAAGTGGACAATAAGCGTCAATATACTGTTGACTAGATATTAGATACCAATGAAAATATTAAACAAAGTAAAACATCTTATTTAAGAACTACTACTGCATTCATTCGCTTTACAAATAATATCAATTATTTGATAATTATCAATCATCATGTCATGATTACTGTGTGACAAAATACAATATTCATCATCAAGGAATAAAAACAAATCAAACAAGTTTTTACCATTTTCTATCTGCACCTCTTCTTCCTCCCCTCCTCCGTCGTTCCTCAACCTGTCCTTCACCTCCTTCACCTCCTTCCCTGCCTCCCTCCTGCAGAGCTCCACCCTCTCAGCCTCCTCCCGCTCCTTCTCCTCCAGCAGCGAGCGCAGGAAGGCGGCGCTCACCACCTCCTCGCCCTCCCCCACCAGGAAGGTGTTTTTGAAGCGGTTGTAGAGCATGGAGGACTTGTCCATGACGGCCTGGCTCGCTTTGTAGGAACGCATCTACACAAACAAAACACACAACACCACATTAGAATACTTCATCAGACTTTATTTCACAGATCTAACCGAAAGGAGACGTCATTAAATGTCTCGTTTTGTTCTAAAACCACAAACTACAATTTCATCTGATGGGAGACAAAAAAGCAGCTAATTCTCCATTTGAATTACCTTGAATTATTAAATATTAGTTCAGGTTAGTTATTAAAGAACTAGATTGTGTGTTTGTACCTTTCTCAGCGTGGCGATGAGCTCGCTGTGTCTCTGGACGTGTTGAGACGTCACGTAAACCATACTGAGCTGATCCAACGCCGTCAGACACTTCCTGAGGTCCTGGAAGGAAACACAATTGCATAACTCATTTAACATTTTACAGAATAACACTCGTTAAAGAGATCAAACTGAATTTGAGTATAGTAATAAACAGGATGTAGGATTGTGTGTTTGTGTTACCGGCTTGTCGGTCTTCAGTGAAATCCTGATGTCCCCGTGGATTCTGTGCAGAGTCGAGTCCGTCAGCGTCATGGTCGAACTCTTCTTCTTCTGCTGCTTCCCCTCCGCCACCTTCCCTCTCTCTGAGTCACTCTTTTCTTCTGCGCTCTTCTTCTCTGGTTTTGCTTCTTTGCTGGTTTCTACCTCTGCTTGTGGCGTCTGCTCCTCCTTCTGAGTTCCCGTCTCCTCCGTTTGATCTGTGGTTTTCTCGTCCTTCTGCTGCGGCTCCTTCTCGATCTTCTCCTCTTTCTTCTTCTGTTCTTTTGTTTTTTCCACCTCCTTCTTGTCCTCCTGAGTTTTCCGAGTCACTCTCTGTGATTTTGGATCTTCTTTGCTCTTTTTCAGCACTACCTCATCTTCACCGCTCTTCTTTCGTTTCTCCTCTTCGCTGCTCTTCTTCTGTTTCTCTTCATCACTGCTCTTCTTCTGTTTCTCTCCTCATCGCTGCTCTTCTTCTGTTTCTCCTCTTCATCACTGCTCTTCTTCTGTTTCTCCTCTTCAACACTGCTCTTCTTCTGTTTCTCCTCATCACTGCTCTTCTTCTGTTTCTCTTCATCACTGCTCTTCTTCTGTTTCTCCTCTTCAACATTGCTCTTCTTCTGTTTCTCCTCATCACTGCTCTTCTTCTGTTTCTCCTCATCACTGCTCTTCTTCTGTTTCTCCTCTTCAACACTGCTCTTCTTCTGTTTCTCCTCATCACTGCTCTTCTTCTGTTTCTCCTCCTCATCACTGCTCTTCTTCTGTTTCTCCTCTTCATCACTGCTCTTCTTCTGTTTCTCCTCTTCAACACTGCTCTTCTTCTGTTTCTCCTCTTCATCACTGCTCTTCTTCTGTTTCTCTTCATCACTGCTCTTCTTCTGTTTCTCTTCATCACTGCTCTTCTTCTGTTTCTCTTCATCACTGCCCTTCTTCTGTTTCTCCTCTTCAACATTGCTCTTCTTCTGTTTCTCCTCCTCATCACTGCTCTTCTTTTGTTTCTCCTCTTCAACATTGCTCTTCTTCTGTTTCTCCTCCTCATCACTGCTCTTCTTTTGTTTCTCCTCTTCAACATTGCTCTTCTTCTGTTTCTCCTCCTCATCACTGCTCTTCTTTTGTTTCTCCTCTTCAACACTGCTCTTCTTCTGTTTCTCCTCTTCATCACTGCTCTTCTTTTGTGTCTCCTCCTCATCACTTCCCTTCTTCTTCTCTTCTTCTGTGGTGTTCTTGTCTTTCTTGTCATCCATCGTTGCTCTGGCTCTTTCAGATAAACTCTCAACATCTGAGCTCAAATCCATCTTTTTATCTTCTGATTTCTTCTCCTTCTCCTTCACCTTTTCTGAGATCTTTTCCTTCTCTTCTATAATTTTTTTGTCCATCCTCTCCTCTTTCTTCTTCTTGTCGTCCTCCAACGCCACCGCCAGTGTTCCTCCCATCATCGTCTTCACCTGAAACTTTGTTCCCTGTCCACGCGTCGCCTTTACGATCTTTCCGATTATTTTTCTCTCCTCCTTCCTTTCTTCGTTTTTCTGCTGCTGTGTTTCCTCGTTCTTCTTTTCCTCCCCTGTTTTCTCGATCACTCCTTCGTTTTTCTTTCCCTCCACATTCATTTTGTCTTCGTTCTTCTGTCCACTTTGCTTTTCTTTCGTCGTCAGTTCTCCTGTTGTTTTGCCCTTTGCCTTCTCCGCTGTTGTCTTGTGGTCGGACGTCTTCATCTCGTTCTTCTCGTCTTTCTTGTTAATGTCTGTCGTTTTTTCCATCTTCCTCTCCTCCTCCTTTCCAACGTCTTTCACGCTCCTCTGACTTACTCTCTTTTTGATCTCGATCTTCTTTGCTACGTCCCCGACTCTCCTGATAAGAACAGAAAATAAAACTTAAACACTTTATCTTACAAACTTTCTTTAACTGATGCGTGTGAGTTTTTCTTACTGCGTGTTCTTCGTCTTCTCCCTCCTCCTCGTCGCTCCTCCTCCCTCCTGGATCAGACCTCGCAGAGATTTTAACAGTCTCTCCCTCTTGTCCGCCAGGTGGCGCTGTCGCTGCACATAAACAGAAAAAGATAATTCCTTGAAATCCACAGAAATGTTTTAATACGTCTTCATATAAGTTATTTTTTTATATTTTAGTTTTACCTCGTCATCCAAAGGAGATCCGGCCTTCTCCTTTTCTTTTTCTCCATCCTTTGTTTTCTCTTTTTCTCTGCTCCTGGTTGTTCTCGCTCCTCTCTCTGAGGTATCTCCAGTTCTCTCCTCTTCTGCCTGCTTCTTCATCCCTTCTTTCTTCCTCTCTACACCTACATCCAGTTTTTTCTTCTTCACCACCTCATCCTCTCTCATTGTCACCTCCTCTCCTTCATCCTTAATTTTCTCTTTCTCGGTTCTCCTCATCATCCTCACTTCTCTCACGGACAGTTCTCCCGTTTTCTCCTCTTCGATCTTCTTCTTTATCGTCTCTTCTTTCTTTCCTTCTATACCTACATCCTGTTTTTTCTTCAAATCCTTCTTTCTCCTTATTGCCTCTTCTTTTCCCTCCTTGCTTTCATCCTTTCTTTTGTCCTTCTCCTTTTCTGTGCTCCTCATCGTCCTCCCTCCTTTCTCCAGCTTCTCTCCCGTTTTCTCCTCCTCCATCTTCTTCGTCATCTTTTCTTTTCCCCTCTCGACATCTCCATTAATTTTTTTCTTCTCCACCTCCTTCTCCTCGCCTTCATCCTTCGTTTTTTCCTTCTCTGTTCTCCTTGTCATACTCAATTCTCTCTCTGATGTTACTCCAGTTTTCTCCTCCTCTGTCTTCTTCATCTCTTCTTTCTTTCCTTCTAAACCTCCCTCCTGTTTTCTTTTCTGCACTTCCTCCTTCTCTGTAGTTGTCATCGTTTCTTCATCATTAGTTGTATCCCTCTCGGTTCTCCTCATCATCCTCACTTCTCTCTCCGAAGTTTCTCCAGTTTTCTCCTCCTCCTCCGTCTTCTTCCTCACCTCTTCTCCCTCATGCTTTGATGTTTCCCTTTCTGTGCTCCTTGTCGTCCTCCTTCCTTTCTCTGATGTTTCTCCTGTTTTTCTCCTCGTCTTCTTCAGCTCTTCTTTCTTCCCCTCGACACCCCCATCCTGTTTTTTCTTCTCCACATCCTTCTCCTCTCCTTCATCATTAGTTGTATCCCTCTCGGTTCTCCTCATCATCCTCACTTCTCTCTCCGAAGTTTCTCCAGTTTTCTCCCCTTCCATCTCCTTCCTCCCCTCTTCTCCCTCATGCTTTGATGTTTCCCTCTCTGTGCTCCTTGTCGTCCTCCTTCCTTTCTCTGATGTTTCTCCTGTTTTCTTCAGCTCTTCTTTCTTCCCCTCGACACCCCCATCCTGTTTTTTCTTCTCCACATCCTTCTCCTCTCCTTCATCATTAGTTGTATCCCTCTCGGTTCTCCTCATCATCCTCACTTCTCTCTCCGAAGTTTCTCCAGTTTTCTCCCCTTCCATCTCCTTCCTCCCCTCTTCTCCCTCATGCTTTGATGTTTCCCTCTCTGTGCTCCTTGTCGTCCTCCTTCCTTTGTCTGACGTTTCTTCAGTTTTCTTCTCTTCCGTCTTCTTCATCTCTTCTTTCGATCGTTCTATACTTCCATCCCGTTTCTTCTTCTTCTCCGCCTCCTTTGTATTTGTCTCCTCTTCTTTCTTTTCCTCCTCTTCTTCTATATCATTAGTTTTCTCTCTCTCTGTTCTCTTAGTCATCCTCCCTTCTCTCTGTGATGTTTCTCCAGTTTCCTTAAGCTCCATCCTATTCATCTCTTCTTTCTTTCCCTCCTCTCCTTTCTCTCTGTCTGTTCTCCTTGACATCCTCCCTGCTCTCTCCGAAGCTTCTCCAGTTTTATTCACTTCCATTTTCTTCATCTCTTCTTTGTTTTCCTCCTCTCTTTCGGTTTTCCTCGTCATCCTCTGTTCTTTCCTCAACATTTCTCCAGTATCCTTCACCTCTATCAGCTTCTTCATCTCTTCTTTCTTTCCCTCCTCTCCTTCTGTTCTCCTTGTCATCCTTCCTTCTCTCTCTGATGTTTCACCAGTATCCTTCACGTTTATCTTCTTCTTCATCTCTGCTTCCTGTCCCTCCTCTTTCTCTCTTTCTGTTGTCCTGGTCATCCTCCCTTCTTTCTCTGATGTTTCTCCATTTGTCTCCTCCACCATATTCTTCATCCTATCCCCTTTCTTTCCTTCTTCACATCCATCCTGTTTTTTCTTCTCCACCTCCTTTGTCCTCTCTTCTTTCTTTTCTTCCTCTCCTTCATCCTTCGTTTTCTCTTTCTCCATTCTCTTACTCATCCTCCTTTCTCTCTGCGAAGTTTCTCCAGTTTTCTTAACCTCCATCTTCTTCATTTCTTCTTTATTTCCCTCCTCTCTCTCTGTTCTTCTTGTCATTCTCCCTTCTCCAGTTTTTTTCATTTCCATCTTCTTCATTTCTTCTTTCTTTGCCTCACCACCTTTCTCTCTCACCGTTCTCCTTGTCATCCTCCCTTCTCTCTCCGACGTTTCTCCAGTGTCCTTCACCTCCATCTTCTTCATCTCTTCTTTCTGTCCCTCCTCTCCTTTCTCGCTCTCTGTTCTCCTGGTCATCCTCCCTATTCTCTCTGCTTCTCCAGATTTCTTCTCCTCTGTCTTCTTCAACTCTTCTTTTCCCTTCTGTCCTCTCTCTCCCTCTGTTCTCCTCGTCGTCATCCGCCCTTCTCCCTCTGTTGTTTCTCTTGTTTTCTCCTCCTCCGTCTGCTTCTTGATCTCCTCTTCTTTCTTGCTCTCCTTCATCGTCCTCCCTTCTCTCTCTGACATTGGTCCAATTTTCTTCACCTCCGTCTTTCTCTTTAACTCTTCCAGACTTTCGTTCCTCACCATCACCTTTACATTCTTCATCACCTCCTGCTCTTTCTCTATCCTCATCCTCGCTTGTTCCTCCTCTATTCTTCTCATCTCCTCTTTCTTTCTTTCCTTATCTTTCTTATTTGTTGCCTCCGTATCTCTCGTGCTTCTTGTTCCTTCGATCTCTGGGCTTGTTTCTATGATCGTCCTCTCCTCTTTCTTTCCTTCGTTTATTTTCTCCTCCTTTTCTTTCTCGGCCGGCTTGGTCGTCATTGCTTGAGTTTCTGTCGTCATCAGGTCTTTCTTTCCTTCTACACCTTCATCTTGTTTTCTTTTCTCCTCTTCCTTTCTTTCCTCTGAGTGTCTCTCAGAGGACTTCAACTCTGCTGTTTTCTCATCCGTCGTCTTCTCTTTTCTTGTCTCTTCCTCTTCTTCTCTCCTCCTCTTAACTCCTCGACTCTCTGCTGCACTCTTTTCCTCCTCCTGTTCTCTCCGTTCTCTGTAATTACTGGACACTTGTGTCGCAGAGTTTTTCGCTTTCTTACCTGCTGCAGAAAAAAACAAAGAATATATCAGATAATTATTGAATATTACCACGAGGGAATTGGCATTGGGTCTATGGATAGATTCTTTATATACAATCATTATTGTCTTTGTCTAGTTATATATGACCAAAGTTGTGTTTGTTACCTGCAGGTGTCGCTGCAGGACTGTCAGCTGTTCTCTTTCTGAGCTGCTCTGCAACGACCTGGAAAACCAAACAAACCAAAAATTAGGCTCCGCCCAACCGAAACATTTTAGTATTAAAACTCATCACTGTTTCTATGGTAACACCCGGTTGACTTTTTCAACCTCTCAATCAGAGACTTGTGTAAACATTGCAGGTCTCGTTTTAGTTTGAAGACTCCAGGGTTGTGTTTGAATCTGGAAGAACAGAAAACGCCCTCTTCGTGATCCTTTACAAACCTCTCTCTTGTTTATCTATTGGTCGGTGTTTGTACCTTGGGCTCAGCTTTTCTGCTCCTGGTCATAGTGGGACTTGTCGCCTCTGTTTTGTCTTTGTCGTCTGTTGCTGTGATCAGAGCTTTGACAACGCTCTGAGTTTTTTTCTCGGCTGTAACTTTGCTCGGGGTCGTTGTAGAGATTTTAGTTTTCAACACGTTTGCTGTCGTCTGAGGAAACAAACAAAAAAGATACACAACATGTAGTTATTTACTCTCAAAAGGTAAAGTTTGATTAAAGGTTTAGTTGTAGTTAAATCCTCAAAAAATTACACTATCATACATAAATGGCTGTTTTTTAAAGTTACATGGTGTCGCTTTAATTCAAGTGCATGTTGAACACTTGCCTCCTTTTCATCCCTTGCAGTATTTCTACTTCTGCTGCCCCCTGCTGGTGGATCTCTGCTTGTGGTCACCTCTGACTCGACCTTCCTTCTCCTTGTCCTCACTGAGGAATCTGTCGACGTCTTCTCAGGAGTCTGTGTGGACTCGACCGTTTTCTCTGGAGCGGATCTTGATGAGGCTCGTGTAGGAACCGTTTCTGTTTGACTTGAAGCTTTGATCGGAGATGCTCTAACTTTCCTGTCGACCTTCACAGCAACAGGTTTACTCTGAGAGGATTTGATGGACGAACTCTTTACTTTGTCCTGTGTGGCTTTCACTGGTTTAGCAGGTGTCGTCTGCGTGTTGGTTTTTACTGGTATCTGTATAATCAACAGATCATAAAAAAAATATTAAACCAGGAATCAATGACAACAGCTGAATATAAAGAGGATCATTGAGTATATAAAGATATGACAATATAAAATAAGACATGAACTCAGACACATTAACATCAGAGAGGGTGAGCGACACTCACTTTGCCTCTACTCCCGATTTTGGGTGTGTTCTGGATTTCCCACATTCCCTCAGTGAAGCCTTTGATGCGAACGCCGCTGCCGTACTTCATCTTGTTCCCGACGTAAGGAACAATATTCTCTACGGGGACAAATCCTCTGAAGGGGGGGGGGCATGGAGAGAGAGAGAGAACCACACTCAGTCACACGCTGTCGATTTGTTATTATGTGTAAATGATGAAACTGTGTGTATATACATCTGATGAGTCCCGAAGAAGAAGACTGAGACTCGCTTCTTGTTTCCCTGGTCAGACTTGCAGACCTGAACACAAACACACACAACACACATTAAATATATAAACAAAAAATTCTCTCTCATGATCTCTGTGTGTGCGTTGTGATTCGTCCATACCCTGGCTGGCCAATGAGGGAAGCCCTTCATCTTGCCGAACACCAGGTCTCCTGGTTTGAAGCTGTCGTTGTGTTTCCCCGGCATCTTGCTGTTTCAGTGGGAATCGAACCAGCAGCCTGTGGACGACTTGGTGTGTGTCTGAGACTCAGCTGAAGACAGAGGAGACATTGAGAGGTTTAACTTTCTTACAATCCCATCATAGCTCTGTAATAAAAAGTGTTGCACTGAGTTAACTTAGTGCAAATTATTGACTTTTGCTGTAACATAGTTTAATACACAATAGATTAAAGTTGGGCAGTTCTTTTATGTCAAAATAAAAGTGTTTTATCTTGGTGTTCCGGTTATCTGCTGTTGCTTGCCCTGCTGTGACGTCACAGTTCGTTAATACCGCACTTTCGGTTTTAGCAGCACGTTCACCCACTGTTTACAAATACAGGCACGTTAGCACAGAGAGGCTAACTCGGCTAGCCCCAGTTAGCTCCAACAAGAGGCCTCAGATCTCAGCGCCAGTTGCGTCATTTTGTTCGTTAAACAGGAAATAAACACACAAACTCACCGGAAACCGAGCGACGCTCGCGTGAGATCAGAGAAGTGTTTCCTGGCTACAACATTTAGCTTCTTGCTACTTAGCTACGACCCACGATCGGCCGCCATGTTGGAGGAAATGCTCCCGTCACGTGATCTGCACTGTGTCTGGAGGGGACCAATCCGAGAAGAGAATTTCCTAGACTGTACCATGTTGATGAAAATCGGAGGGAGGGAGGGACCTCATAATAACAATTTATTTATTGTTAAACCAACTTAAAATGCATCCATTTTGGTATGGGGTGTAAAGTTTTGTTTAATCAAATAGCTTATTTTTTCCCTGTCTTTTATTTATGAACATTTTAAGCAAGGCTGCGATTGACAATTATTTTCATTATTGGTACGTCTGATAATTCTGTAATAACCCAAATATAACATATTAGAAAATATAAAAAAATGCTTAATTATTCCCATAAACCTAAATTAACTGTCCTCGATAACCCAAACACACATACAATATAATGAATACGACACATCAAATATTTGGTCATCAAATATTTTTATGGCACAATAAAACCCGATTGTGAAAAAGATTCACAATCACAAAATCTATATTAAGACTATAAGACCTAAAACACTGAATTTGATGTATAATGGATTAAATTAAAAAACATTTTCTATATCTAAACTTTGAAGGCAGTTTCATGTGTATGCAGTTTATTTCCTGTAATGAGCAGTTTAGTATAAACCTGTGAAAATAAAGGACGAATACTTTTTAATATGATCGTTTTTAAATAAACTTTCTTCCCCCAGTTGAGTTCATTTAAACAATGTATCAAGAAAACATAACGATCAGACAAATAAACTTAACTTATAAAAGGACCTCACTCAGGAGCATTTTGTAAAAACTTTTATTGGATGTGAGACAAGGTTTATGCCCCATATTGCTGCCAGCCACCAGGGGGACGCGTTGGCTTCACGTTTTGGAGATCCGACCTCCATCTTTATTTACAGTCCGTGGTCTGAGGTATGATACCCATTCTTTAATTGAATAATTTGATCATTGTTCACTGTACATCACACCACATTTGAGTTTCTACCCTCACGTTTCCATTCGCAAACACAGATGGTTGGGTTCAAAGTCTCAGACCTTTCACTGAGACTTCTGGGACATCAAGTTCAGAACCTACTAACGTTTGCCACAATGAAACATCCATTATGAAGTTCATGATTCAGACATTGTGAGGCAGACAAACTGTCCAAAGGCACATTCATGACAAACTCAATGCAGCTTTTTTAATCGCTGCCACTGTCACTATCATCCTCCTCTTCCTCTTCTTCTTCCTCCTTCTTCTCTGTTTCCTCTACAAGTCCTGAGAAGAAGTCGTTGTCTCCGTGGGCTTTCTTAGTGAGAGACTTCATTCGTCCGTCCTTCTTCTTCCTCTTGCGGTATTCTTTGACGGTCGTGTTGGGTAAAGTGGAAATGTCCCAGAACTTGATGAGCTGGTCGTGGCCGCTGCTGACCAGGAAGCGGTTGTCGTGGGACGTGGCGAGTTCTTCAATGGGTTCTCCGACGTGCTGCCCGATGCAGCCGATGACCCGGTTAGGAAGGAGGTTGATGGCTCTGATGGAGAACAGACACAACGTTGCCATGTCAGTACTTTATGGCCAATGAATTGTTGACCATGAGAAGTAGGAGGTTGACAATTGAACCCTGGACATAAGCTTTCAAACACAGCCAATCACAGCCCAACTCACCGGATGTATCCGTCCATGGAGGCGGTGCACATGATGTTGTCGTTGATGGGGACGATGCAGTCCACCGACTCGGCCTTAAGAGCAAACCGGTCGCTGGTGGCCCCGAAGCCGTTCCAGTTGAAGATGTAGATGGTCCCCTCGCTGGAGCCGCAAGCCACCTTCTTCCCCCGCTTCATCACGGCCACCGAGGTCAGATCCCCGCTCTGGAACTCCGACTGCAGCTCGAAGCGCCGCCTCTTGAGGTGGAAGACGCCCATGGTGCCGTCCCCACTGGATCACATCACAGGGGATCAAAGCAGCAGGAAGGGTTTTTAGGAATTGAGTTTGTCCAGAGACTGACTTCTATAGTAACAACCAGTGGAGTCGCCCTCTGCGGGTCAGTAAACACAATACAGGTTTTAGACACCTCTGCATTGGCTTCACTTCCTGGAACCAGAGTCTACTAACTTATATGTAAACAGCCTATGGATAAAACAGCCCAAAACCCTGGTCTGGTCCTTTAACTGTAAATAACAGTGACAGTAAACCAGGTTCTGTCTGCCGGGTGTTACCTGGTGGTGAGCAGGATCCTCTTGGCCTGGTCCACAGCGATGTCACTGATGTAATCGTCATGTTGTTTCAGATCCATGAACGCCTCCCCTTTCCTCATGTCCCACACCTTCACAAACACACACACACAACAACCATGTTTCAGCTCAGAGGTGCAAAGGCTACTATCACACATGTTTAAAGACCAATGGATTTAATCTGTATTTCAATATGAAAATGAAAATATATTTCCCGGACCTTCAGGGTTCCTGCATCGTCTCCGGTCGCCAGGATGTTTTCGTCCACCAGCTGCAGACAGTTGATGGGAGAGGCGTGGGCCCCTCGGATCCTGGACACCAGCTGCCCCCGCTCCACGTCCAGCAGGTGCACGGCCTTGTCCCGGGACACGCTGTACATCTTCAGTCCGTCCGCGGTGAAGCGAACCTGGCGGCAGGACTTCATGTGATGCCCCGAGGACCACAGCTCCCGGTTCTCCCCCTCCGTGCACGAGTACGAGTAGGCGTACAGGTCCCCGTCCACGTCCCCGCACACCAGCATGTCCCGAGTAGGGTGCAGCGCCACCGTGTTGGCGATCGCCTCCAGGTGGATGTCCTCCGGGGTGTCCAGGATCCTGGGGACCGACGGCTCTTCTCCGTCTTCATCCTCATCGGAACCCGGGTCCGGGACCTGAGCTGCGGGCTCACAGTCTGAGGATTCTGGCTCACTGGAAGTCTCTGGCGCTTCTGTATTGTCGGTTTCTGTTGCTGCGGAGCCCGTTTCAACGTGTTCCGCGGGCGCCGCCATGTTGTTTGTGTTATTCTTCTTCTACGTATTCGGTTTACAAGACTCAACGCTGCGACGGCGCGTTGCTGCCCTCTAGCGTTTCTAATACATACTTTAATTGGCTCCCCTGGGAGAAGTGTTTCTTTTTCTTTTAGTACTAATAATAATTACAATAATACTATTAAAAGCATATCAATATTTGTGTATATATATACTTACAGTCAATGGTTTGTTTTGTTCACTAAATGGACGATCCCCACTGGCCAGACATCCAGCCAATCAAAACGTCTTGCGGAAATGACGTGAGGACGCTAAAGATGGCGTCAGTTTCAAACCGCTCTGGACCGAATGTTATTGTGAGTGTTTCTAAAAGTTTACTATAAATTGTTTACGTGTTTTATTTTTTATGTTGCGATTCGATTTAATCATATGAACAGTCATGATTTTGTTAAAGTCGATTTGGAGGAAAAACAAGTTGTTAAAAGCGTCTTTGTAGTTCCCATGGAAACATGACTCGCAAAATGACAGATTTCTAAAGTGTTTCCAGACCCACAATATTTTAGATACGTTTGAACAAATATGAACACACAATATTCACTTCTTCGACTTTCTGTTGAATTCGGCCGATTCTCGATCCTTCAAAAAGCTTTTAACAGGTCGGTTGCGCTTCAGTGCTTCTGCTGCCCAGACAACCGACTCCCCAGCCACCGACACGCCCTCCTGCGTCCCTGCGGTCGGGCCCTTCACAGAAAACCACAACGGTTCATTCATTTGTTTTCCAGGCTCACTGATCTCTGCCAAAAAAGAAGCGGAGATGCAGACCGGACCAGCGGAGCGGAGGAGACAGGCTGGCCGGGGCCGGCGAGGGGAGAGCGGCCACAGCCGAGCAGAGCAGCGGGGGAACCAGCCGGTGGTCCCGGTCCCGTGTGCCAGGAGGTCCGGGGAGGAGGTGGCGAGGTGCGGACTGAGAATTAACATTTAAAATAAAGTTTTAATCTCTTTTGTGCCATTAGTAGGGTCCAAGTATTGTCATATGAATTTATCCATATTTTGTATTATTAACTGCATAATTCAATATCCAGTGAGGGATTAGATGGATGAATAGACAGATCTATGAATCCACACTGAACTTCTCATTTGTCTCCAGGCTTAAAGAAATCCTCACCGACATGAAACAGAGAGACAAACCGACCGGAGGAGGAGAGGAGTCGGACGATGAGGATGAGGAGCGAAGGAGAGGAAGGAGGAGGGTTGTCAGGGGTAGGAGGGCAGCGTCGGAGGGGCGTGAGTGGAGCGAGGAGACGGGGAGGCTGAGGTGGAGGATCAACGAGCTGGAGAAGGAGAAACTGGAGCTGACGTCCACCCACAACCAGGAGGTGAGAAACTGAGGAGAGAACTTTCAACTAAATCTGACCCACATGCTTTAAGGGTTTGACTGTTGTCACGTGATGAGATGGTAAATGATTGCATGTGTGTGTCTCCAGCTGTGTAAACTGCAGGCGGCGTTAACTCGATCCAGGTCATCAGTGGAGCGAGGAGAAGCTCAGAGGGTGGAGCTTCAGTATCAGCTGACTGTGAGTCAGAGAGACGCCGAGCGAGTGGCGGAGCTCAGCAGAGAGAAACACAGTCTGACAGGTACGTGATTCCAACGCACCCCTGAGACACAGTCATGGGTGAACACAGTGATACCAGTGTGTGGGTGTGTGTGTTTCTGTCTCAGAGCAAGCAGCAGAACTCCATCAGATGGTGCACGACCTACAGAAAGCACTGGAGATCACCCGACAGGCTCGAGAGGAGGACCAGCATGCTTTGCAGCAGGAGGTCGAGGAACGAGACAAACTGATTCAAAGTTTCAGCACCGAGAACCAACAACTGCGACAACTACTGCAGGTCACACAAATACAGAAACACAGAGATATGCTCACACACACAGATTCACACACTCACACTCTCCCTCTGCTCATCTTCAGGAGCAGGAGGAGATTCTGCAGGAGTCAGAGATGAGGATAGCCGAGGTGAAGGAGGAGGGAGAGAAGGAGGCCGAAGTGAACAGACGACAAGCCGGGGAACTGAAATACCTGATGGAGAGAGAGGAGAGGAGCAGGAGGGAGAAGGAGGTCTGATTATGAAAGAGATGAGAAAACTTCTCTGTCCCCTGTTCAGACCTTCCACCAAGTTTGCTGGAACAGGGCTGAAAACAGAACCTCCTGAAGTCGTGACATGTTCCCCTGTGTGTCGTTTCTCTGCAGGCCTCGGATCAGAGGGTGAGGAGTCTGGAATCGAACATCGAGGCGGAGCGAGCCGCTCACCTGGAGTCAAAGTTCAACTCTGAGCTCATCCAGGTGATTTTCACTACATCACACTTTGTAGTTAAAATCCGCTAAATAAGCTCTGTGAGGTAAAATCTGTCTGTGATCATTTGACCTGGCAGCTGCGGGTCCGAGACCTGGAGGCGGTAGTGGGGGTGGAGCGGTCTGGCCAGCAGGAGGCACAGTCCAGCCTGGAGCTGCTAAGGACTCAGTTCAGAGAGGTCGAGCGAGCCTACACCCTGGAGAGAGAGAGGAGCAGCAGCACGGGGCAGGCTCTGGAGCGGTGAGGTCACAACGTAAACAACACAACGTTAAATCATGTTTCAGAACCGTGCGGTATAGTGTTGTTAACACGTATGCGTGTGTGTGTGAAGGTTGCAGGCGGAGTACGATCACTGTAAGTCTGAACTCACCGTTGCTCTGAAAACGGAGAGGACGATGACCTCTGACCTCACAGAGAAGCTGGAGGAGGAAAAGAAACAACACAGTGACATACGCTCACTGCTGGAACAGGTAACACACACACACGCAGACCCACACTATTTTATTCTCTCTTCCCTATGATCGAGTTTAAATAAATCCATATAATTTCGTTTCAGTTTGATTCACCTACTAGATTAAGTTTATCTGTAAAGTTTTGATAAGAGTTTTGGTGAATTGACCCTTTAATCTCTGTGTGTGTGTTTGTTTGTGTCGGTGTGGATGTGTGTGTGTGTGTTCAGGCAGTGAAGACTCAGTCTGACACTGAGGAGTCTCATGTGAACTTTGTGCAGAAGATCAGAGAGACACTCCACCAACACATCAACACAGGTAAACACACACAGGACACAGGTTGTAGTTCCCCTGCAATGCATGATGGGAAACCGAGTCCTTCTGCTGAGCTGCTTCAGCTGCTGAAGACGACGCTCGTCACATCTCAGCTCGGACTGGACGAGACGGAGAAACAGGTGAACTTTCTGCTCCTGACGACTTTCCTCATTTTCTTCTCAACTTTTTAAATAAAGTAGTTTTTCTCCGTCAGGTCCAGGATCTACTTCTAACGAACCAAAGGCTGCAGGAGGAGAACCACACCCCGCAGCAGCTGAGCTCAGATCAGAGCAGACAGATCCAGGTCAGTGTCCAATCAACAAACCAGATCTTACTGGCAGATGAAATTATTTTATGACGGCTCCGTGGTCTGACTCTTTTGCTTCAGGTGTCTGTCAAACTGGAGGAGGAGGTGACTCGCCTTCGCCAGGAGAGCTCTGATTGGTCAACGCAGAGCCTCGGTCTGCAGGCCGAGCTGCAGAGAGAGAGAGAGGAGAGGGCGGCTGAGATCCAGAAGATGACGAACAACTACGAGAACGAGTCAAAGGTCGAGAGATTTATTATTTAGCTGTTTTTCAATCTTCTCTCTGCTCTTCACCTCTTAAGTACAGTCAATGATCATACTCTTTCTTTCTTTCTTTCTTTCTTTACTTTACTACTTCACTGTCTCGTCTCTCGACATCATAACTTTGTTAAGTTGAAAGTATTGAATTACCCTGATGAAGACGCTGAGTTAATCTCGTAGACATCGTCTCTCTCTGTGTCTCAGGCTCGTCTGTCCTTCCTCCACGGTCTCTACCAGCGCCTCCTGGCCGGCTGCGTCCTCCTCACTCAGCCCCACAGCATCCTGGGTAATTTCACCTGGACGGAGCTGTGTGATGTCATCAGCGAGCAGGTTGACCGGCTGAGCTCGGACCTCCACAGGGCCACCGACAAGGTGAGTGTCAGAACAGGAAGTTCTAACATCCGTGTTGGGTTAGTTTTCACCTGTCACCGTTGTTCTTCTGCAGATCGACCGCCTAAAGAGCGCCTGCGAGAAGAAGAGCGTGTGCATCCGTGCACTGCAGCGCCATCAGCAGCGTGCGTTGTCTCGTCTGGAGGAGGGCGTGAGGAGGAGGGAGGAGGCCTGGAGCAGCCAGCTGACCCAGCTGCAGAACGAGCTGCAGGTAACAGACGACTGACTCCCCTGCAGCGACGCTCAGAGCTGAGTCAGCAGAACTAAGCTTTCACACTACCGTCCCTTCAGTTAGTTTCAGACTCTGAATCATCACTTACTGTCTCCATGAGGAAGAACTCACTTCACAGCAGCAGATCAGACTCTGTCAGAGATGATGCAACATCTTCCTCTTCCTCTCTCAGGTGAGTCGCTCTCAGTGCGACTCTCTACGTGATCATGTCTCCTCCTTCGAGCTCCAACGCTCCTCCTTGACCTCCGACCTCGCTCGGCTCCGGGGTCTCCTCTCTAAAAGCCGCAGGGAGTCGGCCTCCCTCCTGTCGGCCTGCACCCTGCTGGCCGGGGCGATGAAACACACCCACCACCGCCTGGGGACGCTCTGTGAGCAGAAACGCCTCCTGTGCAGACGCCTGGCGGAGAGGGAGGTGCTAGAAGAGGAGGTGAGGAGGCTGGCCAACGCTCTGGGAGACGAGGAAGACGACGAGGAGGAGAGAAGAGGGAGGATGGCGGTGAGGAGGTGGAGGAGGAGCGTGTGGGCGGTGTTGGCAGTGAGGAGGTGGTGCACACTGGCTAAAGAGACGACGGTGTTGTTGCGGGTGGAAAGAGGAGGCGGGGCTCCGGCAGTGTGTGTCTGTGGAGAGACGGCTACGGCAACACGGAAGATTCAAAACAAACCAGGTGCAGGTCGATGACCAGTTCATGAAAAGAGTTGAACTGTCATGGGAGACGATTCCAGTTGAAACATTTTCTAAACTCTTTGTCTACTTGTTTGTTAGATGAGGACGATGGTGGTGATGAAGGTCGTGAAGGTGTGTGCGCTCGGTGGCTTCGCTCTAAATGCTTCTCCTCCATCATCATGTCCTGCATGGCCGACCTGCAGGGGGCGCTTGCACACACTGGTAACTCAGCCACACACTGTATGGGTCAATCACTGGGTCAGTTTGTTTGAAGTGGTTCACTGATGAGGTCTTTCCCACTCTCCAGACTCCGCCCCTCCGAAGGTGATGGCTGCAGCTCATTTGGGTTTGTCCCGCCTCCTGGATCACCTCCTCAATCAATCGGACACAGTGTCCTGCAGATTGACCCCCCCACAGCTGAACTTGAAGGTCCCTCAATAAGAAAATGTTATTATTGATTCCAATATGTTTTGGAAGGTTCAACAGGGCTCCACTCTCTGCCTTTTAAAAATGAATAACCTTCGACTTCTGCATGTGTCCTCCCATCAGGCCTTGGTGTCCACCCTCCAGCAGCACTTCCTGCTCTTCAGCCAACGGCTGCACTCGGCCGAGGTGGAGAGGCGGAGTCTGAGGGTGGAGGCAGCCAATGTGAAGAGAGGGCGGCGACAGGAGGGAGAGGACACCTGCAAGACGGTGAGGCTGCACACACACTCAAACACACAATCACTCACATACACACACACGTGCTGTCGATCCTAAGGCTGTGTGTGTGTGTGTGTGTGTGTGTGCAGGTCCCGGCTGAGCGTTTCCACAGTGTGTGTGTGGAGCTCCGTGAGGCTCTGACCAGAGAGCGGGAGGCTCAGTCGTTGATTCAGGAACAAACCGACCAGCTTCACACGCTGCAGCTGCAAGTGGACGCACACACCCGCGAGCAAAGCGACACACAACGCACTCTGAGCCACACCACACAGGTACGTCCATAGACACCTGACGCACCACTTGTGTTGTTGTGTCTTCTTGATGTGTTGTATGTAAGTACAGAAGTTTATCATTACAACAGTTCATTATTTACTGCTGGTGAATTCCTCGTCTCTCTTCAGGTTCTGTCCTCAGCTCAGCAGGAGGTGAGTCGGAAGGAGCGCTCGCTGAGAATTCTGGGTAAACACCTGTCAAGTGTTCAGAGTGAGAGGAAGCAGCTGGAGGAGAGACTGCAGCGAGCTGAGGACGAGCTGAGGGACGCCAGCAGGTAAACAACACACACACACGCAGACGCACACACACACACACACACACACACACACACACACCTTGTCTCTAAAGATGATTTTTCTTTATTATTCCCCAAACTTATCTATTTCTTCTTCTTATTGGGTTATGACCTATACTGCAGCCAGCCACCAGGGGGGCGTTCTAGAGGAATTGGCTTCACTTTTTGCAGCTGTCATGTCATCCATTCAGGACTGACTCGTCAGCGCCCCCTTGGGGAAATGCAGCCGCTCTCGTTTGACTTTGTTTGTTCTTCGTGTGTGTAATCTCTCCGCAGACATAAAGATGAACTGATCAGCGACATGAAGGCGGCAGAGACGAGCGACAAAAAGGTCAACACACACACACACACAGACACACACACACTCATACACTCACAGCCTCTTATACTAATATCTCTGTGACCGTGTTGCAGGTGACTATGTTTCCTGATAAAACCTCCCTGGTCATAGACGTGGAAACGCCTGTTACCCTCACTGGGCAGGAGGCGGAGACTAAACCACCAGGCCCCTCCCACCACAACCAGGCACCCTCTGCCTCCCCCCTCACCAAACCCCCAGAGGCCAAAATGAAAGAGAAGAAAACCACGAAGAAGAAGAACCGAGGACACGTGAAGAGCGGCGGGAGGAAATAGACTGTGAATTAGCCCCACCAAGTTACGAAACACTTTGGCTATCGTGTGATTAAGTCCTGCAAAAATGTGAATAAAAACTTTATTTATATGATTTTTTAGAAACAAAATATTTTTTCAATATGATTTTGTTTTTTATATGTTTTTTCTTTCACTGCAAATGCACCGTATGGTTGTCAGACGTGTGTCACCAACCAGCTGTGTGAGAGAGACAGAGAGTGTGTGTTTGTGCGTATGTGTGAGTGTGAGAGAGACAGACAGTGTGTGTGTGCGTGTAGGTGTGTGTGTGTGTGTGTGTCACCAAAGAACCTGGAAACGTTGACGAACAAAAGTAAAAAAAGTTTGAACCAGAAGAAAACACTTTTATTTCTGCTGCATCAGCATGACGACCCTGCGTGTGTGTGTGTGTCTGTCTGTGTGTAGGTGTGTGTGTGTGTGTAGCCCTCAGGCTTTGCCTCTGAATTTCTATTAATGTGCATATACAGAAAAACATCCTCACGCTCACACACCCTCAGGCTGTATGTGTCTGTGTGTGTGTGTGTGGAAACGTCATTTACAAAGTGACTTAAGCTGCTGTCACACACACACACGCTGGTTTGTGCTGATTCTGAGAAATCTCTTTTCCTCTGGAGATGTTTGTTCCTCCTCAGACGTTGGTTCAGACTCGACTTGTTTCTCTTCATTGCTTGAAACAAAAAAAATATTAAAATGAATCGTGAGAAAATCTTCACCAACTTGGGATTTTTATTGTTTTTTAATGTACAATCTTTCGGATGTTAGTTTTATCTTGTTTGTGGACAAACTTCATAAAAATGCCTGTGGATTAAAAAAGTTTTTCCATCTCACGGCGACTTGTCAGCGACCCTGTGACTGGTGGAAGCTATTAAACCTCTTTTCTTCATCTGTTGACTCTCCTGTCATTAGCTTTCAATGGAGCGGCTAGCTTAGCTTAGCATCACAGCCAGGACAGCTGACTCTGTTGTTTCCCTTTCACCCCCTGTGACACTCTCCCGCTCGGGGCGAGGTGACAGCTTCATTCATCAGGCGGCGTCCGGCGCTGCGGCCCGAGTTTGTCCCGCTCCCCCAAAAACCTCAGATTAAGTTTAATTCCTGCTTCTCTCACAAAACCAGAATCTTCTTCCTGCTGCATGTGACAGATCTGAAGCCGCTCGAGCAGCGATGAATCCCCTGGAGGATAACGTGGATAATCCTGAGACAAAGGAGCTGCAGCCGCCAGCGACACAACGGGATCCAAACCACCAGAGGCAAGACGTCTGAGGAACATGATCCTTCTCACGAAAACTAAATATCTAATTAAATGTCACAAAATGTCATAAAACTGCTGCCAAACCAAAACACCAAAAGCAGGAATTTGCCTCGGTCGAGTTTCCCACTCCAACATCAGGCCCAACCATCCTGCGCATGATGGTCAGGTTCTCATGGAGGAAAACTTGAATATTCACTTTTCTTTTTAAAGTATAGATCTATGTTGAAAAATGACTAGAAAGCTGCTTGGACAAAGAAGAGCTCAGTTGTAACTTACAATATAAATGTGAATAAAAAATATGTAAATATGTAAATTCTTTAATTTCCATCTGCATCGAAATGAAACAGAGCCAGCTTCAACAAATCGATGTTTTTCCCAACATTCAACTGAAAGTTCCAACTTCAACGACAGTATATAGCGATGGAGTTTATAACCTATACTGCAACCAGCCACTAGGGGGCAATTACATTTTTTGGCTTCATTTGTGTGTAGCTGTGCCATCGTCCATCTTTGTTTAGGATTTATTTTGAATTTTCAAATTCAGAGTTCAATCCCTCTGAGAAACTTAATCATGTTTCATGTTGATTTAATTGAAATGATACAAATAATTATAATAAAAAAAATGTAAACAACGTGCGTCTCACTATATGAATTCGTTTTTTCGTCTTAGGGACTGAAACACGTCGAATCTTCCTCCCAGACACAGAATAGAAATAAAATCATGAAAGTCAAAAGAAATCAAAGCTCAGGAACAAAAAGAATAAAAAGTGTCAGTGTCCTGTTTTCTCCCTCATGAATATTCACCGACGTTTTTCTTCAAAAACTCCTCGTTTCATCTCACACACTTTCCCATCGTACCTGCGACGACACACACACACTTAAACACACACACTCCTCCCAGCGGTGACGGCACCGGAGCCAAGTTGGACTCACTACAAAGAGAAACACACACACACACACGCACTGCAGTGACACAGATATAACGAGGGGAGGATCCGAGGGGTGGGGTGAGGGTAGAGAGAGAGCGAAAGAGAGAGAGGACACACACTCATAAAGTTAAACCATATGTTAAGGGACACACACACACAAAGAGCTTTAACATGTTAAATACATAATATCAACACACAAACACACAGGTTTTAGCTTCATGTAAAATTCACATCCTGCTCCTCAGAACGTTTGTTGTGACAAATGACAGAAAAAGAGACGAGGGAGACGTTTCTTTCCAAGTCGTTTTTTATTTAATCCTGTTGACAGAATAACAGAAGCTGTGTCAAGACATAAACTGGACCACAGACGTGTTCCTCACATGTTCTGGATGTTCTGCATGTGAGAACACAAATGTCTGAGTCAGTAAAATGTACCCGGACTATCCCCTGCTGCTGCTTCACATGAGCAACACAAACTCCAGAAAAGGTCCAGACACAAGTTCACAGTTCAAGTCTGAAAACATCTTTCCAGTTGTGAAAACACGACCTTGTAGATGGAGATGATTCGATTGTGAAGCACCAGATCTTCACATGTCAAACAGCAGCATGACAACATGGGACAAGTCTTCATGACGTGTGTGTGTCTGTTGATGTCTCACGATGAGAAGCAGGTGAAAATCCTGAAAGTTTGTTGCTGAGACGTCAGGTTTCCTTCTGCTGCTTCTGTTTCGAACAAAGTGTCGACCTGGTTCAGTTTAGAGACCGACAACACAGGACCAGGACACACAAAAACACACACATACACACACACAGGACAGGCACACACAGGACAGGAGGTGGTACCGCTGCTGGCTTTCAAATAGGACCCCTCTGAGATGATCTAGTAAGTAAGTGTGTCAACGAACGACGTTGATCACACAAAACCACACGCACACACACACACGCTGCTATCGTCTGATATTCTAATTAGTACGACATCAAAACAAGAAAGAGGTCCAACAACTCCCAGCAGACCCACAGCCTGTCCAACAGCCTACCTTCATTGTGTGTGCGTGTGTGTGTGTGTGTGCATGTGTGTGTGTCTTCACATCAACAATATCATAAACTTTCCAGGTTGTTTCAGCTCCAGGGAAGAAACAACTGTGACCTTTAGTTTTAATTTTATGATCTTGTGTCTGTTTGTTCGTCAACAAACTGAAACGACTCAAATATGATTCTGTCCGTTTCTGCCTTTGTCTCAAATCCAACAAACTTTCAAACTGTTTTCAGTCAAAATAAAATTTGTCAATGTGACATGAAAAGTTGACAAAAGCAAAAAGACAAATTTTGATTTATTTAACCTTGTCTGCGTGTCTGTGTGTGTGTGTGTGTGTGTGTGTGTGTGTGTGTGTGTGTGTGTGTGCGTGTGTGTGTGTGTGTGTGTGGCGGCAGGCCAGCTGCCCTACTGTCACCCTGATTCAATCTGACCCTCGGGGGGGAACCTTCCTCCCAGAGGGAAGCTGTTTCCTGGGGACAAAGAGTTTGATGGACACACCAAGGACTCACCTGCAGCTGGAAGAGAAACATCATGTTGATAAGATTAAAATGATTAATATCAATTAATAATAATTGTATTTGAAGTAAAAGTGTCTTACTTTTACTTTAAAAGTTATAATGACTCATAATGCAATTTATTCTTATACAATTCCTCATCCTCATCATCCTCCTCATCATCCTCCTCATCGTCATCTTCCTCAGTCAGGGAACAGACAAAAGAGCGAAAGAGGAAAAAAGACAAACTGAACATAAACCTTCATCCACCCAGTGATGCAGCCGTTGTCGTCCAATCACATCGGTTCTGTGAGAGGGAGGAGTCAAAGGAACCACTGTATATATATGTATAAACTGTATTTACATACAGTTTATACATATAGTTTATGTATATGACAGAAAGAGAGAGGAAAGTAGTTTTATATTCCAGAGATGGAGAGAAATGTGATTTTCTGAAGACGAAAAAGGAAAGAAAGAAACAGATCCCAGAAAAATAGAAAAGAGAAAACTGAATGAGAATAAAACGAGAAGAAGAAGAAAGTAGTTTTTTCATAATTGAATCAACAACAAACAGGTCAGTGTGTTTCTAATATTAATCACATTGATATTATTTCAAATGTTACATATAAATCCATGTGTTGTTTATTGTAAGTGTATCAATTCAAAATTAAATGTTTCTATAAGTATCTATGGATATGTTATTTAAATATCTATTAGAAAGGATCAATGTTTGATTTCCCACAAAATGATTTACTATAGATTTATTGTAGATGAACTTACAATATAATAATATTTATAAAAAAAACTAAATGTTCTACCTACTAAAATAATTTAGTAAGTAACTAGAATAATTTAGTAAGTGAGTGATTCTATGAGTGATTTCAATGCGACAGCCAGACTGTAACATTTCATAGTAATATTAAGGGATTTAGGATTAATAATGATAACGATAAGAAGAATAAGAAGAATATCACTTTAGAATGTAAAACAATTCAGGCTGAAAAATAAATATAGAATAATAATGTTAATTTGTGGAAATTACTCACGTCTGAATTTTCAGTCTCAGTGAAATAATTTTGTTAATTTTAACAATTGAAAAAACTAGATAAAACCATTCATTATAAATATTCATATAAATTGAACATGAATATTCAGTGGAAATATGCGTTTGTTCAATTAGAGTCTTTGTTTGACCAATCAGGAGACTGAGATCTTTCTCTTGTGTCCGCAGGACTGAAACATGAGGATGAGTCCAGATGCTGAAGAGGTACAGTGTGTGTGTGTGTGTGTGGTGTGTGTGTGTGTGTGTGTGTGTTATCATTATATTTTACAACATGTTACAAAAACATAAATGTATAATTTATTTATTGCAATAAATATATTTTTGATAGCCACGATATTAAAATTGTGTGTTTGTGTGTATCAGTCGATCAGATGTTCAGTATCCGGCTGCAGCTGCGTGTGCTTCAAACCTGGAAGTTCCAAATTCAGGTCATGTGATCGCTGTGGACATGGCTGGGTTGTGCACGGTAACACACACACTTCTGCACATCTACACAAGTACTACAAGTACACACACTGACACACACACTGCAGCCGTGTGCTGTCACCACTGTGACATGAAGTCAGGTGTCGCTGTCATCACATCACCAGGAACATCTGGAGAGCATCTGCATGTACACACCCACACACACACACACACTCCTGTCAGTCGTTTGAAAAAACAGGTGTCAAAATATATACAAATACCTTTCATACCTTTAAAGTACTGAAACTATTGTCAGAATCATGTCAGTATAACTTCTTGTTGCTCTTCTCCTCTCCAGCCTTGGAGAAGCTCCAGGCCCAGCCGTCCTCCAGCTGTGGCCCAGTGGAGGTGGCCCTTCCTGGGCTGGTGTTCGACCTGAGCTCCCTGGTCCTGTACGGAGCTCAGGCCGTCCCAGTTCGTCTGAAGATTCTGTTGGATCGTCTCTACAGCGTCCTGACCCCCGAGCAGGTGCACCCGGTCACCCCTGATATGCATGTTGAGGAGTAATAGATTACATTCAATGTTTAACAGATGACATCATGCCTTTCATCAGGTCGGCCACATACTGCACGCACTGGGCTGGAGCCTGGGAGACTATGTTCGAGGATACATGCTGCAGGTGAAAAACAATCGATAGCTGTAAATAAAGATGGAGGACGCGACTCCACCTCTCATTGTACAAGATAGAAACGCTGCAGTATTAAAGGTCCCGCCCATTCACACTCTAGACCAATCCTGAGTCAGTTTTAGCTGTCAATCATGATGTCTCAGCCCTTTTTTATAGCATCAAATAACTGATAAAAAACAAACTTATCAGAACACTTTAAGAAACATCACGCGTGATACTGTGAGTTTATGATGTATACTGCAGTCAGCCACCAGGGGGAGATTGAGGGGATTTGGCTTCACTTTTTGGGAGCCGTCATGTCCTCCATCTTTATTTATAGTCGATGGTTGAGTTACAGCAAATGTGTTGCACATTAATCTAAACTCACACTGGCCATCGACAAACTGACTCAGAGTGAATGAATCCTCTCGTCTCCAGAGCCCCGGTGGGAAGGTGCTGGACCGCTGGACGATGGTGACCCCTGAAGAGGAGTTGCTCATCCTCAACCAGTTCCTTCGCTTTGGCGAGACCCGGCCGATCGTGGAGCTGATGACGCTCCAGAGCCTGGCAGCTGTCAACCGCCTCTCGGATCCACAGCCCAGGCCCCCCCCAAAGAGCCGCCAGTCAAACATCAGCACGTTCATCGAGCGCACCAGGGGAACGCCGGGGAAGTTCAGGAACTCGAGAGACGATTCTCATCTGGTTGCCGGTGTCTGTCGTTTTGAGAAAAGCGGTGCTGATGACGGCGATGACCCGATCCATCGTTTTGAAAACTCTCCGAGCGGACTGTCTTTGCTTCTGCCTTTTCACTTTCCAAGCTCCGCCTTCCAGTGTTTGCTTCCTGCCACCAAGGTCAGTAAATTACATTTATATCATGAACACAAACTTTCTTATGCTTCATTGTTCTGCAACTACAACTTCTGTTAAGCAGAAGGAAAGTAGGACCGATCAGATCCCTGATGTTTTTGCACGAAGCTTAACATCTACATCATCTGGTTTTCTCCTTGTCTTGTTTTTCCAGGATCTTGTTCCTCCCAAGAAACCAACCCAATGTCCCCAGAAGCCCAGTGAGACCAAACTGTCCCAGAGACACAGGCAGGACGGAGAAAGAGAAGCTCAAGAGAACGGACCAGTCGCCCAGCAAACCAAAGCTGAACAAGCTTTAAAAATCAAAGCCGACCCCGACAAGCTGATCTCAGCCCAGTTGCTGTGGCAACCGAACCCTCGCATCCCCAACGATGAAGAGCTTGGCCTCCACGTGGGCGTGGCCAAACAGGAGAACACCTCCTCACCCTCCCCTTTTTTAAACTCTTCATTTATCCCCATGCCTTCCTCACGCCATCCGTCCATTTCCTCCTCTTCCTCCTCTCCTCAAAAGACTTACCAGAAATTGCAAGGATCCTCTCCCTCCTTGTTTCATCCTCTCCCATCCTTTTCCTCGTCTTTTCTCTGCCCTCTTCCTGCCTCCTCCTTTTCATCCTCCCTCCCTCCTCTGCCATCCTCGTCTTCCTCCCTCCATCCTCTCCAATCTTCCCCTTGCTCCCTACCTCCTCCTTCCTCTGCAGGAGGTCGGAAAGGAAGGGTCTGCTGCGGCGTTTGTGGGAAAAGCTTCTATGACAAAGGTAGGAGTGTGATGGATTCCTTGGAGTTCCACAGGGTTAATTTGAATGTGCATGGAGTTCCCTCTACTGGTGTTGTGTCTTGAAAAAACCCACAGGGAAGGGTTCGATTCCAGATGTGTTATATTATTAAGCTCCTCTGATGGTCTGGTGATTTGGAGTTCCTCAGGGTTCAAATAAAACTCTCCCGCTGACCCTGTGGTTTGGGTTTTGCCTGGTTTCACAACTAATTAAGAGAACAGCTCAGACACAAAACCTTTTAGAACCTTTTCCCAGTCTCAATCCTCTCTTGGAGTTCCTGTTCAATTTGAGATATTCCACCGCATGTCCCCACTGATGTGTTGTCCCAGTTTCTCTAAATGGGTACATTCTGACACAGATTGTAAGCAACAACTAATTTTACACAGACGTTTTTGTCTGAGAGGAATCTTATCTGCCACTGTCATGAATCATTTGGTTCGATTTTATTCCATCTCACGAATGGCTAATGCCTGATTTCAGGTCAGTTGTAACCAGGACACCATTTTCCTTCTGTTTGTGCAGGAACCCTGAAGATCCACTACAACGCCGTCCACCTGAAGATCAAGCACTGCTGCACGGTGGCGGGCTGCACCATGGTCTTCAGCTCGCTGCGAAGCCGCAACCGTCACAGCGCCAACCCAAACCCGCGGCTACACACCGGCTCTGGCAGAGACGCACACATCCAGCAAATCACGCAGCCCGAAGCACACACCAGGGAGAAAGAAATCAGCAAAACACTTTGGCAACCGGATGATGACACACACACACTAGTGCATGTACACAACTTTAGAAATGGGTCGAACTGTCACTCAAGCCTCCACCACGGCAGCCGGGACATGACCCCTGACTCCCCTCTGCCTTCTCCTCACCCTCCACCCCTGGTCAACAGCCAGAACTTCACCCGGAGTGACTCCAGCTTCAGATCCAACCCGCAACTCCAGCTGCCGCCTCACCCTCCACCCAGTGCCTCCTCTTTGGGCTCAACATCCCATGTCTCTGCTCCGGCAGCGGAGAAAACCGAGCCTTGTCTGCACCTGATCGGCCTCGACACCAACCACACTGCACCTGCACCCCTCCCTGACCATGCCCCCATCGCCAGGGCAAACTGCAACAAGCCATATGGATGCACCGAAGGAAAACAGGAAGAGATAGCCAATCAGCAGCAGCAGTGGGAGTCAGGTGACTCTATTCCAAAGAAGAAGCCCAGGAAGTCGAGCATGCCGGTGAAGATAGAAAGAGAGAAGCCCGAGGGGCGGAGACACGTGGGGGGGGAGGAGTGCTGAAGATCTCAATTAGCTAACATCACATATATGAACTAAAATGTTAACAAAGCATTCTAAAAGACTCAAATACTATATGTTAAGTTAAAGAACGTTGACGATACAAACCTTTTCTATGATCCTCGACCTTCAGGACAAACTGTACATATTTGTATTCTATACAGAACATGAAGTGTGATGCCTATAAACTGTCTCTGTGATAAAAGTGTATTTATGAGCATGCAGCCCCGCCGTGGTTGTTATCTGTTATTTAAATAATGACTATAAAAAAAATTGGAAACTTTTTGTAGTTATAGACTTTTACTTAAGTGCGATTATAAATGTAGAAATTTTGTGTATTTTCACATCGTCATATTGATACTTTTGAAATATTAATATCACAATGTAAGAAACTCTTAATGTTTTCAAACGAACAAATTAAGCTTTTATTTACTAATTTTCTTTTCCCTATTGTTTAAGTCAATTATTTATAAATGTAATGTGTAATGCATAAAGGAAATAAATAAGAAATCATCTGTAGATATAAAATGGATATACATGTTTAAAATGATACAATGCGAATAATATAATAATAATAAAACACTAATTTCGTTATTTATTGATACTTTCATATTGATTGATGAAAGATGGCAGGGGAAAGAAAGTCGGGTGCGGGTTTCGGTTTCGGTTTCTACCCGGAAGAACCTTGATGCACGGACCCAAACCGGAAACGTGAAGCTCGTAAACAAAGCGCCGATGAGAGAATTAACGTGAAATATCTCCGCGGTGTTTCCACTGAAGATGAGAACCGCGGACGAGAAGTTGAGTCAAACGCGTCAAGCTCAGATCCTCGGAGAGTTCGTGACCGAGCGACTCGCCGCCGCGTCCCGGGAGATCCTAGCGGCGGTGGAGAGCACCGTGTCCGGGTACGAGGAGGAGGCTGCGGGCTTCAGGCTGGAGGTGGAGCGGCAGAGGAGGCAGCTGGAGGCGCTGCTGCAGCCGCGGGTCAAGCTGCAAAGAGCCGGTGAGTCGCTGGTTCTCCCCCGGAGGTCACAGCCAGGAACCCCGGAGACCAGGGGCATACGCACCGCTACACGTGGAACTCCATTCACATATCGTGCATTTTAATGTTTACTTGTCTGTCAAATCATCTTCAGACACGCAAACCATAAAAAGGAAAGACAGGAAATCATCAGTCAGACTTTCTCTTTAGTTCCGCTTCCTTCTAATCGACCAACGATTGGCTGAAGTCATGATTTGGCTTCTTTCTGGGGCCAGAATTGTCGCAGGACTATTGACAAATGTCAGTCTCAGACCGTCTGTTACCACTAGGTGGCGGTAGAGCCTTTTCAAGAGACTTTTCAACCATTAATCTCCTGTTTACCTGTTTACCTCTCCTGGTGTGAGGATCAATAGAGTTTCATATTCTCTTATGTGTGCATTTAGACCCTTTTTCTACATATGTACTGACATAAATACACTTTCAAATCTGTACACAAACACACACGCACACACATTTTACTGATCCACGTTCACAAATCTGATTACACACTAATAATGCCCCCATAAATGCTCCTGTTAAAATATGATGAAATAAGAGATGTGTGTGTTTTGTTTTCAGGTGTGAAGCGACGCAGGATCCTCAGCCACGCCGAGGAAGAGGAGGCTGAGGAAGAGAAACTGGAAGATCTGAAGAACCAACCTCCATCGAGGTCTGAACAACAATTCTTCTTCTTTTATTCCTTTTAAAATGTGATTATTTCAGCTGTAATCATTTGATTAATTGTGTAGAAAATGTTGAACATCAGTTTGATGAAACATCTTCTTTGTCTCTCTGGTGTTTTTTCCTCCAGACCTCAGAGGAAGTCCGTCAGTCCTCAGGCCGGTGACACCCAGAACCACGTGCACCTCAGGATCCGCCTCCTGGACGACCCGCAGACTGACGTGCTCTCAAAAAACGGTAAATTAAATAGAATATTTAAATTTGAAATAAAAATTAGAGTAAAGTTTAGTAGACATTTTTCCGTGCTTGTGTTTCCATCGTCAGTTCTGAAGAAATGTCCGGTGCTGAAGCTGAAGTGTCCTCGTGGTCTGGAGCAGTCGGACTTCCTGGACCTGCTGAGGCGCACCTTCCCTCAGCTGGCGACCAGCGACCGACCTCTCGACATCCTGACGTCCGACAGGGGACGTAAGTTACGACGTCTGAAGCTGAAGACGCTGACGCCGGAGGAGCTCCACAGAAACATCAGCCGGGCGGGACGAGGGACGTCAACGCTTTTCATCAGACCCAAGGTTCTTTGTCTTGTTACTATAGAGATGCACGTGCACGTTTCTCTAGCTACAAGGTGAAATCTGACCTCGTTGTTTTTTTTACAGGCACGAATAGAACCTGAGGCGAGTGAGGAAGAAATTCAACCCCTACGGACGAGAGACTCTTCATCCCCTGGCGCCGTGTTGATGTGTGATGACGCTGCACCACAAACAAGGTATGTGCGTATGGGACTGGAACCAATGATCATAAAGAGTGTCCGCCCCCTTTTGGCCACACAAGGCTGTACCTGCAGCGGCGTAATGTCTGACAGACTTTTAATGCATCACATGTAAACCATATACAAATATATAAACATATCCATTTGTTTGTGGTTTCCCTCAGCGGTCGTGATCAGGAGGCAGACGTTGTGTCGGGCGGCTCGACGTCAAAACAGCAAGACCTTCGAACAGAGGATGAGGAAGAGGCTGATGATGATGATGATGATGGTCAGGGCGCTGTGTGCCGCCCTGCAGCTGAGAGTGAACGAGACGCTGATGACGACGAGGACGACGACGGCGATGATGATGAAATGGAAGAAGAGGGAGAACAGGTGAACGACAGCGATGGCGACTGGAAACCAGTAGAGGGCGACGAGCTGCTGAAGAACAGTGACGGCGAAACACAGACGACAAAGAAACACGAGATCGATAGTAGCTCATGTCACGTCTGTGGAGCTCTGCACGAATCAGACGCCTCCTTCATGGAACACGCCTGGAGTCACGTGGATGATCCTGGAAGTGTTTGCGGCGTGTGTGGCGAGCGTTCAGAGACCGACGAGGCTCTGAAGCTTCATCTACAAAGTCTCCACAAGACCGAGGACTGTCACGTCTGTGGAGAATCTTTCCTGAGCAAGCTCGGCCTGGACGAGCACGTGGCGGCCCACTCGGGGGAGACGCCGCACACGTGTGATGTGTGTGACGCTGCTTTTGCGTTGAAGGAGTCTCTGGAGAATCATCAGGAACGCCACAAGGAGGCGAAGCTTCACAAATGCTTCACCTGCCACAAAGTGTTCAAACTGAAGGAGCAGCTGAAAACTCACCGCCGAACTCACGCCAACAAGAAGACGCACCTCTGCGGCGTCTGCGGCAAATCCCTCAGCAACTACAGATCCTTGTCTCGCCACAAAATGACGCACTCGGCAGAGCGACCTCACGGCTGTCAGGTCTGTGGTCGGAGCTTCAAACTCATCGGGACGCTGCGGCAACATGAGAAGATCCACACGGACAGAGAGAGGTCGTACCTCTGTGACGTTTGCTGCAAGATGTTCCTGACGAGCCTGCAGCTGGAGAACCACATGCGGACGCACAGCGACGACAAGCCGTACAACTGCGGCGAGTGCGGCAGGAGGTTCAGCACCAAGGGGTCGCTCACCGTCCACATGCGGGTCCACACGGGCGAGACGCCGTACCGCTGCCCGGACTGCGGCTGGGCCTTCAAACGCAAGACCAACCTGGACAACCACATGACGGTGCACTCGGGCGTCAAAGCCTACGTCTGCGGCATCTGTGGGAAAGGCTGCGCTCGCAAGACACACCTGACTGTTCACATGAGGACGCACAACGGGGAGCGACCCTACAAGTGCACACTCTGTGACAAAGCCTTCACTCAGAGCCACTGTCTGAAAACACACATGAAGAGCCACCTAGTGGCCGAAAGTGTGACGTAGAACAAACTAACTCTGTGTTTGTGTCGGTTTGAATTCATGATGATGAAATGAAAACAGTTTGTTCGCTGCATGTCTCCAATAAAACCTTCAGATTCTCTCTCTCGTGTTTTGTGCTGTTTGATCTGAAACCTGTCGAGAACCAAGTGTTTTCACGTTGTTCAATCTCCCTCTGGTGGCTGGCGGCAGGATAGGTCATAAGCCCCTCCTCCTCCATGTTAGCAGATGGGACATGGACAAAACAAACTTATTAAAAATAGACGTTAAATAACTGTTTGTCAAAGATGGTTTCTGTCATTTGAGGTAGTTCTTATGTTGTGTTCAAGTTTCTGATAAGTTTGGTTTAAATTTGTTATTAGATGACTGTAGTATTTGTTGTGACCAGGCAAACGACGGCAGAGGAGATAATCTACTCGACTGGTCATGTGATTTGGGATTTCAGCTGTTGTATGATGTCGTGAGAATCTTTATTTATTTTTCCGTTAGCGATGATGCAATACAGTTGAGGTGTCCTTAAGCGACCCGTGGGTCAGTGATATCTGTGGAGGAAATTTGCCTGCTGGGATTGATGCCTCAATTTATCATGCATTTGTTTAATAAAATGCAAAACATCCTCCATCCATCACTCTGACACTTTGACCACACTCATTACTCAGTATCATTATATCAGTGAGGAGCATCGAGCCAGTTCAGAGACGCAGGAGGACGACAGACACAAGGTAAGTGGTCGCTCATCGCTAACTTCGAGATGTCAGGATTTCTTTGAGCCATGTTGGGTGGTGACAGGTTCTTTGAGTGGCTCCTCCACTACTGTGTCAACATTCATGGTCCCCAGATGATAAATGATCTGGATGTTTGTGATTCCATGGGTTAGATATTTTGTTCTTTAGAGATCTCAACAGATGTTCTGGCCCCAGCCATAAAGAACCGTAATACTTACCCAGTGCATATACCTGCAAGAACTACATGTACAGTTTATAAAGTCAGTGATCGTCTGCATATACAGAAATTCAAGACGTATAGGTTTTTATGCAAGGCGGCATCACGTCACTGGTTTTGTTTCATGGTCTGACGCCATCTCTTCTTCATCTTCTTCCCTGCAGATGGTAAATGAATCCACCAACTCCTCCGCTCCCTCCATCTTACCTCCTCCAGCGAACCTTGACTCCAACTCTACAGCTTGTGTCACAGTGAGCATAGTGTTCAGTCTCACCAGAACCGTCCTCACTTTTCCTCTCTCCATCTTCGTCCTGTACCTGGGTCACCAGCGATGGCGGCAGCAGCGCTCCTCCACAATGATGAGTCACGCCAACGTCTTCACCTTCCACTTTGCGGCCATGGAGCTGTTGTGGCCTTTGGGGGTAGCCCTCATCATTTCTGGCGTATCTACTCAAGACCCTAACACGTTAACTGTGGGGTCCATAGTCCTTCTCACTGTATTTTATGGAGGGGGTTTCTTTCACCTCGTCACCTCCATAGATCGCTACCTGGCTGCAGTTCACCCCATGACATACCTGGGGCTGAGGAGTGTGCGCGGGGTCAGGATTAGAAACATCAGCATTGGTTGTGTGTGGCTGCTGGGCCTCACATGGAGCGCTGCTATAAATCCAGATCTCTCACTAATGCTGATCCCACTTTATTTCTATTTAGGGTTCCTTTTAACAGTCATCTCTTTCTGCTGCCTGTCCATCCTCTGTGTTTTGGTTCGGCCGGGACCTGGTGACAGAGGCGGGGACACGGCGCGAGTTGACCATTCAAAGCAAAGGGCGTTCTCCACCCTCACTGCCATCTTAGCAGTGCTGTTGTTTTGGCTCGTAGGGTTCCTTGTCTGCACAGTTCTGGCAAACTCACCCCGGCAAAGCAGAAGTGTCAGCTGTGTGCTGGAGCTTGCTGCATTATGGTTTAATCTGCCCAGCACCTTGATATTACCTGTGCTGTATCTGCACAGGGCAGGAAAACTGTACTGGTGCCGTTATAATCGTGAGTAAATAAAAAAGAAATGGAAAAATATTCATCGTCCAACTGCGTGGAAATTTTGGCAAAAAAACAGAAGTCAAGGTAGGATAGAGTGTGTGAAAAATATAACAAAGTAGTTTTCAAACATAAACTCAGAAGAGTTGAACTACCAACTTTTAAACTATAAATTTGGTTAAACAAATCAAATCTAAAACCTTAATATTTAAAATATTGATATTAAATCATAACGTTAATCGATTAAAGTTGTCTCGGGGAACCACTCTTCAAAGAAGGGGAAAGAGTCAATTTTATTGATTAAGATCAGTCTCATTTAGATCTAGTTCAATTAGAAATCTCACTATTTACTATTAAAGATTATATAATGAACAGTGAAGGTTATGGAGTTCTGGACAGTTTAGCGGTTGGCAAAATTCACTTATGCAACATAAATGAAAGAACATTTGTGAAGGAAAAACATTTATTATGAACATAATAAAGTATAAAACACAAATTACTAACAAACGTACTCACTAAACCAAGATGTGAGTGTGTGTATGTAAATTAGGGTGCTTTCCAAAATGGCTGACCATAGCTCATACCTTCTTCAGCATGCTTTCAAAATGGTGGTTTGGCCTACTAAAGTTAACAGCTTTTCTTCTGCAGTTGAGATAAATAGGTGAAGTGATATGCGCGTGTCTGTCTTGATGTTAAACAGATAATGAGAGAGTAAGGGAGAAAGCCTGTGGTGAGCCTAACTAGCATTAACTTTCATTTAACTTATAACTACACTATCACAGCATATATCAAACCTATAAACACCACACAGAATCAAATAAACAGTCTTGCTTAGTCTAGTATCATTATTAAGCCCAGTTTATGTTACCAATCCGAGGAAAAGGGAGAAAGAAGTTGTTGTTGTTCCGTTTGCAATTCTGTGACGTCTCCGGGCCGGTCGCAAGGTTTACCGTCGCGATTGTTGGGATTTCAAAATCCTAGCTTCTCTAGGTGTCTGTGAGTGAAGAGGAGTATGGAAACAGAACTCTAAACAAATGAAAGGAGGGTGGGGGCAGGAGCCGAATGGGCCGGATATAAGGCCTTCACACAGATGATTTAATAATAACCTGTTTTTCATAGTGTTTAATCTTGACATTAGGATGTGGGTGTCACATTGGTGTTTAGTCTCACACCTGTCTTGATAAAAGGTCTGCTAAGAGCTGCTGCTTGTTATGAAGACTGTGGATTTGTGACATTCAATATACTGTACTTTAAACCTGGTCTCATTTCTAACTTTTACATATTAAGGCGTAATTCCCTTAAGATTCATTTAACATCACGTAGAGTTTCAAGCAGATGTCCCAGGTTCAGAGTGACTTGTTATGGGACAGTCGATACAGCAGAGGGAGCAGAAAACATAACATTCTCCACTCGGGGCTAGTTTATGAAACACAACATTGAACTGTCAGGAGAGGGAGGGTTGTCTAGCAACCGGCAGCGTAGAGTAGGAGCGTGACGGAGGACGGTTCTTGTCACTTCCTGGATTCCGTGACAATAGGCGTGGGACTACAGCTGTGGACCAATAAGGGAGAACCAAATTGATTTGCTGTGACTCTCCTCCAATATTTTAAACCAATCACATTAAACCTACTGTTATAATTATATCAGACGCCTTCTGTTCGGGGCCATTATTGACTGCCTATTGCTGACTGATTTAGCTTAGGCTGTGATAATTGTCCATGGCTATGTAATGTAAAACTTTCATTGCATCTAAATAAATACTTGATTGAACAAACCGAGTTCGGCTCATCTTCTCATATTTAGGATAAACAAACACACTGACACGGTCCTGTTGAGCTGTGCAGTTCAGTTGCCAGTTGAAGTTCTCCTGCAGGACATCGAGTCGCTACAAGGAGTTTGTAGAGCTTGAAGGGCGAGAGGAGGTTTCCTTGAGAAGATGAGCTGGAAGCTGCAACTCTGCGTTCCTCTCGTTGGATGCAAAGAGAAGGGTTGAGCTGGAGGAATCGGGTTTCTCCTCTTGCCGATGCAGGAGGAGAAGCTGGCGGCCTCCCTGCTGGAAGGTTGATGGAAAGAGAGCGAGGAGGGGCAGAGACTGAGTTGCTTGGCTGTTTCAAGAACAAAGACCATGCTTGTTTTCCAGGCTTTGACTACATGTAGCCTGAAAAGGAGGCCTGTGGTTTCACAGAAACATTTTCCCAACACTATTTTTTTCTGTTACTAGGCAACCGACGACAGAGGAGATGATCCACTCAAATGGTCGTGTGATTTCAGCTGTTGTCAGATGCCGTGATAATCTTTATTTATTTTTCAGTTAGCGATGATGCAATATAGTTGAGGTGTCCTTAAGGGACCCTTGGGTCAGTGATATCTGTGGAGGAAATTTGCCTGCTGGGATTAACGGCTCAATTTATCATGCATTTGTTTTATAACATGCAAAACATCCTCCATCCATCACTCTGACACTTTGACCACACGCATTACTCAGTATCATTATATCAGTGAGGAGCATCGAGCCAGTTCAGAGACGCAGGAGGACGACAGACACAAGGTAAGTGGTCGCTCATCGTTAACTTCGAGGTGTCAGGATTTCTTTTAGCCATGTTGGGTGGTGACAGGTTCTTTGAGTGGCTCCTCCACTACTGTGTCAACATTCATGGTCCCAAGATGATAAATGCTCTGAATGTTTGTGATATTTTCTTCAGAGATCTCCACAGATTTTCTGGCCCAGGCCATTAAGAACTATAATCTTTTTCCAGTGCATATACCTACAAAACTAAATGTACAGTTTATAAAGTCAGTGATCGTCTGTATATACATAAATTCAAGATGTATATGTTTTCAGGCATCAGTCACTGATTTTGTTTCGTGGTCTGACGCCCTCTCCTCTTCACTGCAGATGGTAATTGACACCAACTCTACAGCTTGTGTCACAGTGAGCATAGTGTTCAGTCTCACCAGAACCGTCCTCACTCTTCCTCTCTCCATCTTCGTCCTGTACCTGGGTCACCAGCGATGGCGGCAGCAGCGCTCCTCCACAATGATGAGTCACGCCAACGTCTTCACCTTCCACTTTGCGGCCATGGAGCTGTTGTGGCCTTTGGGGCTAGCCCTCTTCATTTCTGGCTTCCGTACTCATGACTTTTACATGTTGACTGTGGGGTCCATGGTCTCTTCCACTGTATTTTATGGAGGGGGTTTCTTTCACCTCGTCACCTCCATAGATCGCTATCTGGCTGCAGTTCACCCCATGACATACCTGGGGCTGAGGAGTGTGCGCGGGGTCAGGATCAGAAACATCAGCACTGGTTGTGTGTGGCTGCTGGGCCTCACATGGGGCACTGCAATAAATCCAGATCTCTCACTAATGCTGATCCCACTTTATTTCTATTTAGGGTTCCTTTTAACAGTCATCTCTTTCTGCTGCCTGTCCATCCTCTGTGTTTTGGTTCGGCCGGGACCTGGTGACAGAGGCGGGGACACGGCGCGAGTTGACCATTCAAAGCAAAGGGCGTTCTCCACCCTCACTGCCATCTTAGCAGTGCTGTTGTTTTGGCTCGTAGGGTTCCTTGTCTGCACAGTTCTGGCAAACTCACCCCGGCAAAGCAGAAGTGTCAGCTGTGTGCTGGAGCTTGCTGCATTATGGTTTAATCTGCCCAGCACCTTGATATTACCTGTGCTGTATCTGCACAGGTCAGGAAAACTGTACTGGTGCCGTTATAATCGTGAGTAAATAAAAAAAGGAAAAATATTCATCGCCCAACTGATTGAAAATTTGGCCAGATAGCAGAAGTCATGGTCCGATAAAGTGTGGAAAAAAAAGAACAGATAACAAAAGTAGGTTTCAAACATAAACTCAGGATGATGGCAGCAGAATTGAACTACCAACTTTTAAACTACCCCTATAGCAACCATAGCTAATCAACAGCCGTTTCAACTTTCATGCTCTAAATCTTGGAAAGTGTGTTTCCTACGGTGTTAGGTTTCTGATGGTGAGCTGCCGGGTGGTTCTCGGCTATGTGCCAGGTTTTTGCAATGGTTGATAGTTTGTTTGTTCTGGGGAGCTGATTGGATGTTGCCCGGGTGGTTGTTAGGATCATTCGTGTTGATTTGAGTTTTCCCTCTTATATATTATTTGAAGTGGTTGTTGGAAGGTTTGGGTAATGATACTTTTTTGCCGACATCGTCTTTCCTGCAGTTCATACTGAAATATTTCCTATATTAGTTTCATAGTAAGGTTTCTGAAATGCAAAAATTGTCTGTATGACATCGAGATATATGTTATGATAATATTATGTTCCCCTGGATATATGAAGATATGAATTTATAACATTTATGAAACACGGCTCTTAAACATTTTTTTGGTTGTCGATGATTATGACTATATACATGCTAACAACATATATTTAATATACATATATCCAAAAATTATATATGCTTGTATTGTTGTCTTTTCAATTTAAATATACATTTTTTTCTTGTATATCCTCATTAACACATATAACATTGACGTAGTGATAAACATACATATGCTTTTTATTACAGAAATAACATTCACCAGCATGTTAAACATCTGTATGTTGTGTTCTTTTGTGTGTTTTTTGTCTAAAAGATGACAATAAAGACTCATCAGCTTCTTATTCATTCAAACCAATTTTTACTAAATAAGATATTATTTATATACAATATCATGTGTTGTATTCATGATCACACTAAAGAATGACTGTGGTGTTATGTGAAACAGTCTTTGATTTAAATACAGTTACTCTATAGACTATATATGTATACATTATATAATGTAAACATATGTGTGTGTGAGTTTGTATGTTGTATCAACAAAACAGTATATATAGTTTGACAAATACAAATATTTATTATTTAACTAATATAATGTAGTGATAATGTATAAATCAGTTATTAATGACAAATTACGGAGAATTTTATTGTATTTTATTGTTTTAAACATAAAGATACAAAGAAACTGAGCTATTACAAAACTAAAAACATAACATCTGCACAAAAAAGAACTGGCTCTACATGAAAAATACATTCCGAGATATTTAGATTTTGATTTAAACACATAAATTGTTGCAACCACATGGCAAACTAAATATTAATATATAACACCTCAAATAACCCTGAATATGTACAATGAACATTATATAACAGCATAAAAATTGTATATTGTAGTTTGTTGTATTTTCCATAGTAACAATGCAAAGATCAATTCCAATTGCCTGACAAGTAGTTTGAGAGGGCTTCTTCTTCTTCTTCTTCTTCTGATAAGTTGGTGCATTGGCGAGTGGCTACCAACGTCAGTGTCAGCTCTCGATGATCATCTGGGAGAGAAACTGGACATTCCACAGTCACGTGACCCCCTCAGCCGGATTCCGTGCTCTGCCTACAACATGCTAACTTTCCTGCTCTGTGCAGAAACAGCAGAGGCTGAACCAGACTGCTGGGCATAGCCAGAATCATTCCACAAACTATCAAGATACATTCAAAATGCGGATCGATTGACTTCAAATTATACAAGCCAGTGGAAAGCAGAAGCGCAACAAACCTCAACACCAGCACTCCTACTATCGCTGTGATGATGTGTAAAGCTCTTTGCTTTGATTGGTCAACCCTCTCCCTGGTCCCATCCCCCGGCCCTGGGCGAGTCAGGACTTTGAGAACAGAGAAGAAGAAGAACAACACAACAATTATTGAGACGCCCAGCAAGCAAAGAAAAGGGATGGCAGGAAAATCAGGCATGTACTTGATTGTTACCCCGATCCACCCGAAGCACAGCAGCCAAACACAGCCGAGGGTGATGTTTCTGATTCTCCCCCCCAATGACTGTCTCAGGCGATGGTAGGTGATCGGGTGGACAACGGCCAGGTAGGGCTCCACACAGGTCAGACTGTGCAGCAGAGTATGTCCAGGGAGAACGATGCAAAATAACAACACCCCTATCAACAGCACTGCCTCCGTACGGCTGTAGGCGCCCAAAAGGAAGAAGACTGACCCCAAAACTGCAATAATATCGATAGCGATCGTGTGATAGGTGAGGACGTCCGTGTGACTGTTTGTCTGCCCTGAAGGTACAGAACGCTGATGCCTCCATCTTTGGAAACCGATGTAGAGGACGAGGATGCAGAGAGGAACGAGGAGTAGGATAAAGGTGACGGTGTAAATGGTGTAAAGGATCATGCTCGCTAAAGAGTTTTGACATGTGAAGTAAATAGAGATAGTGGAGTTGGATGAGGGGATGGACGGAGGTCCATGGGTAACGTTGACGGACATGTTCTGTGGAGGAGATGGAACACACAAAAATGATCAAAAATGTAATCATGAAGGTCAGACCACCATCTCTGTCTCCAGTTACTTTACATAAACACAATTTAAGTTCTTGCTGAGGGTCACATTTCATTTAGCTGACACTTTTATCCAAAGCGACTCACAATAAGTGCATCGACCATGAGGTTACAAACCCAGACCAACAACAAGAATCAAGAAAGTACTTCATTAAAAACAATTATCCATAGGTCATCTGACTACAGCCAATCAGAATCCATTATTCTGCATTACAACAGGATAAACAGCAGTGCTATAACTATATATGACTGCTCGACAGATTATGATTGAGTTATGCAAAATGTCTATTTGCTATTTTATATCAGTTGTCATAGCGATGTAAGTGTAAGTATTTAGAGTCCTACAGATGAATATTAATGGATCTTAGTGCATTAAAGGAGACAAACCTCTTTGGTGGTATTTTCTCCTTCTTCAGAACAGATGGAATCGTGTCCCTGTCCTGCTTCCCCCCCGACTGCTTCAGATGGATGTTGTGTCAGAGCCACTTTTAAAGCAGGTGTGCCTGGAGCAGATGGAAATCAAGCAGAACTGGGAGTTGTTTGCATGTTACACAACCACAAATAGTCACTGAAAAATCTAACCTGTGACCTCAGTGGCCAAGATTTATTGTTTTTTCCGTTTGCCCACTCTGAGGGTGACACGCACACTCTTTCTAGCACAGTCATTTCATGGTGGAAGCAAGTGCATCTTGGTGCTTTGCTCTGTCCGTCCAACACTTGGGTCCAAAAGAAGATCTCTCGAAAGGTCCTCCTCAGATGACCTCGCAATTCTTCTTTGCTTGCAGGACCGTGTCAGAAACTCCTTGTCCTGTTTATTACCTTATTGACCAGGGTTCTGGACAGGAGGTGGCCAATCTGCAGCATAAGAAAAAAGCAATAACCCAGAAGTGACGACTCTACGTACAATTTAGCAACACCATAGAAATAAACCCCAGTTTTGAATTACGATCACGTTTCACCTGATCTGGTCCTTTATTCTTTCTGGTGGTGGAACCGTTATTTTTTGCTGATCTCGTCACTCCTGCAGTTCAAACTGAAATATTTCCTGTAAATAATATGAAATTCAAGGTTTCTGAAATGCAAAAATTCTCTGTATGACATCATGATATATGTTATGATTATATTATGTTCCCCTGGATATTTGAAGATATGAATTTATATCATTTATGAAATAACGCTCGTAAAAATTGTGTTATATGGATAGCTTTGACTGTATATATGTTAAAAATATATATTTAATTTACAGAGGCAAGTTTGTCAACAACATACGTCCCAAAAAAATTCTATATACCTGTCTGATTTTCTCTTTAATTTAAACATACATTTCTTTCTAGTATATCCAAATTTACACATATAATATTGACGTATTGATAAATGAACATAAGTTCTTTTTTTTATAGAAATAACATTCACCAGCATGTTAAACATCTGTATGTTGTGTTGTTTTGTATTTTTTGTCCTAAAGCCGACAATAAAGACTCTAAAATCAGCTTCTTATTCATTAAAATCAATTTTTACTAAATAAGATATTAGTTATATACAATATCATGTGTTGTTTTCATGATCACACTAAAGAATCACTGTGGTGTTATGTGAAACAGTCTTTGATTTAAATACAGTTACTCTATAGACTATATATATATATTATATAATGTAAACATATGTGTGTGTGTATGTATGTTGTATCAACAAAACAGTATATATAGTTTGACAAATACAAATATTTATTATTTAACTAATATAATGTAGTGATAATGTATAGATCAGTTATAAATGAGACATAGAGGAGAATTGTATTGTATTTTATTGTTTTAAACATAAAGATATAAAGAAACTGAGCTATTACAAAACTAAAAACATAACATCGGCAAAAAAAAAGGCAGACTATACGTGAAAAAATACATTCCAAGATATTTTGATACATTAATTAATATATAACAACTCAAATAACCCAGAATAAGTTCAATGAACATTATTTTGTATTTAACAGCAAAAGAATTGTATATTGTAGTATGTTGACAATGCAAAGATCAATCCAGCTGACAAGGATTTTGAGAGGGCTTCTTCTTCTTCTTCTTCTGCTTCTTCTGATTATTCTTCTTCTGATTATTTGGTGCATTGGCAAGTGGCTACCAACGTCAATGTCAGCACCCGATGTTCTTCTGGGAGAGAAACTGGACATTCCACAGTCACGTGACCCCCTCAGCCGGATTCCGTTCTCTGCCTACAACATGCTAACTTTCCTGCTCTGTGCAGAAACAGCAGAGGCTGAACCAGACTGCTGGGCAGAGCCAGAATCATTCCACAAACTATCAAGATACATTCAAAATGCGGATCGATTGACTTCAAATTATACAAGCCAGTGGAAAGCATAAGCGCAACAAACCTCAACAGCAGCACTCCTACTATCGCTGTGATGATGTGTAAAGCTCTTTGCTTTGATTGGTCAACCCTCTCCCTGGTCCCATCCCCCCGGCCCTGGGCGAGTCAGGACTTTGAGAACAGAGAAGAAGAAGAACAACACAACAATTATTGAGACGCCCAGCAAGCAAAGAAAAGGGATGGGCCAGGAAAATCAGGCATGTACTTGATTGTTACCCCGATCCACCCGAAGCACAGCAGCCAAACACAGCCGAGGGTGATGTTTCTGATTCTCCCCCCCAATGACTGTCTCAGACGATGGTAGGTGATCGGGTGGACAACGGCCAGGTAGGGCTCCACACAGGTCAGACTGTGCAGCAGAGTATGTCCAGGGAAAACGATGCAGAATAACAACACCCCTATCAACAGCACTGTCTCCCTGCGGCTGTAGGCGCCCAAAAGGAAGAAGACTGACCCCAAAACTGCAATAATATCGATAGCGATCGTGTGATAGGTGAGGACGTCGGTGTGACTGGTTGTCTGCCCTGTAGGTACAGAACGCTGATGCCTCCATCTTTGGAAACCGATGTAGAGGACGAGGATGCAGAGAGGAACGAGGAGTAGGATAAAGGTGACGGTGTAAATGGTGTTAAGGATCATGCTCGCTAAAGAGTTTTGACATGTGAAGTAGAACAGAGAAATGGTGGAGTTGGATGAGGAGATGGACAGAGGTCCATGGGTAACATTGACGGACATGTTCTGTGGAGGAGATTGAAAACACAAAAATTATCAAAATTTTTATCATGAAGGTCAGACCACCATCTCCGTCTCCAGTTACTTTACAAACTTAACTTCTTGTTGACATTACATTACATTTCATTTAGCTGACATTTTTATCCAAAGCGACTCACAATAAGTGCATCGACCATGAGGTTACAAACCCAGAACAACAACAAGAATCAAGAAAGAACTTCAATTAAAAACATTTATCAAGAGGTCATCTGACCACGGCCAATCAGAATCCATTATTCTGCATTACAACAGGATAAACAGCAGTGCTATAACTAGATATGACTGCTCGACAGGTCCCATCGATTTTACGTGAAAAGGACTCAAATCAAGTTAAGCAAAATGTCTATTTGTTATTTTATATCAGTTATCATAGCGATGTAAGTGTAAGTATTTAGAGTCCTACAGATGAATATTAATGGATCTGAGTGCATTAAAGGACACAAACCTCTTTGGTGGTATTTTCTCTTTCTTCAGAACAGATGGAATCGTGTCCCTGTCCTGCTTCCCCCCCGACTGCTTCAGATGGATGTTGTGTCAGAGCCACTTTTAAAGCAGGTGTGCCTGGAGCAGATGGAAATCAAGCAGAACTGGGAGTTGTTTGCATGTTACACGACCACAAATAGTCACTCATGACTATTTGTGGTCGTGGTGGAAGCAAGTGCATCTTGGTGCTTTGCTCTGTCCGTCAAACACTTGGGTCCAAAAGAAGATCTCTGCAAAGGTCCTCCTTAGATCACCTCGCAATTCTTCTTTGCTTGCAGGACCGTGTCAGAAGCTCCTTGTCCTGTTTATAACCTTATTGACCAGGGTTCTGGACAGGAGGTGGCAAATCTGCAGCACAGAGACTTGTTCTTGTACCAGTTACCACAAGAGAATAAGAGGAATGACTGAAATAACTATAGTGCTCCAAATGAATAGGACTTTTATTTCTGGAACCTCTACTGGAAGATGGATCTGAGTTATCCCGACTCATGGCCAATGCTGAAGGTTTTTACCCGAAACTCGAAATATGAACCAAACCACAGCTGAAAAACCAAGGTCAAAACTGAACCATTGATCTAAAGAACTGTTACATCCCGATCAAACAGTAAGAGTACACCTGAAAGCATAACCTTATATCACCCTTAAGAAAAAAGCAGAAACCCAGACGTGATGACTCTACGTACAATTTAACACCATAGGAATAAACCCCATTTTTGAATGCACTCCTACACAAATTATCTGAAATAACAAATGCTCTCACTTCTGTTCCAGCCACTCTACTTTCATCTCATCTAGTTTTCACCCTCATTCAAGCCTCGGTCAAACCATGCAAGTGCTCCTGCTCTGTGTAGAAACAGCAGAGGTGGAGCCAGGCCGCTTGGAAGACAGAGCCAACTAGCAGACATTAGCAACACACAGGATTCGCTTTCCAAGTCCGCATCTGTGCCAAAAGTCATATTGCAAACCATGAGCCCACAAGACCTGACCACCAGTGCTCCCGTTACGACCAGAATAATATTAAATGCCTTCTGCTTCGATGGGTCCGCCTGTTGGTGACCTCCAGCCGCTCTCCCCAGCCCGAGACGAATCAGAGCACTGATAACAGAGAGGCTGCAGAAACACACAACAATCATGATGATGCCGTGGATAATGATAAACATAAGAGTGGGGAACAGAGGGAAGTAGGCAGCTGTTATACACATTAGTGTAATGCAGAAAATCCAAATACACCCAATGCTGGTATTCCTGACCCTCACCCTGTCCGAATGTCTCAGGCCTCGGTAGGTGATGGGGTAAACAACAGCCACGTAACGCTCCACACAAGTGAAGCAATGAAAGAATGTCTGCGCCGGGTAAGAGGCACAGAAACTGTAATACCCAATCATTATCATCGTCAGACTACACGTGAAGATGCCACAACAGAAGGCGACATATCCCAAAACACTGACAATCTCCAGGGTGACTATCTGGTAGGTGAAGACATCCGAGTGGCTTATCGGTCCTGATGCTGCGGAGCCCTGACCTCTCCATCGACGGAAACCCATCCAGAGGACGAGGACGTACAGAGGAAGGAAGAGGACGTTGGTGAAGGTGAAGGCGATGAAGATCAAGGGGCTGACGGGGTGTTGAACAAAGCAGGTGAAGATGACAGGAAAGAAAGAGGAGTTTGAAGAGCAGAGGAGAGGGGATGATGTGGTGATGATGGAGGACGAGTTGAACCGCATGTTTGATGGTTCAGAGCCTACAGGGAGGAGAAGGCAATTGTTAAACTGTGGCCACGGAAGGGAGGATAACATCGAGTCAATTTTTATCCAGAGATGCAACACCAAGTCATAATCTTATCTGTCTCGGCTCAATGGAAAAAAAAATCCCCCTCCCTCACCAACACAAGAAGATGCCTGGAATTAACTATGCTAAGATGACAGTCCTGTGTCTGTAGCCTCGTCTTTAAATGTAAAAATGTAAAACACACAATTCAAATAACATTTATGTAAAATCGTACAGTCAATGCTGCACTGGTGTATTACCTAAACCGTCAGTTGTCCTTTAGATTTAGTCAGCTTCGGTGCTGTGTTGTGAAATTAAGCCAGAATCAAGTCAGAATAATTGAGGAATAGTTTTGAGGAGAGGTCAGATAATATCCAATTTGAAATAAAAACAACAGCCAGTGTAACAGCCTGTGTCGTCCCTGAAATTGGAATTTAAAATTATTTTAAAAGAGACTTGGATTTATCATAAAATACATACACAACATATTCTGTACAATACATGAAAGCCTGCTAATCCTTGAATTTGACCTTGTATATGGATTAAAGAAAGGTTATGCACCATTACTTTGGATGTAGTCTTGGAATCGTTATGTTCTTACCTAGCCTTAACGTAAATGTTACTCGATCGAAATAAGTTCAAAATATGAAAAATAGACCAACCTTTAAAGTTGCATTTCTATCTGATATCTCTCTCTGAAGCTTGCTCCTCACTCGTGTGTTGCTCTGGATAAAAGCATCTGACCACTGATTAACTGTCAATATTCAGTTTTTATGAACAGGTTACCTGTCAGAGTAATGATGATTGTTGTTCATATCTGTGAATGGAAATAGGCAGCTTCTTTGCATGATGCAAAAACCAAAGGTGTTGCCTTTGTTTATCTTCCCACTATCTTGACAGTTATGATTTATTAGTGTTTTCTTTGCTCATGAAAAGTGTTTTGACGATTTCAGAGCGCTAAACAAATCAGGTCGGCGAGCAGACCAGAGGTTTTCCATCCTGCTCCTTCTTGTGAGGCCGAGCAGGACGTAACCAGGGTCATGAAGTTACCACAGCAGAAGTATGTGTATATATGTATATATATTTGTACAAATAAATAAATGAAATTCTCTCTTTAATATTTTTTGTTGAGTGACTGAGCCACTGAGAGAGACCAAACAATATATCAATAATAAATCCAAACTTTATGAAAAATAATGATCGTCGCTAGTTCTTTGTATTTGTATCAGAATAGAAGTGAGCAGGCGTAAACAAAAGTTAAATAAGTAAACAACTCTGATCATAATAAAGCTGGGCCGCGGGTGGGACACGGAACCTTCCGTCCCGTGTTTCCTGTCGGACTGTTTTCGTGGCTGGACCAGAGTACGTTGAACTTGGGAGCAGCGGCTTTGATCTCCGGCTGTTTCCTCCCTGTTCCTCCACCTGAAGAACCTTTGATCCGCGATGTCTCCTCTCGCCCGGTGGCTCCGCGGCGGACCCGCGGGCTTCGGGCAGCTGTGGCGCCGCAGACACTCGGGAAAGTTCGTCCGTTTGTCCTCGGACTCGAACTTGTTGCGCTGCAGCTCGTACGCCTCGTTCCCCCCAAACACACACCGTCCAGCCAACAGCGGCTCCAGGGGACTCGCCGGCTCTGCCAGGACCGACCCGGTCCGGATCGGCTGTGCCTCCGGGTTCTGGGGGGACACAGCGACCTCAGGTACAGAGACAGACACTGTCCCCCGGGTGACTGATAAGCAGGAGCAGCCCCGTGCTTCAGATACACACTGCAATGGGTTTAAACACAGGTACAGAGCTAATGAGACATCAGTCAGGTTCTCCACTGTCCTCAATGGTCCCCATAAACCTAGTAATGTCCTAATTGTCCCCAAAACAAAACAATTTCTCAATTATCCCCCCTAAAGCATAATAACGTTTCATTTGTCCCCAAAACACAACACAGGTGTGTTTATTTGTCACCATCGAGCATGTTCATGTTTACAAGTGTCCATTTAAAGCATTATATTACAAGTTTCTCCTTAAATAGCAGTGAAAAAACGACCCTGGAAATTCTTTGTATTCTTTACAAATTCTTTGTTTGTAAAATGCCTTTGTTTTAATTTGAAGGAGACAGTTATACATCGAAGCATTCCAGCAACTCAATCTACTGAAATTATGAACTACAGACTCAATTACCTTAGAAGAGAATCAGACCAACAAGAGACTTGATTCAAGATTCAAGATTTTTATTATCAAATGCACAACATAACATTGAGGGAGTAAATCACAAGTGTTCAATGACATCATTGTCAACAGCTCCTATACATGTCTGCTGCGTTCATGGCTGTGAACGTCTGTGCAGAGCAATGAGGTCATCGTGTGCGTTGATTTATTGTGTGTATTCCTGTGTGTCCTCAGTGCCTCAGCTGATCTACAGCGGGAAGCTGGACTTCCTGGTTTTCGACTACCTCAGTGAGATCACCATGTCTCTGCTCACCGCCGCTAAGACCAAGATGCCTGTAGGTCAAGTGATATTCATTCGGATGAAACACATTTCTGTAACATGTTTGTGTGACGGTATTGAATCTTCCTGACAAACTGTGTCATGTGACCTGGTGCAGAATCTGGGCTACGCTCCGGATTTCGTCCACGTCGCTCTGGCTCCGTTCATTAATGACATCCACAGGAAAGGTGAGTGAAGAAATCCTAAAATTCTCTATTTTATATAGATAATTTCTGGATTAATCTATAAATTACGTAGGGTTCCGTTTGCTAGAAACAAATGTGCTATTTTAAAAATGTAAGACTTAATAAAAGCAGTAAATCTGGAACCGGACACAGGGAATATTTGTAATTTATGCTTTAGATATTACCAGAATGATTATTCTACTATTTAAAATAGTTTCAGATTAATTTCTCTTGTCAAAAAATTGCACCAAACACTATTTCTTTTATCTCGTGCCTTTGAACATTGTTGTGGCTGTATCCATGGTAACCACAGCCTCCTGGTCGCAGGTATCCGTGTCGTGAGTAACGCAGGCGGCGTGAACCCTCTGGCCTGCGCCGAGGCCATACAGGAAGTCATCAAGAAGGCAGGCCTCGACCTTAAGGTCGCTGTGGTTACCGGCGATGACCTCATGCCCCAAGTGAGACCCCTCCCACCAACATAATCGTGTTTTATGTGTAGTTTCTAACAAGGATGATGAATTTTTTATGAACTGAATTGTCTCCTGTCAGAGAAGCAGCCTCGCTGAAGTGAAGATGGCCGGGGACGGCAGCAGACAGCGGTTACCGAAGACGCTCCACAGTATGAACGCTTATCTCGGGTACGAGCACCACACACTCTGATATGAGGTTCATTCAAGATCACTGATCAGAGGTCAGGCTGCGTCCTCACTGACACGTGTCACACGAGGGTGCTCTCTTTCTCTCTCTATCTCTCACTCACTCTCTTTGTCTTCAGAGCGGGTCCAATCCGGCGCTGTCTGGATCTCGGGGCCGACATCGTGGTGACGGGACGCTGCGTGGACAGCGCGGTGGCTCTGGGGCCGCTCATGCACAGCGTACGCTTGAATAGGCTGCATGTGGGGGGGGAGAGAAAAATATGAAATATTAGATTTGGCAGTTGATGTTGATTTATCCAAAACTTTGATCAAACGAGACACATTTGAGAGGCTTTTTTTGACTGATTGATCAACGGAAGAGGAAGTGATGTCAGGAGGTTTCTGTCTCACAGGAAGTAACGTTAATAGTTGGAGGACAGATGCTGCATGTATGATGTTTCGGTACAGATGTGTCCGATTGTGTGTTTATTAATACAAGCTGTGTGTGAGTGTGTGTTGGAGGAGATAACAGTTGAGGAATGTAATGTCTGTTTAATCTGTTGCAGTTTGGCTGGCAGAGGGACGACTATGATCTACTTGCAGCTGGGAGGTACACACACACTCACACACACACACATACACACACACACACATTAAAACATACCATTCATACCTTATCGTACAGCAGCTGTGTTTCTTTGGACGGAGGGTTTCATATGTAACCTTGACAGGAAGCACAGATTTTTTAAATTCTTTTAGACAAAGCAAATATGTAAGTGAAATATTTTTGACTTTCAAAGCTGAAGGCATCGTACAGATTTAACCTCGATACTGTTCCAATAGGAGACTTTACCACTATCAAAAATAAAGGAGATTTTATTATATCTGTTATTAATATTATTGAAATGAATGTGTGTGTGTGTTGTGTGTGTCAGTCTTGCAGGTCACTTGATCGAGTGTGGCGCTCAGAGTACAGGAGGGGTCTTCACCGACTGGCACAAAGTTCCTGACTGGTGAGAGCGAGCCCAGATCCTCCATGTTAAGGTTGAAACTTAGGCGTAGAAACGTCTGGAGAAATTAATTAAATTAAACATTCTGATCATGCTCAGGGACAACATGGGTTTCCCAGTCGTTGAGTGCTCGAGGGACGGCTCATTCGTTCTCTCCAAACCGCCCAAAACCGGCGGCCTGGTCTCCTTCGGCACGGTGGCCGAGCAGCTGGTGTATGAGATCGGCGACCCACGGCGTTACCTGCTGCCCGACGTCATCTGTGACTTCAGCCAGGTGGCCATCAAGGAAATACCAGGTGCACACACACACACACACACACACACACACACACACACACACACACACACACACACACACACATGCAGAGTCAGATTTGAGGACGTGACCACAGGCTGAACCGTCCTCTGTTTTCATAACCCTGAACGCTCCTCCGTTGACCTTAAACAAACGCGTCTGCAGCTTCATGTTCACCCCGAACCGAACCCGTCTCCTTCCCCTGAACCTCCAATAAACTCTGTATCGGCCCATAGTGATTTGTTTTTCTTTTTTTCAAAACCAAACAAGTACCCGTGGCCCCGCTGTGGCGTCTCACCCTCACACGAACTCCAGAAACTTCTCCTGCTCCTCCTCTGAACTCCTCCACGCTGATAAGAAGTTTAGATTTCTCTCTGTTTGGTCATTAATTCAGTTTTTTGTTTGTCGTTACTCAACCTCTGTGATGTTTGCTCCATTTGAAATCCTCAACTGGAACGTCAGCTCTTCATTCCAGACCTGCGGCGACTGTTCATAACTTCTAACTAAAGAGATACCGAACTAAATACATATTTTACACACTGAAATAGAGAAATAATATTCTACCGTCACAAAATCCTGAATGGAGGTAAATATCTTCTACTTTATACTCATTCAAAATTCTACTAAAAATCCTTTGAATGTGTGTTTTACGCTTTGCAGAAGAAGCATCTCTTCCTGATTGGTTCTCATCAGTCACATGGACCATGTTGTCACTTTATAAACAAACAAATGAAGCTAATATTCAATCCCTCATTTAACAGGTGAGAGATGCTGTTTGTCTAACTGGCACAAGTTACACTAATCCCAGAGTAGAAGGTTAATGACACATCTGAGTTAAACCTCCTTATTTGACCTCATGATCAAGTCACAGTGTTCTGTAGTAAGTTTTTAATAAAACAGAAAATTATAAATGTATTTGTTTTATTCCTCCCTGTCAGACTCGGTTATTCAGAGTTCACATGTTGAGATGTCCTCAGTCGAACTGTGTGGATTCTCTCTCGTCCACATCAGAGGAAACTATGTGGGAGTTCTGCCTCGACTCTGGGATGTGAACTTTCTGCTCTTGTTGTCGGTGGAAGTATAAATATTTCTGTCTTAATTGAATCCGTTGGCCTCGTTTGACCGTGTCACGACCCGGTGGCTCTTATCGCCGCTTGAAAGGAGAAAGGGAACAGAAAATGAACCGGTCGAGAGTCTGTGGTTCGGTCAGGAGTCACTGATTGTGTGTGTGGTGTGTGGTGTGTGTGTGTGTGTGTGTTCAGGTGTGGAGGGAGGGGCTGTCAAAGTGACCGGTGCTAAAGGCTTCACTCCGTCACATGACTACAAGGTGAAGCAGTCATCTTTTCTTCTTCTCTCGTCCTTTTCAAAAATAAAGCACTAACAGGTTCCATGTGAAACAAATGAAGCTGTAACGTGTCGCCCTGACCTCTGACCTCCAGGTGTGTGCGACCTACATGGACGGCTTCAGGGCGACGGCAGTGTGTCCAGTGGGGGGGGCCGAGAGCCACAGAAAAGGCCAGAAGGACGGCGGACTCCATCATCAAACGGTGTGTACGGGAGGCAGCAGGTAGTGTGGTGTGTGTGTGTCTGTTCGTGTGTTTTCTCTAACTTTAACGTGTGTGTGTGTGTGTGTGTGTGTGTGTGTGTGTAGCACGAAGCGGATGTTCAAGCAGCTGGGAATGGAAGATTTCAGCTCCGTTAACGTCCAGGTCCTGGGAGCTGAGGACACTTATGGTCCCAACGTTGACACCAAGGTAACACACACTGCTTTAGGTTCTTTCTAGTCTGTTACATTATACATTAATAATAGTGTGTTTCATGGTGTGTGTGTGTGTGTGTGTGTGTGTGTGTGTGTGTGTGTGTCTGTCTGTGTCTGTGTGTGTGCAGGGCTCCCGAGAGGCAGTGATTTGGATGGCCGTCAACCACAAACAGAAGAAGGCTCTGGAACTTTTTGCCAGAGAAGTGGCTCCTGCAGGGACCGGCATGGGTACGACACACACACGACACACAACGCACACTAAATGTCCACTTAAGTACCACATTTACATCGGACTTTAAAACGTGTTTCAGATAATCAGATTACAGTTTGATCACATGACAGTTCAGTTCAGTTGAAATCCACACCGAGCCCGACGTCCCTGAAGGAAAAAATTTAACACATCTGCTCCTAGGGGCTGAACCCTGCTGAGAGTTTTATTAATAACTGTTGTCTCTCACTCACACACACACACCCACTCACACACACACACACACACACACACACACACACACACACACACACACACACACACAGAGTGGTGGGAGTGTGTGTATGTTGCTGTAGATAAGGGGGGTCATGACCTTATGAACCAGATTTGGATTTTGTTTATGGTGATGATGAGTTCATCGCACACCCCCACAAACACACACACTCTGACACACGCTCAAACACACACTTCGCGAACTCTGTGTGACTCCTGAGAGTCAGCTGATTCACGCCGTCTGTGCTGTTGAACTGTAAGTGGGAGCGGAAGCTGATCTGAACTCAGAGTAGCAGCTTCACCTGCTCTGAGTTCAGATCATTACTAATAATATTAATATCATACACTGTATTTATTAAGTCACATTGTTCCGGTTAAAGATGTTACTTTAGTCCACAGGCTCTGGAGCTGCCTGAAAGTCCAGGAGTTCTGCTCTGACACACAAAGTGTTTATTTCGGCTGCTCCCTCCACATGAACTAAATTGATTCCACCTCTTGCCAATTGAACCCAGACTGCCCGTATGTCAGGGAGGAGACTTCTGGTCAAAGAAAACAATGAAGTACTAATCATAAAAAACAAAATTCAGGAACCCATGGACTGACACGTTCCCTCCTTGTTCTCTGGTGTTGCAGCTCCGGGACTCACCGGCATCGTGGGCGGACGTCCCCGAGTGTGAGTGGACGAGACGAGCAGCAGGGTTTGACTCCTCAGTTCACTGTCACTGACGTGCTCCTGTTGTCACTGCTGCTTTCAGGTCTCCTGTTCTCAAGGCGTTCTTCTTCTTGCACCCGAAATCTGAACTCAAGGTCAGTTTGAGACAGAAGAAGAAGTCTCAACATGTCCAGACATTTTTCATAAAGGAAGAATAGAAAGATTAATTTGCTTTGTTTTAGTTTCTAGTTACTCCATTGTAGCTACTTGTTTATTTACCTGTTACTTATATTAAATTCAAAGTTTCACTGATTGTGTGCAGGCCGATGTTCACGTTGACGGACAGTTGGCGGAGACGCTTTCAGAGGCGGAGCTAGACAAACCTGAGCTGGAGGCCCCTCCCACCACAGTGGACGACGCACCTGAGAAAGGTGAGGAAACACAAGTTCCCAAATGTTGTGTTACGGCTTCTGTGTTTGTGTGTGCGTTTGTGTCATGAATCACCAACACTGCCATTGTTTGGCTTCTTACACACGTCATTTACCGACTAACAACAAGACGTCAGGCATTAGTGCTGTTTCCATGGTTACCGACACACTAATATAACTTGAGCAGTTGACAGATTCAGCCGATTGTGGACTTGAGGAGGTTCTATTGGACCGTAACAAGTTAAATTGCAGGAGCTGACGAAGAGGCTCGATAAGTTTGAATGGTTCTAAAGGGTCTTGAGTGTTTTAAAGGGTCCTAGAAGAAGTGCGTTTGTCGTCCTTGAAGAGTTTCTGTGAGCTCTTGAGACCGTGCAGTGATCCTTCTGGAGGGCCGTGCAGAATTTGAAGGGGTTTGAAATGGTTCGAGGGGGCGTTGTGTGCGTCACTGAGGAGGTTCCAGGGTCTCAAAAGGAAAATGAAATGGTCCTCGAGTGTTGTCAGATGATGAAGATGTGTTTGACGAGGAGGATTGAATGGTCTTTAAATGGTGCTTTGATGGATTGCATAGTTTTCTGAGGTTCAGACATTTTGTGTCACAGAGCTCTGGTGAAATTTTAGGCGTCCATGAAGAGTCTCTGGCTTCAAGGAGTCCTTAAGTTATTAAATTAGTAAAAGTCAGTGACGTGTTTACAAAAACATGCCAGATACAAACAGGGGTGTTACTGATGACTGCCTACAGGGGGCGACAAACTCCCATGTCCCCTTTAATACCAAATTACACAAAGATCCATGAAAACAAATAATCAGAAAAAAGACCAATAATACGGCAACTCGCACACACAAACTGACACACACAGAGAATTAGCACGGTCTGTGTGTGTGTGTGTGTGTCCTCTTCCTGGGAAGTACAAGCTGTGCCACTTTTTCCTCCTTTCACTCTTTTGCCAACACTTCCCTCACATGGCCCTGCACAATACACAGACACACACACACACTCTTGCAACGCTTTTAAGACATTTTCAACCCAAGTTTCATGACGAAACCAAAAGAGAACACAAAGTGAATTGTGGGAAACAAAAAGTAAGACGCACACACTGGGTCCTGGCGTCTTCCCCTACCTTCACATTCCTGGCTGCAAACAGCAAGCCTCTCAAACTACCAGAAGAAAAGCTTTCAAATAAAAGAAGAAAAAGACGAAGCTGCTGCTTTAAATTTTTATTAATCTGCTTTTGTTTTGAAAAATCAAAACCATTGAGCACAATTTCAGGTGTGTTGTGAGTGTTGCAGGTCCTACCCTAGGAACCAGGGGTCTTATTCTAGACTCGGTCCTTGAAGAGGTTTCTGTTGTAAATAAACGTTTGAATCAAACACAAACAGGGAGAGGTTTGCTGGATGTGGTTTGAATCAGATCTGTTTGTTTGTACAGTCGCACAAACTATAAATAAACACATTTATAAACAGACTAAAAACAATAAATAAATACATTTCCAGAGCAGAACTGAGTCACACAAGAAGAAACCTGGTTCTGAGTTGTCATTGTGTGTGTTTGTGTGTGTGTGTGTGTGTGTGTGTGTGTGTGTGTGTTCAGACTTGCCCAGTGGACGATTCAGCTACAGACTGGAGGATCTGGCCTACACGAGGAGCGGAGACAAAGGAGACTCAGCCAACATCGGTGAGAAGAACCAGAACTATCGACTCAGTTAATGTATATAATGACGATTTGTGACCTTGTGTAAAGAATGAACAGTGACGGTGAATAACTGTCCCTCTTCATCAGGCGTGGTCGCTCGTCATCCTCTTTTCTACCCGTACCTGAAGAAACACCTGACCTCCTCAGTGGTGGAGGAATATTTCTCGCACCTCCTTCAGCCGGGAGTCGCCAACGCTGTCACACGGTGAGCGGGGGGGAGGTCATACGTGTGTGTTGTGTGTGTTTCACCATTTGTGTCCATGATGAATCACCTGCAGCCCATTTACTGATACCTTCACTTTGTCAATCCTTGCTAGTCTAGAACTTATTTTGAAGTATCATGACCTTCTCCAAGGTCATGGCCATTTAACAACACAGCAGAGACGCACAACAGAAACCAGAGGAGAGACGTGTGTGTGTTCAGGTGTATCAGTGAGGATGTAGATTCTTCTCTTCTTGTTTATTCACATCGCTGTTCAGCAGATGTTGCTTTAGGACGTGAGCAGCCTCGCGGTGAACCAGCGGCCGCAGGTATGATGGAGGATTCTGGGAACTGGCCGCTGGCGGACGTGTCTGAGCGATGACTCAGCGAGCGGCGTGTTAGCGATTAGCCTAATAAAGAGGAGGAGGCTGTAAAGCTCGCCGACCTGCGTCTCCTCTCACACCCCGAAATGCCTCCGCCGCTTCATTAGTGCACCGCCAGAGCTCGTTAACCCTCCAGGAGGCCCCAGCACACACACACAGACACACACACACACACACACACACACACACACACACACACACTCTCACTTAAGTACTTGCAGCCAGAAACACACACTTCCGCGTGCACATGTTTTTGCATATGATCACGTTTAACCCTTCCCCCATGTCTGCCACCGCAAACATGCAGGTTAACAAACACACACAAACACACACACACACACACACACACCCACGCACACAAAATTTCACTTTCAAATCAAACTGAACATGTGCAATAAACCCTATACATCAACGCATGAGATGCCAGGCTCTGTGTGTATTCATTTGTTTGATGGTGTGGTTTTTGTTGAGTGTGGTGGTTTGGGTTGCCATGGTTACCGGTGTGTGTTTGTGGTTTGCAGATTCACGCTGCCCGGGATCCACGGCCTCAACTTCGTGTTGCAGAGTTCACTGGGTGGGGGAGGGGTGGCGTCCCTGCGCAGCGATCCCCAGGTAACACACTCTCGCACACACACACACACACAAACACACACACGCACACATTAACCTCATTCTGACCACCTTCAAATGGCTCTTTGAAGTGGTGAGAACCAGACAAAATGTCTTCCCAGGGCTCCAGCTCCATCGCACGCCCACGTTCTCTCCCTGATTGGTTCTTAGAGTTGTAACACTTCCACCTCAATGGTCACATGACGTGTGTTCCTGTGGACGGAGATTACAACTGATTACTTCAGAGCGACTGACAGAAGAACAGACGAAGAAGAAGAGATTTCTCTTCTTCTTCTTGTATTTTTACAGCTCATTGAGGTCGTGTCCTTTGTCGCCTGTAACGCTCCTGCGTTTGAACCTTTGTGTCTCTCACCCTCCTTTGTTCAGAAAGTGCTGTAAAGTTTTTACTGCCTCGCTGGATTCTGCAGCACATCAAAGAAACGCACACTATTACGGCTCAACACTCCCAATGTGCTAACACACACACTTCATTTCCGGGCTCAGACACACGCAGGATGTGGGAATTCAGACACGTGAAGACGGACACTCGGGTTTGAGTTTCAATTCAGATTCGGCTGATGCTGGTGTTGTCTCTTCTCTTCTCAGGGTAAAGCCTTCGGTCAGATGCTGCTGGACGTGAAGCTGAGGGGGCTGCCCGACCTCAAGTCACTGGTGGACTGAGGGACGTCAACGAGAGGAGAAGAAGCTCTCAGAAAGAGAGGAAGACGAACGTGAGACACAGGATCATTCACAATCACGTACAAGAGACACTAACCCAATCAAGGAGAAGACAGTTTAGTTTATTCTGTGCAGTTTAACACCAAACAGCGAATTGAGTCCGTTTTATTCACACACATTTGCTTCTGACTGTTTCAGGATCTGTACAACATTTGAGATTTGGCAAAGATTCACAGGATTTTTAACCACAATGAGAAACAAAAGGGTGACGTCCAGGAAACTGTCAAATACGCCGCCACCGCACCATAAATAATTTTTATGAGGGAAGCTTGAATGTTCAGATTCGACCTTGGAACGAGTGGTTCAAGAACAAATGTGGGGTCCGTGAGATGTGGCTGAAAGCTCTGTGGTAAAAGTTTAAAGAGGCTTCAGTTCACCAGGAGCCACCGGGACAGCTACAGTTGTTCTCTCACACATTTCAATTCAAAAAGAGACACATGCGACCTCGGCTGCTACACAACTAAAGAGAAGAAGTTTCCAACGATCAAATTAAAACTCACTGTTGCTACGGTTACGTCCATACTAGGAGTCTTTGTTTCGTTTAAATCAAAGCTTCTCAAATTTAAAGTTATTTTCATCTTCTCTTTGTCTCATGACACTAAACTGAATATCTTTGGGTTGTGTTTTTTTTAGCTTTTCTATTCTAAACTAATAATTAATTAATCAAAAAATAACCAATCGATTGAATCAGTAATGAAAATGGCCTTAAACTCAAAGCTGCTGAGCAGAAAGTTGAACTGCTTCTTTCCAAACTTTTTCAGCCAGCGTGGATAAAATGTAAATCCGCTGCTGAGGACCATGTAATGTGGTTAAAAGTTCCAAAACATCTATTAAACGGCCCTTGAGGTGAAGATGGTTTTGTCAACCGACAATTATTTTGTCAGGATTTGATCTTTGTATTGAAAAATGGTTGTTAACTGCGTATGAATCACAGGATCCAACTTCCAAAACCCTCTGAGCAGAATGGTAAATGGCTGCCTGCCACCATCGCCAACATGTCGAGGGTTTTCCAGCCCAGAGGGGGACATGATGATGATCTGGATTTAAACCCCAACGCCAGCTTCAGGGAAATTGCCCCTGACCTCTTACTTCCCTCCGAAGGGGAACTGGTGGTTTGGCTTTCCCTCGGAGGGTAAACAGAGTCTCCGCCCGGGCAGCGAGACGCTCCGGTCACATATCAGAGGAGACACATGCTCGCAGGCCTCACGTCGAACGGGCCCGGCGCCTGGTTTCCCCACGGCGCGTTCACCTCAACACGACCGGGCTCCAGTGTTCGCCGCCCCGCAGGAATGTGAGTCTCCTTCCACCAAACCGACTCTGTGGCCTCTGGTCTGTTTAGCTATAATTGCAAACAGGCTGAAGCTGCAGACAGAGTCGCTGCAGAGCTTCTGTCATGGATAGAAACTCATCTTACCCACCTCCTCTGAATCATTCTCTCCCTTCCCCAAATCGTCCTCCTCCCGCCGCTGCACTTTTCTCTCATCAGCAAAAATGTCTCCTCTTCCTCTTTTTCTCTTTGGATTCTTAACCTCTCTTTGATGCGTCTCTGACCTTTGACCTCCTCTGGTTCTTTGGGACATTGATGATCTCTGTACCCAAAAGTATTTTGTCAATAGGACGATTCCAAACAAGAAACCACATTAAATGTCTTCCTCAACCAATAAATAAACAGTTTTCTTCCTGACAGACGGACATTCATTGCAACACGACTAATCTTCACAGACGTGAATTGGATCCAGAGTTTAACGAGTGTAAATCAGGCCAATAAAAGAAGAATCACACGGGAAAAATAAAAACCCATCGGAACGACTTTTGGATTCAACTGAAGAGATCAGATGTGAGGTGTTAAAATCAAAGCCGTGAATTCCAACTCAATTCCTGTTTCAATTAAAGTCCAGAGTCGCCACTTTACATGGGAAAAATAACTCACGCCTCAAAGATGACAACGAGGTTCGGGAGAAAAATTTTGGGAATTTACATCTGTCCTGCATATTGTTGCTTCCCAAAACTCCAACCCTGTCATTCCCACAGAACATTTTGTTTTGTTAATTATTTGTCGAAACCCTTCATCATTGCGACACAACAATTTTTGCAACCCCCCCCTTCCCCCGCCCCCCCCAAATAACTAACTAACATGGACCACATGAACATAACAGCTCACAACTGGGTAGAAAAATGATTTCCTGGCAGTTGTTGCTCATTTTCTCACACGTTTTAATAATCTCTATTTAATCTCTTTTATCTCTTTAACTTCTCTCGGCCAAAAGTTGAGTTTCGGAACAGGAGTCTGAGGCAGCAGGGGTTCATTAATTACATCTTAGTTTAAGTTTCCATGATGTTTCTACTCATTAACAAAAATATGTTCTCATGCACATGGAGAGAAAACAAAACTCTGCACTGTCGGAAAACACATTTTTAGTTTTACTTCACCGCTCATAACAACATTTTAACATGAAGTCAAAATGTAATGAAATCAAGACACTGAATGTTGTCAATCCTGTATTTGTGATCTGGGCCGTCAGTAGTATTTGGGCAAAAAAAGAGCATAGGACAGAATTGTTCAACACCAGGTATTTTCTTTTATTTCAAGCTTGATTAGGTTGCACAAAAAGCTGTGAAGGTTTTCAGACAGATTATCATCAAACTCTGTGATATTGATTATTAGAACAGCCTTTCCTCTTTTAGTATTTGATCAATAAAGACTGTGGAGATCTGTGCCAAATTTCAAGGTAATCCATTGTGTAGTTGTTGAGATCTGGAACATTTTGTTGCCGTTTGGTTAAAAATATCCAAGGTCCAAGAATTGAACCTTGTGGAACACCATAGATTTATATTTTTAGATTAATACTCAGAACTCTAAGAAGCTCCAACTTCTCTCACGCCAAGGAACCACAGTAAAAGTTCTTGTTGTCACTCCGGTTAAACTCTGATTTTATGTTTTCATAGATTAAGAATCGAAGCGAAATTAACTTTAGAAACAACATTGTTTACAATATCAAATGTACATCTAGTTAATCTGAAAGCTGCCTGTCAGTTTCTTCTCAGGATGTTTTTAGGAAACGATTTAAACTCTGTTCTCCACATGAAGCCTTTCTCTGGAACCACATGTGCTTTTTTTATATCACTGTTGATTCTAATGGGGGGAGAACCACTTCAGTTCTCAGGTTCTCTGTCATGTTACCGCTCTTTGTACATCTGAGAAAAACTGTTTAAACTTGAAACTCATTTTTATAAACAACACATGATTAAATCCATAGAATCAGAAATGTTGTAATAAACGATCTTAGACGGTTAAAAAATGTCAATCATGAGAAATGCGAAGAAAAGCACTGAACACAAAGAGTGAACCTGTGTGATTTTGTAGATAATTACTAAAGAGATTAAAGAGATTTTTATGAACGCAGCTTCTGTTTTAAGTGGATTTTTTTGTGTCTGTGTGCGTTTGTTGTTAATTTGTAAAATCTTTTTGACACAGGAAGTAGAGCAGCAAGAGGCGTCAACACAAACCTCCAACATCTGTTTCAATGATTTGTTGTTAAACATGGATTTTTGTTAGATTGTCTATGTATCTAATATTTTATGTTTTGTCGTCAAACAGAAACACAGAATCTAAAATCAACCATAACAGACGACATGTACTTAAATGTTATCGTATAAAAACTGCCAGATACACAATGCTATGATATAATAATGAATTTAAACAAAGCACAGTGAGACAGCGAGGGTCGGTTAGATTGAGTCAGAAAGAGAAAAAAGTTAAAGGTCATTTTGGTTTTAGGAGAATCAATCTAAACTAAAGATCCAGGAAAAGGGTTTTTCTATCTGGATCAGAGTGAAGATGGTTTGAATGAACTGGTTCTTTAATTTGATTAGTATTCATCACATGCAGACAGCATGGGAACCTGTGTGTGTGAGTGCGTGCGTGCGTGCGTGCGTGCGTGCGTGCGTGTGTGGGTGCGTGTGTGCGTGTGTGTGTGTTCATTCATTAGTCTGCAGGTCGTCCTCGAAACCATTTGTCAGGATGTCGTCGTCTTTGTGCAGCTCGGACTAACAGAGGTAAAACAACACAATCACAACCCTCTCTCTCTCTATATATGTGTCTCTCGCTCTATGTCTGTCTCTGTCATGGCGGACAAAAGGAGATAAATTACTTATCATCCATCACTTTTCTTTTCTCTTATTTCTCTTTAGGCGCCTTCTATTGTGAAGTCATCTTTAATTCGTCACCAGACTGAGCATCACAACTATGAACAAACTCCCTGGGGACTAACTTTAGCTAAAGCATGCACGTCTACAAACCAATTACAGTCAAGTACAGGTAGACCAGACCCTTTGATCTTGTTTAAGAATCGTGGAGGTTGAACATTTCATGTTTTGACTTTTATCGAAGATTTTAATCCAGCGTGGGAAAAAACCTGAGGTGTCACATGTGAAAACGATCCTGATACAGTTTTTGTTGGTAATATGATGATGATACTGGTTAACAGCTCCTGCCCACACTGCTGGAGAGCATTAACACCATGCAGGGTAATCCACACAACACACAAACACACACACACACACTCAGCCGTCACCCATCTCCATTCACCTTTACACTGCAGCTCAGTCGGGGTCACATCAACACATTCAGCTGCCAAATCTCCTCCAACCAGTCATTCAGCATCTCTCAGCAGGGAGTGTGTGTGGGTGTGTGCGTGGGAGTTTGTGTGTGTGTGTGTATTTCCATAAGCTTCCCTTAATCCCAAAAGTCCCCTTCTCTTCAGAGGGTGAAAAGCAGAAGAATGATGAATAAGTAACTGACCTCAGTGAATTACCCATCATGCTCGGGGGCTGTGGCCTCCAGCGACATTGAGACGCTTGAACCTCGATCACTGACTGCGAGTAAAGATGGATGATGCTTCAAAAAGCCGAACTTTCCTGGCAATCGTCACCACAAGATGGCAGCGTTCGTCTTGGAGGTATTTTGGCTTCATTTCTGGAGGAAGTGGAGACAAGTCGTCCATCTTTATTCACAGCTGTTTGTCCGTAACCACAGAAACGAGTCATCTGCTCATGAGACATTGACACAGTGGAATCTCCCTTCCCCCCCGCAGAACGTCACTGAACGTTCTCCTGCTTCAGTTCTGCAGAAACCTAAGATAAACTTAACTAAACTAATTCCCCCGAGTGTTGGAGACAAACTTTATTTGTACTGGTTCAGTTTATTAAACAGTTCATGTCGAGAATCCCAAAGTAAACACTGTGTCTTCACCATCTTAATCTTCATCTTCATCAGTGAAGTGCTGCAGAAGAACGAGCCCTGTGGTTTTTAACATTACAAAGAGTTTGTGTGTGGTTGTGTGTGTGTGTGTGTGTGTGACGTCACGGGCTCGTCCTCCTGCAGGGACGTGTGAGGAAGAGGAGGAGGAGGAGGAGGAGAAGTTAGGAGCAGGACAGGCTCTGGTCCTCAGTGTGATCTTCCTCTCCGCTGCAGACATGTTGGACACCCTCACCTTCCTCCTGGAGAAGCTCTTCCTCCTGGCTCACATCAAGCTCTCCTCCCGTCTCCCGCCGCCGCTCACCGGCCGCTGTGAGCGGGACGACGCGCCGCCGCAGCCCGCTGCTCCTCCGCACCGGTTCCAGCGGGGAGACCTGCTGGAGGTGCCGCGGACCCTCTTCACCCACTTCGGCATCTACCTGGGCGAGAACCGGGTGGCGCACATGATCCCGGACATCCTGCCGGTGCTGACGGCGGAGCGGCGGCAGATCCAGGAGATGGTGACGAACACGCGGCTGCTGCTCGGGGTCCTCTCCAAGCGCGCCTCCGTGCGCGTGGACCTGGTGGAGGACTTCGCGTACGGAGCCGTGATCCGGCTGAACGCCATGGACCGGGTGGTGCTCCAGGGCCCGCTGCCCGGGGAGGAGGTGGCCCAGCGGGCGGAGCTGATGCTCGGCTCCGTGTCCTACAGCCTCCTCTGGAACAACTGCGAGCACTTCGTCACGCACTGCCGCTACGGGAGCGCGCAGAGTCTGCAGACTGACCAGGTGAGTCCCTTCATCACCTTCATCACCTTCATCACTTTCATCACTTCACGTCAAGACCTTCTCTACCTTCTCTACCTTCTTCACCTTCTTCACTTCATCAGCTTCATCACCTTCATCACCTTCATCAGCTTCATCACTTGTCTTCCTCAACTTCATCACTTGATTTAATCACATGACTTCAACACCTTCATTGTCTTCTTCAGCTTCATCACCTTCTTCAACTTCATCACTTGTCTTCATCACCTTCATCACCTTCTTCAACTTCATCACATCACTTCATCACCTTCATCAGCTTCATCATTTCATCAACTTCCTCACTTTATTACTTGATCACTTCATTAACTTCATCACCTTCATCACTTCACTTCTTCTCCTTCCTCACCCTCATCACCTTCATCCTTTGTAATGTCTCATCAGTTCACTTCATCACCTCACCAGTTGTTTGTTAACTCTTGGTCATGATCATGGTTCTGATGTAGTTGTTTTACTGTCCTGGTTCTGTGTAGGTTCCATTGTGCTCTGTTACACTTCTGAGGTGCTCAGTTGTATTTCTGCTGTGGTGTATTGTGGTTCCCAGTTGTAGTTCTGCTCTGGTTTGTTAGGTTCCCAGTTGTACCGGTTCTATTAGAACAGCCTCTTCCATTAAAAGTAGAAATCCAGTATTTCCTATGATGACGACCCCTCACATGTGTCTGGTGACCCTTTGAAGGGCCTCAACCCTCGAGTTGAGAACCACTGGACTTAAATGACTGCGTATGAACTAAAATAATTCAGGATAATTTATGTTTTGTATTATATGAACATGTTTTAATGAAGTAGAAACTAAAATATTTGATCTGAGAGGTTAACGGTTAAAAACAGAAACCCCAGCTTCGTCTTCGTCTCTCTCACTTCAGCTTTGAGGTGTGTGAGTTTGTGAGGCTGTTTTTTTATTTAAACGAGAGGAAAATGTGCGTCGCTGTTCGGAAAAGTCCCGAGAACAAGAGCTGCATTCAGACTGGTGCCGTCTGCCAGGAACCAATGAGCTGCAGCGGCGGCAGGCTGACGACAGCCATGATGATGATGAAGATGAAGGAGGGCTTCTGTTTCCCATGTATCATTAAGAGTCTATAGAAGACATTTCCTGAGTGTCCAGGATCCTCAAAGACTGGAAGGATAACAAAGTTTTTTTTAGTACGTATAATAAGCTGCGATTGATTTGAAAACCAGAGAGTGTTGCAAAACGTTTTTATAAATTCCATTCAGTGGACGATAGATTTATTTTCTTTAACATCCTAATTTGCTCTTGTGTTTCTATATATTTACGTCATCACGCACAAGTTGATCTTGTTCCAGTAGAAGATTTAAAATGTTCTTATTCACATTGCAGATTTTTTTTTAATATATAATAAAATAAAAAGTCTCTGTTCTATTGATTTAAATCGGCTCCACCTCTGTTCAGCGTCTGGTTTCGTTCAGGCCTTTTTTTTTAAGTGCGGCAGGAAGACTTTCCCCCGATCGAGTTTCACTTCCTGTCATTTTGAACGTAAACATTTGACCTGTCGACATGCCGCCGTCAGCCTCTTCCAAAGGATCATTACAGGGAGGGGGCAGGGGCCAACAGGAGCTTTAACAGGGGCCTCGGGGGCCTCAGGGGCCCCACAGTCAACTCAACAACAGCTCAATTGTTTTCCTGCTACTTCCACAGAAGTCACGTCTCCTCAGTCAATGTTTATCACATGTATTTATTTTTTTAATCTATAAAAAGTACTTTCAATTTTGTTTGTTCTTGATGAATAAAAAAAAAGGGATAGTTAATAATATTTCTTCTGTTTCTCCTCTCTCCAGTTCTGTGAGTGGCTGAAGCTGAGGATCCTGGCCCAGCGTAATGTCCTCCTGACGGCTCTGATCGGCCTCCTGTCCATGGTGTGTTTGGGAATATCCCTCAGCACGGCCCTGCCCACCCTCGTCATCCCCTTCACCCTGTGGATGGCCAGTTAGACACTTCAGGTCGCCAAGGAAACAGGCCCATCCTCCGACAGAGAGGATGGAGTCGTCTGCGAACGATCTCCTCCACGTGAATAAAGTCGATAGTGACAGATGCTAAATCCACTCGTAGCTCTTTGTTTCTACTGCACATGAGCTTTTTAACATCTCTGTTTGCTTAGAATTACTTAGTTTTTATAAAGTTTTAAAGACTTAAAGTCTCATGGATATCCCAAATTGAAACTGTGACGTTAAACGGACCAAAGATCAACTTTCTTAAAATTTAAGTTTCAATGTAAACACCAGTGTTTATTATTGTAAAAATAACGTTTAATAACTTCACCTCAGTGAAGTGGGAGATGTCAAGGACTAGTTGAAGCTGTGGATTAATCTACAGTTCAGGGTTTGATTCTTGTTTGTGGGAAAACTCGATGTTGGTCTGTGTTCTTTTTTAGAACAAAAATTCAAATTATCAGCATTCAGTTCATTAATTCCACCTTAAATTTTCATGTTTTAAATGAAATATCAAACATTCTCAATCTTCTACACATGAAATAACAAACGTTTGTTGACCCTGAAAAGACTGAAAGAGTTATCTTGAAAGAAAATCATGAATTTTCTGTTTTGGGAGCTTTAACTCAGTCATGCTCTTAGAAAATGTGAGGTTTTTATTCAGCGTTTGTGGTTCATCAGTGTTTCAACATGAACAACTTGAAATCAAGTTAGAAAAACAGAAAATCTTGACTGTACACAACAGTAATAATAATACACTTCTTTACACTGTTGCCTTCCGTCCCTGAAGCTCTTCTGTAAATATCTGTAAATATCTTTGTCGACCTGATTGTTTCTAACAGTCACAAGCTTCTGTACAGAATGTATTTTTTTTACAATGCTATAACCATTTATACCGTGTTTATGTAAATAAATGAAACGGAGACAACGCAGACCTGTCGGAGTGTTTGATTTTTTTGTGATTTTAAGAGAGAATGGAGAACTCAGGCCTTTTTTAAGTTTTCAGATCCTTCATATAAAAAATATATGGACTTTGGTATCTGCTGCCCTCTGCTGGTATGATATGGTATCAGCATGAGCAGCAGGCCTCGAGCAAACCATAGCGACAGTTTGTTGCTGACTTTATTTAGTTTTAACCTGGTTTAATTGAGAGTTGACATTTATGTTCTGAAATAGCTGTAAATCGACACATTTTTATTAAATAACATATCATTTTATATTTAATTATTAGTTTTAAGAGAGAGAGAGAGAAAGAGAGAGAGAGTCTGTGTGTGTGTGTGTGTGTTTATTCTGAAACAAAGCTGTTGTTGTGAAACAGATTGAATTGAGAAATTAAACAACTGAAGCTGCTCAATAATTTAAATCCTGACATCTCTGTTGTTCTGAGGTTTGTAACTGAACATTATCAGTCTGCACTGTTTTTATATGTATACATAAACATGTGTATATATACATATATATATATATATATATATATATGTGTGTGTGTGTGTTTGATGTATGATGTATACATACAATACCTCAGTGTGATAAGAACTACCTAAATTATTTGAGAAACATTTTTGGGGTTGGTCCATGTCCCGTCTGCTAACATGGAGGAGGCAGTGTTTATGACCTGTAGTGCATTCAGCCATCTGCCTCGGACCAATATTTATATTGTGAATTTCTTTAATTGATTTTATTATATAATTAAATCAAGTTTTTAGTATTTGAGTCCTTTTATTTATTTGTAATAATTAATTTGCCTTTGTCGTTTTCTTCTTCTATATTATGTTGTATCTCTTTTATTAGTTTGCGTTGTTTTATAAATTCATTTTACTTCCTTTAGTTTTATTTTGATTCATTTTATTTTAGAGGAACTCTCAGTTGTCCCGCCTGCAGGCAGATGCCTCGCGCTGATTGGCTGATTGACGCACTCATCCTCACGTCAATCAGACTCCGGTGAAGAAGAAGAACAAGAAGAAGAAGAAACGTTTTGTGCTAAAATGGCGAATGACAGAAAAGGTGAGTTTTAAAAGTTCACGTCGATAAAACTATTCGGATAAGTTCGAGCTAAATCTGCGGCTAACGAACATTAGCCGAGTTAACAGTAGCATATGTGCTAGTTTATGCTAATGTTAGCACCAAATGAACTGGTGCACTTGCTGGTTAGAAAGTGAAGGTTCCTGTAGCTAATGATGCTAATCGCTCCTAGCTTAGCAGCATCGGACAGCAGAGCTAACATTAGCTTAGTTTGCATGTGGAATTAGCCAGTGAGTTAACTAATAATGATAACTGTTCATACAGAACTTATCATGTCGGTAAATTCACTGAAATTTGATTCACTTTTTAAATTGAATGGAATTGGTTAAGTGTGTGTAATAAAAGCAGATGTTAAATCCCTTATAAAGTGTCTTCTATTTCCATGACAACCTCTACATAAATCAAATATATTATTGTCATCAACAAGCTTTGATCTATTTGGTTCATGTCCCATCTGCTACCATGGAGGAGGTGAGGTTTATGGAGGTGAGAGAGAGAGCTGTCATGGCTTTTAGCTTTACACACTTTATGAATCAAACCATAGGACTTCGTAAATACATGTTTTAGATATAAGATAAAGTCCATAGCCAGAGAATTGTTATTTTGCCGAGTCGTGGTTCCCCTTCAGACAGTTTCTGGTTTTGTTTCGCCGCGAAGATGAAGATCTGGATTCTGACATGGAGGGCGACCCCGGAGGAGAGTGGGGGCAGCCGTGCACCAAGGAGATGGCCCTGTTCTCTCTGATGAAGCAGACCGGCTGCACCATCATGCAGGTGAACGGGCAGAGGAAGTTCGGCGGACCTCCTCTCGGTACGTGTGTGAAGAAACTCATGAGCTCTGGTCAAGAAACCTCTGAGGATGATGATGGTTTGACATCTGCTTCTCAAGTTTGTGTTATTAGCTATGAACTCCAATAAAACGTACTCGACAAAGATGTAATTGTTAATTCGTCCTGTTAAAGACAGAAGGTGCATGTGTGTGTTAATATGTGTGTGTCTGTACAGGTTGGGAGGGGCCGCCCCCCCCGCGTGGCTGTGAGGTGTTTGTGGGGAAGCTTCCCAGGGACGTGTACGAGGTCCAGCTGCTGCCTCTGTTTGAGAGCGTGGGCCAGGTCTACGAGCTCCGACTCATGTTGGAGTTCAACGGGCAGAACCGCGGCTACGCCTTCGTCATGTTCGCCAACAGGTAACAAAGAGCAGACACGCAGGCACAACTCAACATCATACTGAGAATCGGCATGGTACTACTTTATACCTGCTGCTTTTATTTTTGAAAAGCCAGGGAGTGTTTCAGGGTCGCGGGTGTCAAATGTGATCAATAAGTGTTGGTGAATGTTGGTTGTGGTGCAGAGAATCAGCGCAGAGGGCCATCCAGACGCTGGACAACCACGAGATCAAGCCGGGAAAGTTCATTGGCGTGTGTGTGAGTCTGAACAACTGCCGCCTCTTCATCGGCTCCATCCCCAAAGACAAGAAGAGGGAAGAGATCATGGCCGAGATGAAGGAGGTAAACACGAGGAAGACACGCCACAGGAACATGCTCCTTTTGTGGCCTCCACTGTTGACACAATATTTCAATTTTTTTTTGTCTTTTGGGACCATCTCTCATAACTTCTCTGTTCAGCACACGATGTAACTCTATGTGTGTGCGCTGGTTTCAGGTGATGGAAGGTGTGGTGGACGTCATCGTGTATCCCAGTTCCACTGAGGAGAATAGAAACAGAGGGTTTGCCTTTGTTGAGTTTGAATCTCACAAAGCAGCAGCCATAGCCCGAAGAAAGCTGCGGTCTGGTCAGTATTAATATTAATATTATTATTACACACACACACACATACACACACACATACACACACACACGCTCCTCCTGCATCTCCTCTCTGTGTCCAGCAGAGGGTGGCAGACCACCACACTTAGTTCAAGCCAGCTGTGATAAATCCTCCTTCAATCCAGAGGAAGACCGCTATTTCCAAAAGAGAGGATGAAAAATAAATAAATCTTCTTCCTCCTTCTTCTCCTTCCACAAGAAGAATTGACGCTAAACTTCACTGCATCTTCAGACTGTCTTCCACAAATTCTGGCTGGACCAATTCGTCTTCTTCTTCTTCTTCCCCCTTCCTCTTTATCATCTTCGTCCTCTTGGTGTTTTTTCTAATACCTAAATAAAATCTTGTCTCATTCACGTTTGGACTTTGTGTTTAACAGGAACCTATAAGCTGTGGGGTAACAACATCCATGTGAACTGGGCCGATCCTGAGAAGGACGTGGCCGAAGAGGTGATGCAGCGCTATAAAGTCCTCTATGTACGTACACGTGTGTGTGTGTGTGTGTGTGTGTGGAGATTTTATTATGCCTGTGTAGCAGTGATAACTAGTGGCCGGAGTATTTTTTATTAATCTGGTCTCTATCGTTAAATGTTTAAAAGTTATTTCATATATTTTATGAACATGTGCACGTAAAATCTCATCTTTTTTTATTGGTCATAAAATAACGATACAAGAGAATTTATACCTAACCCTAACCCTTAATTCACTTCACCACACAGAGTAAAAACTTTGAGTCTGTTAGTCATCGTCTCAGATAAAACATCGGGCCCTCGGCTCGAGGTCTCGGCTGCTGCAGCCGGAGGTTGATGTTTTAGGAAGAGGCCTGTGAAATATTCAGCAGCCTTGTTCACATCAGAGGTGAAACAGCAGGAGGTGACTCAGTGGAGCTATTCAGCCTCCAGGGAATCAATTACTGTGAAGGCTTTTACTCTGTAAGACCGAGGCCAACCAATACTAACCTGAGATCAGCTCACACCTGTGTTTGGGAGGCCCAAAGTGTGTGTGCATGTGTGTGTGTGTAAATCTGCTTGATAATTAAATAACTTCAACTTTGAGAGACCTAAATGATCTCACTCTTCAGTCATAATGTGCTTTGATCATTTTCCTGCATCACTGACACACTGACGCTGTCCTCTGCTCCGTCATGTTCATCTGTGGTGTAAAGAAAACCTGTAGACTTGCTGCCATGATAGCAGCTAAACCGTAAACACATGTCCTAACTTTAAAACTGAGGGTTTAGTGGATGATCGTGCTCTTGTTTCTCTGCTGCAGGTTCGTAACCTCATGCTGGGCACCACCGAAGAGACGCTCTTTCACGAGTTCTCTAGCTTCAAACCGGGCTCCGTGGCGTTTGTCAGGAAGTTCGGGAATCAGGCCTTCGTGCACTACCGCCACCGCGACGACACCATCGCCGCATTGAGCTCAATGAACGGGGCCCAGATCGATGGTGCCACTGTGGAGGTGAGGCTGTCCAAACCAGTGGGGATGAGAAACAGGCAAGGGGCCAGCAGTGGCTTCTGCAGCAAAGTGGACCTGGACAACAACGCAAGAGGAGGAGGAGGAAGAGAAGGAAACGTGGCGCTGCACAGGAGCGATGAGGGGATGAAGGGAGGAGAACTCGATTATGTGTGTTCTCCACCAAGACGTGCCTCCGTGCCGCCTCAGCTGGTGAATTCCTTATACCCAGCAACAGCAGGAGGTGAGGACACGGGGGGTTATGGGTAATTCATGTAAATTCTCACTCATAATGTTGCCAAAGAGAATCACATCAGAGAGGTCAGTGTGGGTGAAGACTCTTTTCTCACTTTCACAGAAGCTGAGTCATCTAAATTTAAATTGCATGAAATCATCTGCATAGAAACATCAGTAAACTAGTTTCATGATAATAAGACAAATAACCCAGGAGACATTTAGTCCCATGGACCAAAACTTTCGAATTAATTAGTTTCCAGTTTAACTTTACTGACACTTTCTTGCCAAAACTGCAAAAACTTTTAAACTTAAATTAAAATAAAGTTTCAGCCTTTGACATAGAATTTTTTTTCGGTCAGAATGAATTCAACATTTGGTCTGTGTGTTTTCCTGCCTGTGGAATCCTCCTGTTTAATCAAACTGAGTTCTCAGTGGTTTCTCTCAGCACGACTCACTGTATTGACACAGCTGTGATAAAGATCTGCCGTTGGAGTAATATTGCCCGTTTCCTGACGCCCGCAGACATTTCAGAAAATGAGAAAAGTTTCAGAGTTAACTCTGTGCAAATGGACTGTGAAATGTTTATGAGAGGGAAAATGTCACCTCAGTGACGAGAGAGGGAGAGAGAGCGAGTGAGAGAGAGAGAGAGAGAGAGAGTCAGTCCGGGGGGGGGAAAAGGAGGGAGGGACTCACTGAGAGATGGACAGAGGAAAGTGAGGACTGTGTATATAGATGATCCGTGACTGTGTATAAAGACGATCAGTGATGGTGAGCATCTCCACAAGTCTGTAAAACTCTGGAGTAGTGTTGAGGCTATTTGTAACCATAGCAACCGTACACTGCGAATAAAGATGGATGATGACATGAGTCTGATCAGTAGTTTGACCCGAGGCTGGTTCCTGCATCTTCAAACCTTCTGTTCCTCACCGTGTCAAACCTAACGAGCGCTGAGATGAATCCTGTGTTTGTCGCCGTCTTGTGTTGTTGTGTTATCAGGTGACCTGGACAGGTGTGTGTTCCCGGTCTTCCCCGGCGCCCCCCTCTCCCCCACCAGCCTGCTGTCGCTGAAGCAGAGTCAGATCAGCTCGGCCGTCAGCCTCCTGGACTTCTACTGCCACAGCAACTGCTGGTCGCAGCCCGAGTACCACCTGTTCTCCACCCCGGGAAAGGATGGACAGCTGCTGCTGCTCTACAAGGTACCACACTGCTGCTCGTGTGCTGCGAGTGATGACACAGAGATGTGTGTGTGCAATAAAGCAGAGTGTTGTGCAAGAGGTTTGATATTCCAGTGTCAGGACGCCTCACTGTGTCTTAGTGTTTAGATTCATTTGTTTCAGCTTCACTCATCGTCATGTTCCTCATTTTCGCTTCACTTTTCTCAGCAGGAATTAAAAGTAAAGAACAAATTTAAGATGTGAACTAAGTGAACAATAGATTAAATGTGTGTGTGCAGGTTGTGATCCAAGCTACACAAAGCAGCTACATCCCTGACAAACTGTGTGTGCTGCTGGACGACGCCAAAGAATTAGCTGCACAAACCACACTGAGGAACCTAGGTACACACACACACACACACACACACTTCTGATGGACAGTTCATGTCTCATATGTTCTGAGAACCTGAAGATTGTTAAAAGCTACAATGTGAAGAAGAACAGACGAGAGCAAAGCAAACACCCACAGTGATTTCAGAGTGTTTGCAGATATTCAAACAAATAAATGTTGTCTCTTAATTTATCTGATAGTGGCCAAAGTTACATATTGAATGAAGGGGAGACAAAAGGTTTTTCATCTTTCTGCCTGAGGACTTTAGTAAGAAATCATCCTATCAGAACAATAATTCGGCCTCCTTCTGTAGAGGAGGTAATGAAGAGGACGGTGCTTATCTTCAGACGATTTCTCCTGTAATTGTGTAAAACGTTACTGTGTGTGTGAGCACTCAAACCCAACGTCACAGCTGCTGTGGTTTCATGAGCCGTGATTAAAAAGGTTTTAATATTTGATGACGGGAAGAGAAAAATATGGGACAGAATAAAGTTTTAACCAGCTGGGACTTGGCAGAGGAGCAAGACAGAAGAAGAGATTTTCCTGCGTTGTCGACACGGGCGCACTGTGGCTGTTAGATCCCGGCAGGCTGCACAGTGGATCCATCCCACTTAGGGATTTCCATAATTTTGAATTTCCTGGAAAGCCTGCAGTTCCTCTGAGCTTCTGTTTTCGGGGTTATATGCAGACATTTTTGTTTTGAGTTGGAGCGGAGATTTTATCCCCCCCCCATTGTCAGGTCAAAGACAGAATCCTGCTACCATATACACTGACATTACCCATCATGCATTTCATCTAACCCACAGCTGTCAAGTCTTTTCTCAGCTTTTTTCGTCCTAAGTATCATCCGACTGAAATATTGTTAAGAACCTGCTTCTCCTGGGGACGGCGCTTAAGTGCAGCGTTAATTCACCATCCGTGCATTTTAGAGTGGGACTCAGAAAAGTCATCACACGAGTGTGAAGAGGAAATAAGAACCTCCGAACAGGAGTGAAAGTGGGTCATCTCAGAGACCGAAGAAACATGATTAATATGAGGCTGAGCTAAAGTGGTTTCCTTAATTGTCTCGCAGGAAGCAGGTTTGTGTCCCTGCGGTCTGAGACCCGGCCACCAGCCAAACCACAACCCAGTGAAAAATAGTTTGTGTTTGGACAGGAGATGTGATGAGGACGCTGGGAGCGCCTGGGCCTCTGGACGTCCGCCCTGTGGTGCTCGCTTTTAATCAGACGCCGAACTCGACATCCATTTTTTATCACCTCTGCCGCGCTGCAGGGAACGGAATATCAGGGAGTGATGGAGCTCAACCTACAAAATACAAACTGTTTCCCTCCCTCACTTTTCTGTCTTAAAGTGAAGAGAAAGACTCGGATTCAGATATTTGTCAAGCTATCGATTTACTACATGTTACATCCACACCTGAAGTCATGTGACCTTTGATTTGATGCACCAGGTTCTTCTTCTCCTCTTTCTATCCATTTTCTGTCTCACCCTCGATTTCCTCTCCTTCTCTTCCAGAATTGTCTTTCCATAGCGAATCCTCCAGTGACTCTCAGAGCAGCCCCTCTCCTTCGCCCCCCCGGGCCTCCTCTGCCACCACTCAGGGGTTTCTGACCGGCGATGGCAGGGCCTACGCCTCCTGCCTGCCTCCCTCTGCCCCACCCCCACCCTTCTCCACCCCACCCCCACCCTTCTCTGCCTCCCAGACTCAGAGGTTCTTCATCAACCCCCCGTCGTCTTTTTACTGACGGTGAGACACGCGACACAGTTATTGATCAGGTTTATACACAGTTATTGATCAGGTTTATATACAGTTATTGATCGTGTATTTCATGTGTTTTCGTGTGATGATATAAATCTGCGTCATGTTGTTGCAGGAAGTTTTTCTGGTTTGAGCGTCGGCCGTGTTCATCAGCAGAGGAGCGAGGAGAAAAGGCAGGACTCTCTCTCTCTCTTTTTTATGTCTACACCACCAAACATGTCCTGAGGCTGTGTTTCAGTCTGGCTGACGTTCAGAGCGGCCGCTTCTCACCTTAAAAATGTTCAGAGACACGTTCACGTCCTCCGTCTGCTTGTTTTTCTTTCTGCCTCTGTTTTAAAAAAACGTATCTTGCCCAGAGACGACTGTCGGGAGCGAGGGATAATGTTTAGTCTGTGATGAGCCGCTCAATCTCTGACACTGTTTAGATCCCACGAAAACACACAAATCCAACAGATGTAAACGACTTCTATCAACCTCTGGTAAATGTCAGCCTCCTCCCCCTCCTCTCGGCTGTCTCCGTCTTCCCACAATGCATCAGCAGGGACACAGATCTCACATTTAAGTATTACGTTCAGGCATGAGGGGGAAAACAATGAGAGGAAGAGCATTTAAATATCATTTAGCATTTTGAGAATAAAATCGACATTTCAGATTCATGAATCCAGTTCGAGTGGCAACGACAGACTTGGATCTTCTTCTTCTGACCAGTTCACAGACTGATTCTCACTCTGTGTTAATGAGATAAAGGAAAAGTTTTTGTAGAGGCGTTAAAATCTGCTAATCCTACTAGCTACACGTATTATTTTCATTGTTTCTTACACCTTACAAACATATTCCTCCATTTTATACATAATCTAAAATGTACACTATAAATTATAAACATTTAAATTCTAAAACTAAAGATGAACATGTATTTTTTATAAATCTTCTATATCACTTCATTAAAACCAACAGAATAGATATGAATATTTTCCAATTGATGTGTGAGAGCTGCAGAGGAGGACGTGAACCAGGTGGTTGGTTTCTTTTTTGTAGGAAGAGACTTTAGAAACTGAGCAGAGACACTTCATGTTCAAAGTTCTTTTAACATTAATTTAAAATTCATTGGAGACACAAAGAGACGAGGGTGGAAGTTAAACGAGTTCGTTTTCACCCTGAAACTTTTATTGATCTGTTTTAACTCGGATCAAAGGAGACGCAGAACGAGGACAAATGATTCTCTAAGTTCAGCCTGAGCAGCTTCTTGTTCTTATCAATTCAGGCTCTTCTGATCGTAGCCTGTTTTTTATTTTTCAACGTTTTTCTGCTTCTTACGTTTTGTTCAGACGTTTTCTCGAATTTCTGTAAAAGTGTCCCCGTGGAAATGAGAATAAGTGTTCAGTGTCCTGCAATAAAACATTAACTCTGTTGATTTATTTACAGCCACTGTGTCGTTTGCCATAATTTACAATATCAGCTGGATTGAAGAATATTTGAAACCAGAGATCGACACATAAACTCCTTAGGAAAATGTTTACTTACGTTATAAAGTGAGAAGTCGAGTCATTTTCTCATCCACTTATGTTTAGAACACACCTGCTGTTTCTCTGACTTCTCTCCATTTTGAGTTCTGTCTCTTTTCACTATAGAAGTCGTGTTCTATATGTATTTGTTTCTCTTGTCACTTTGTGCCAAGTGTTTCCAGTGAATGAAACAAGTCAGTTTGACTTTAGCTTCCTCTCTCTCCTCACGTGTCCTCAGTTTGAAATGGATGAAACCCGGCTGGTTGTGATTTAGTTTTTAGTTCTTGTTCTCCTTTGAATTCTTCCCTCATCCCTCTCTTCTGCAGTTCGTCTTTTTTTTCGTGATCGCTCCGACTCAGGTTCATAATCCCTGTTCACCACCTCAGCTTCTCTCCTGTCAGCGCTCACAACTCAACACCTTTTGTTGTAATCAGCCCTGTTGTTGGAGCAGTGTGTGTTTGTGTTTGTGTTTGTGAGATAGGGTGAGAAAAGAGAGTTTTCAGGTGTGTTCAGCGTCTTGTTGCTGTTTTCATCAAAGTGCTGCTACATGTTTTGTTGCTGATGGAAAAAAATGTTCTGCTCTTTAAACAGTGTGTCTGTGTGCGTGTATGTGTATGTTTTAAGGCAGAATTCTTGCAGCATTGTACATGAGGATGGAGAATTAAAAAAATAAATACCAGCGCTGCCTCATTTTGTTTGTTATTTGTTGGTTATTGTCGGTCTTTGTTCAGCTCGACCTCTCTGACCCCTTGTGACTCGGTTCTGCTCCTCCGAGGTTTCGTTTAGTTTCCACTCGAAGCAGCAGTTTTCTAAAGCGATGCCGCTTCACTTAACACAATTAGACCTTTTTCTCATTTTCTCTCTCCTTCGGTCTCATTAGCTCGATAAGAAACTTGCTGATTCAGCCACCATCGTGTTTTCTTTGTGTTTACTCTTAAGGATTTTAGATTTAACTTCCCGCTGCAGCAAAAAGATCAGTTCGGATTTGGGGAACTTTTACTCAATCTCCTTATTTTCACTCCTCCGTCTCCTCCTGCTTCCATCCCTCTCTCTTCCTCTCCTCCTCCATTTACATCTCTTAAGATTTTCGTTGCTGACAGGGGCATTATGTTTTTGATGAACTGATAAGATTCTCATGGTCGCATGTCAAGAACTTCAAAGGAGAGAGAGAAAGGAGGGAAGATGGAAAATGATGTGTGAGAAAACCGAGTATGAGGAGGAGAGAAAACTGATCAGGATAATAGTCGAGAGGAGGAGTGGAGCTGAGCACGAGGGAGGACAGAGGAAGGGCGGAGGGGGAGGTGCAGAAGTTAAACAGATGGGATTATAGACCGAAGCAGCAGCAGGAGGGCGGAGGAGGAGAAGAGTGATACTTCTATTATATGTATCTGTATATTGCCCTAATGAAAGAAACGCTCTTTGATTATCAGCAGGAGGGAACAAATACGTGCTCACAGTTGAACATGTCAAATTAATCCTGCGTGTAATCCACACTGTCGGCTCCACAACGGCACATTCTTCTTCTTCTGCTCTATTACCTGCACGCTCTGTCAGAACAAACACAATCTGGGCTTCAATTCATCCACTGTTTCACGTCTGCTCCTAATTTGTGTCTTCTCCGTCTGTATTTGTTGCATCTCCCAGCGATGGGAGTTCATTTTCCAGTCAGGCGTCTCTCCGGACGCCTCACATCTCCCGTCTTTCAAATGAACAGACGGAATCAAAGACTCAGGATCAGAGTGGATTCATGTTGGGTTTGATATTTGGTCCTTGGCTCCATTCGGAAGTAGAATTAGAGAAATAAAAAATCGTAGTTTCCTACTTCATCTTCATCTTTGGAGGTTAACAGAAACTCTGGAGACGTCTGATTTAACGATCCTGAGAGTCGTCAGTTGTTTCTAACGTCAATGAATTTAAAGTAAGTTATAAATTGAATTGATGAAAAAAGCTTCAACATTTCCTCCTCCCTCCGTAAAGACATTCACCGTCAGGACTGAACTAAATCCTCCTCATTTGTCTGCCCGGTATCTTCCTCTTCTCTTCCTATTCAAACATCCTCTCATCCTCAGGCTAAAAGAATACTTCCCCTCCCTCTCTCCTCTGTGGCTCTTATTTTCTCATTTCTTCCTCGGCTTACGCTTAAGTTGGTTTTTGTAAATGTGCTCGAGTTGTGAATGAAGAAGTTGTTTTCACTTCAGGTCCTGAGCCCTTATCTCACGAGTCCCACGGACACGCTCGTGTTCTCCATCAAAGCTCCAGTTTGTTCCGGAGAATTCTGTCCAAACTTTTCTAAACCCTCTGTAGCCTCCAGGTTTAACAGAAGTAGGTGTGCATGATTACAAAAACACTATCACTTATGAAAATTTACACGTCACAGGAATGACGTCTCACAGACGATTTCCTCCAATTACTACCACTCCCTGGACGTCCCCTGGAGACGTCCGTCCCGGAGGAGACGACCATTGATCTTTGTTCTGATGCACAGCTCGGATTCAGAGCTTTGAAGCAGGAGTTTCCCACTGGGAGATTTGTCAGAAGCAGAAACGTTCCTGTTCCGATATGCCTCAACAGTGTCCCTCTTAAACTGGATCTCCATCTGCAGGAGAGCTTCGGCTGATCTGAGCGTGACCTGCAATTAATCCAGAGGGAACATATAGAGGAATTCTTAGCCACAAATCCCCTCAGTGATTCTTCTGAAACTGGAAGTAACATATCCTACTGATCAGATCTATGTCACAATGTAATGGGTTCTTACTGGCCCACTTCCTTATCTCCACCAGGTCTTGTGGAAACAAACAGAGGTGAATACACAACCTGCTCAGGGGAGGTAATAATGTTTGTGCTCTATTCGTTGGCTCACTTTGATAGGAGAGATTGTTTTTTTTGTCGTCGCATCTGGGAGATAATATGAAACAAATATTCTCATTACAGGATCCTGTTCTTGAGTAATGTCCTCCGACCGCTCATCGTTCATCTCAGGGATTAATGTTTCTACTATTTACGAACACGACTGGAGGAGAAACGGTGACGGATGCGACAACAGAACTTCACTGACCTCATGAATGCCAGAGGCGTTAACCCCAGTTCATCTCTGTGGAGAAACTCATTAAAATCTGGTTCAGACTTTAATGATCCAGAGAGAATTGAGTTCAGACGCGACACTTGGAGTCCTGCACTGGTCTGTTTCAGCAAACCTGCCCTTTGAGTCGACGAAGCAAACACTGGCTGAGCGGCGTTCATCTTTTTATTATCTGAAGGCCACCGTAGTTTATCGTAGTTAGAGAGTCTGTTTATCGTCTGAAGCAGTTTGAAGTCGCAGCAGATCTTTGTCCTTGTGGTCCGTCTGGAACCTTCCTGCCGCAGCTCGAGTGTGAACGATAAATCAGAAAAAAAAATGAGCGAGCGACAGAACAATGTTTCATTTTCGGTCGGCAGATAGTTTTGGGGAGATGGATGAGAAGAGGGTGACCTCTGCTGAGAAGAGTGGAGGTCGAGCGAGGCCTTTTGTCTGTGTCGCTGATGCTTATCCGTGTGTGCAGGTGTCTGAGCAGGTGCTTAACAACAACAGACACCTGGATCCTTGCTTCTCCAATGCTTCACTTCTTCTTCTCTGGAGGGAAAAACAAACTGTGCCGATGAAGACGAAGGCTGACCCGTCTTTTTCCCTGAAGGAGGAACAAAGTTGCATAGAAGTAGAAACGAGCAGAATTATAAACTGGGATAATGAGCGCCACCTCCGTGACTCTCTGTGAAGATTCAGGCAAAGAAAGATCGAAAAATCCTAAATGAGGAAGAGGATGCAGATGTGGAAGAGGAAATTGAAATATTAACCATTGTAAAATGTAGGAAGAAGAGAAGAGAAAGTTTGAAGGGATTTATCAGCTGCCAGAGTGTGTCTCCTGTGTTCATCTATAGGGACGAATTCATATTAGATTAAGCTGATGTGCTGCTGATATATTATTGGCCTTTTATTAAAACTCATAAATCAGCAGTCGTAGTCCTTCCCCCTGTGATTCTCATGATAACAGGCACTGGAACATTTGAGTTTTATTTCCTCCGAGAGGTTTTGACTTTTAAAACGTTTGAATATGTTTAGTGTTAAAGAGGATTTAAAGATTTTAAAATCGAAACCGAAGCTCCAGAGAAAGAGACCAAAAATAAAACTGTCAACAGGAACAAAGTGTCTTCACTCACAGTTTCTTGTCTCGTGTGGGATATGAAGAGAGGAGGAAGTTTAAAATCCAACTTGTGTCGACCTTGAGGTGACACAAGGGGAAAGGAATCAATCAAGTCACGAGAGTTCATCTCCACAAATGTTTTCAATCATAGACTGTAAATAAAAACTCTCCACAAAATAAGCTTAGATATCCTGAGTAGAGGTTCAGGATCAATAGTTTCATCTGGATTAAACCAGGCTGTAAACTAGAGTTCATACTTCCACCAAGGTCCAGCTGTCCCCCTATGAACCCACATCGCAATTTACTAGATCCATGTTTTTATTTGGATCAAGTCACATCCTCATAAATATCAACCCTCTAAAAAATGTTTCATCAAGATCCATCAATCATTCTCTGAGAAATCAGTGAAAATTATGACATAACTCAGCTGAGATTCAAATCAAAGAACAATAAATTATATCAATTTAAAATTAAATACGAGTAATACAATGTGTGCGTGTGTCATCGGACAATCCACAACTCTATCATTCCACCACGATGAGAAGAATGACCTCGGCTTCTTCGACACTGTCAATATCAATACATGTCTCATTTATATCCATTACAGCACAAAGAGAGAGTGAGAGAGTGTGTGTCTGTGTGTGTGTGTGTGTGTGTGTGTGTGTGTCTTCAGCGCAGTGGTTTCCTCCGTCGACACATCAGTGCCGGAGGAGAGATGGATGACCCACAGTGAGAGAGAGAGAGAAATGGATAGGAGAACAAGCGAGGAGCCACCGATTGGTCTATCGCCCAGAGACAGCAGGAGAGGAGACGGTGAGCTGATCTGAGGTCAGTGAGTGAGTCTGACCTCCTGCTGCTTCTTCAAATGTGAAACACAAATTAATGTCTGAAACCATGAACAGAGACAGTTTGGATTCATGAGTTCTCCTGTGGGAGGAGCTGAAGTATCAGGGGGCTCAAACCTGTGGGTTCTCTGGACTTATCCTCATGATGATAATTATAAAAGTAATAATAGACATTATTCAAATCACAAAATGATTGTATTATCGTACATTATGTGACTTTTATCGTCTTACACGAGACAAAATGATCGTTGAAATCCGATAATCATCAGCTGTTAACGCTGCTCTGAATGTGTGTGTCATTGTTAAGAAGTGACGATGACTCATGAATAAGACAAGGTCCCAGATCCCAGTGTTTCTGTGACTAAGACAAAAACATAATTACACCCTAACTGAATTATTGTGTGTCACTTTGACATCAGAGCATCACCAGCAGTGTCGGTTCATTTAATTGAAGATCACAGGAAACAAGACAACAGGTTGTTATCACTTGTATTCTGACACAAAAAGGGAGAGAGGGAGAGAGGGAGCTGGAGGCAAGGTGACGGTGGACAGGAGGGTGAGATTGATGATGTCTCCGGGGTGAGGAGGGCGGGTGGAGATGGAGGTCATAACAGGAACTCGGCAGGGAAGTGGAATAAACTGATTTGGCTCGGAGCGCCGATGATGTCATTTCTCCAGGTTTCTTCCCGGGTCAGTAACAACTCTAACAACAACAACAACAACACTCGCAGAACAAACGACAACCTTCACACCCCCGTGTGTGTGTCTCTTCTTCCTGTGCAGCCGACAAAATGAAGAAACTTGATCAAAAATAGCTCAGGATGTTTCACCCAGATTCTGCTGCATTCGGTTTTCAGAGAGTGTAAGTGAAGATGGTGGCTGGCTGCAGTATAGTTGATAAACCTCCTCCATGTGAGCAGATGGGACATGGACCAAGGTGAACAGCATCTAGACGTTAAGTAGATGTTTTTCAAAGATGGTGTCTGTCATTTTAGGTAGATCTCATCACAGAGATATGTTTGAGAGTTATTTAGTTTTTCACGTGGGCCTGATCCTCCATGAAAAACATCCTGATCTTTTGTATCTACTTGTTTGCTCTCTCTCGTTCTTTTTAACATTTACAAACTATTCCTCCACTACACAGCATCATAAATCACCTGAGGACACCGACACCTTATCCTCGGCCTCCATCAAGTCTGTGCCAATGTTAAACACTCGTGCTACATCCTGTCAGTCACATGGCGCCGCTCCATCCTCTTCCTTTCATCTCGAAAGTTTGAGCGCACGCACGTGGACTCTGAGTCAACCTGCCACTTGAGCTGATGGAGTTTCCACTCCATTTGCCAGGAGTCAAACTGCCGCAGCTATCAGCGTGTTTATACGCCAGCGGATTCACCGGCTCGTCTTGAAGTTCACCTCCAGAGTCTCCTCGACCCACCTCGTCTCGGAGCGGCTCCTCTCCGGCTTTCAGCTCCACCGGGGATCTGAAGTGTTATTCCCTCGGCACGGAGGCGTCAGTAAAAAAACTTTCATGGCTGCGGAGCTACTCAGCCGTGCCTGGCGCTCTGAAACTAAAGGATGAAGTTTGAGATCTCTTTCGTCTCAAAGTTGTACAATTTCATGACATTTCAGTTGTTGTTTTTTATGACAAAGTGCCTCAAAGTGTTAATTGTTTGGATGTAACTCCAACTTGTAGCTTTCATTGTGTATTTATCTATGAATCTATAAATGTAGAGAAGAACCTTCCTGTATTTCCAACCCCCTCAGCCGACTAAGCTCTGAAACATCTCGTAAAGATACGACCACAGAAGGTTTCTCAGAGGTTTTAAAACTTGTCATTGACACGATAACAAAGTAAAACACAGAATTGTCATTGGTGACAGGTTATAACTCTAAAATGATGTTCCTCAGTTTTCCCCCCTTGCCACCACCTGAGCTCAGCTTCATCTGAAAACCACAGAGAATCACTTTCACTCGTTTGAAATTGAAAACGCTGCAGCAGCTTCTGAACCGTCTTTGTAATCTCGGCTGCTGAAACACAGAATATTGAGTTTCTGCCCCGACGGGTTGAATCTGTCAAACTCCCGCCGAGTCGCAGCTCGGTGACACGTCGTCTCTTTGCTTAACGACGGCGGCTTCGCGGCGTTACCGAGGATTTACTGTCAGTCGGATTCTACTGGATTCTGCTGCTGATCAGTCAAAACTGAACTGGAGACACTTTAGTTTCTCCTCCTTTTTGCTTCTTGTTTCCTCTCACAGGTTGTTGTAGGTTATTAACTCTACAGTGTTGAGTTTTCCTTTATGTATATACACACAGTGAATTGCTGCCTTAGTTTTCATAAATGTTTGAAAACCCCTTTTCCCTTTTTATTGCTGCACCTTCCATAAATTTGAATATTTTAAAAACTCATGTTGCTCTTGAATTTAAATGAGGCTCAGTGGGTTTGAAAAAATAAAGCTGCTGCCTGTAGCTGCTGATTATTTAAATGAAAGAACCGAACAGATAGATATCTTTATATTGAAACTGGAGCTTTCTGCTGGTTCAGTGTCTGGGTCTCACATGGGGCAGATCCTGTTTGTGTTTCCACTGGATCCTGAAGCTGCTACAAACCTGAAGTCGACTGAGGAATCCTCCCACAGCCGAGTAGAACTTCACATGTCACACGATATTAAAGCGTTTAATGAGCAGCAGGGCCAGGCTGCTGATTTAACATGAATAATAGTGTTGCTTTAACACGTCACAGGTTCGATACCGCTGCTCCTACAGGGATCCGCCTCTGTGACTATAGAACTTTGTCTTGATTGGCTGAAGGCTTCACAGACCTGCAAGCCATGTCTGCGATTTCTCTCTCGTTAAAGTGTTCCTCCACTCGCCTCTGCAGTTTTGGGGCAGAAGTTACTGAACTGTGAGGTTTGCAGAGATGGAAGTGGGCCCCAGGGGACACGCTCTCCTCCACACCCCACTGCCGAAGCCGGTCATGTGAAGCGCAACTTAGACAAACTGGCAAGGATTGTTTGAAGAGTTCCGCTCTCCACTGACTAAGTGCGGGCATGTAGACCCCCTGCAGAGAAGCCGCCTCCTTCTATGAGGCAGAGGGGAGCCCCCCCGGAGTCCCAGATCTGGAGGAGAGGGCAAGGAAGCCTTTGAAAAGTAGAACATATCTATTATCCATCGTAAGGGGAAAAAAACATACAACTTGTAATAACAGGAGATATATTCAAGCTCAAAAAAAGAATTCAGGAAACGTATGTCTGTGCCGTCACATCCTCCTCCTCTTGGGACTCTTCTGCATTTGAACGCTTTTATTTGCACAGACAGGGGTTGATTTTCCAGTCTAAGCTAATATGGCTGCTCCTCTGGGGACCTCCTCTGCTCAAGGAACTCCTGCTGCTCGTCCTGGATTCAGTCTCCAAGTGTCCCTCAGCTGCCACGGGGGGGGGCACAGCAGGAGTCGTTAACGTGCAAATCCTTGAGACGCGAGAACTCAAACATGTAATTAAATCCAGACCCACAGCAACATGGACTTGATAATCCCATATGATTTGTTTACCACATCACATGCAGCTTCCTCTTGAAGCCTTAATGTCACCGGCAGGGTTCCACTGGCTGAGGCAGCTGTGGGTTGGCACAGTCCCAGATGATGTGCACGTCATGGGAAACCACCAGTAAGATGAAGAGGTCTTGTGCCATCTGTGGTGGTGACCCCCCCACCCAACCCAACTGAGGGGACAGAACCGCCTCTCGCTGCCAGTGAGTGACAGTGACCGAGTAGAGGATCGTGTGGAACCCGTCCACAGCACAAACAGTTTATCAAAACTTTATCAAACCCCAAAAATACTCAGGTAGTTTGACATGATGTCAGTTTGTTTCTACAGAATCTGCCTCACCCTTTCTCGTCAGGTCTCTATTTTTAAATCTCAAAGTGACACCGTGGAACTTCTCCTGATCACCAGCGCCAACGATTTCAAAGGAAGCGATGGTGCATTTAACATTCCAGTCATTCTTGGCGTTCCTGTGGAAGAACTCTCAGAGGTACGTGTTTAATACTTAAAAATATACTTGATGTAGAGTTTGTGGAAAACATCAAATACAAAAACCAATACATTTTTTAAGTTCTCATTAAATAACTACGCGGCTGTGATTATTTTCCAGGAATGAAGATCTGACCACCTTGTTATCCAACCACAAGCTCCTTTGATTTCCATCCTTCACTTCGGATCTGTGAGTTCACTTTCTGTTTATGTCTTTACGACGGAGTCCAGCTGCTGCAAATCTGCAAAGCAACAGGACTGAAGAACCTAGAACTCTAAACCCCTTAAACCCAGAGTGAAAAAATGCATGCAGCGATTTTGAATTCTCCCTTTCTGATGTGTCACCAAACTAAACGGTTGAAATGTAAAGCGTTTTGAAAAATACAGTCACTCGGAGTTGGTCTGTGATAAACAGGCGACCTGTCCTCTCGTCCAATTTCAGCCCTCAGAGAGAGTCAGGGCCTGGCTCCATCTTCCCTGCAGCCCAACATCGGTAGAGATGATGGATGGATGGATATATGCTACGTGGGTGAAGGTTGCCCTAGAGCACACGCAGTACACGTCTTGAGTGTCGGTTGTTGGTCGTGATAAATCGTTCCCGGTCAGCTGTGTACTTGATGAATTAGAATTTTATATGATTTTGTTTTCCGAAAAAAGTGCAGTGTCCCTTCTTAATCCACTGAGCCTCACTGGCACTTGTTCCAGCTCCTGTAAATGTACCAAACTCCTCTTTTTATCTGTGCTTGACAGATATTTACATTCCACAGGAGATGTGACGCTGACGGGATGAGTGCGAAACACAAAGCTGTTTCCATTTCAGCCACAGAGATACATCAGGTATGTGACTGAAACGCAGCCTGATTCACTGATATCACAAACTAAGCAATCCAGTGAGACCGATGTTTAGTTTGCAGCGTCTGATTCGGGGAAATGACACCGGGAGGAGCGGATGTGTTTAACCAGCGCAGATACAGCGTGTGAGGTATTTGTGTCGATTCGATTTCCTCCCTGTCAGTGGAATGTGATAAAGTCGTAGGTCTGAAGTTGTGTTTTTGTCTCCGTGATATTGTGTTTATTGATGTTGCTGCCTGTTATCTGGGAGTCGACCTGAGGAGCCCTTCTCCTGCAGCACTCATGTGTTCGGGGGAATCTGTCGTCCGGGCAGCAGCAGTCACACGAGTCTCATCTTTCACTGTCTTTCTTCCTCTGTTAAAAATCGATTTGCCCTTTGAAGCTCGTCTAACATGAAGATGTGAAGATTCATCCACGTCTCAGTGGAACTTATATTTATTCTTGCCCAGTTCTCTGTGGATGACGCCCTCGGACGACAAGCCTGCACTGACGCTTTTAAGGTCAACGCCCTGCAATATGCTCCGGACCACTAGTGGGCGCACAAAGACAATAATCTGTGGATAAAGACACAACAAGCGAGGGGAAGTAGATCATGTTTAGGATTCTGGGTACCATCTACGTTTTGTTCTCTCCTGGATTTAAGATTCAACAAACTTCCTCGCACTCGGCAGCTCTCAGCCGAAAGTGACCTTGACACGGTCAGATAAACAGGAAGCCACAGCTCAGGCCAGTTCCCAGAAGCCAATCTCTCCGTCGGGGGGGCTCAATCCCTTTTACCTCGATAAGCGAAGGTAAACAGCGAGAGAGTGGAAACCACAGCAGGGGGCAAACTTCCACCGAGTCCTCGAAGGTTCCAACGCAGCCGACAGAAATAGACCCACCGAGCTGCAGAGACGACTAATAAGGCGTCAGCAGAACATCACAACGAGACCACACACGGTGACGACTATCTCTCAATTGCTGCCTCTATCTGCTACCACACACATACACACTAATAATTAAAGAGAACACACTTTCAAAGAAGCAGAGACTCACGACAGACACACAAACATCTCCCAAAGTCCCAGATTGCGACAAAAACGCGTCTCATCCAATCGTGAGATAGATATAAGCTTTTTATCTGCCTCATTTTGTCTCACACACACACACACACACACACACACACACACACAGTTTGCAGTTCGACACAAACAGCTGCAGGAGCTTGTGTTGGATTCTTTAACAGCTGCAAGTCTGACACTGAACCTCACTACAAAATAAAAGACCAGCTGGAGCTCAGTAAAATAAAGGACGCTTTTATGAATCCGTCAAAATAAAAGCTCCAAATGATCCAAAGAGTTGGACATCACGATAATGAGGCCGTTCATCTCCCATAATGCTTTGGGAGGCAGAACCCCTGAGTGTTGAAATGTAGAATCAGTTTTTTTGTGTTCTGATCATTAAAATACCTGAAATATAATCGTTTTTACACTGATTTTAATACATATTCTTCTTTTCTTATTCATTTAGTCTCAACCGGACCCGACAGGATCATAAGCGTTTGGTTAAAACACGCCTGACACAGTCGTACGGAGCGGCGCTGTGCGATCCTTTCATCCTGTCATTACCAGCTTTCATCTGCTCCACTTGCAACGAGCCTCAGTATCACACGGCGTTTGATATGTGAAGCTTCAAGCTGTTAAAACCCGCGAATCAATTATTGACAGAAGAGAAAGAGGGAGTTTGATCAATCAGAGCCACTCACTCGTATCAGCGGGGCGTGTCGCTGTCAGTCGTCATGGTCCAGACCTTTATAGAGATATTCCTTCTGATGTGAAGGATTCCAGGGGAGTGTTTAGATTTTAATGAAAAAGAATAAATTGAATGTGTGGGCTTCAGCGCTGCAGCCAGACGTAGGTGGGTCAGGGTGGACGGTGAAGGGATTACCAAGCTGCTGAGGGCTCACTGCTTGTTTGACGGATGGTTTTGAAAATGTTTCCTCCCACAAAATCCCGATCACCTGCTGGTGTTTCCGCCTCTGGGTTTGATTCCTCTGCATGAAGCTGTTCACCGGAGCTCAGGTTGTTCAACTTCCTCCTCAACCGATGAACAAACTTCTTTAGGCTCATTTCTGGCGTGTGGATTTATTTTTCCACTCGTCCATCGTTTTCTCCTGTTCTTGATTTATCAGGATTCAGGTTTTTTAGTGTTTTAATATTCACTATCAGACAAAATCCTTGAATTGGTCCTTGACTCCTTCACAAGAAAGTAAAGACAGTATTAAAAACAGCAGCATGAGTCATGAAAATATCAGGATGTAATTAAAGCTTTGCTCTGGAACACTGATCCCTCAGGGGGGAATTTAAAGACATATAAAGAATCTCAATCATGACAGAGAAAGATCCTCCTGAAGAACTTAGAAGTTTTTAATCTCCTCTCCGAAGATTCACTTTGGTTCGGCAGTTAATTCATCTGTTTAACTCAGTCACACAACAGCTAAAGTCATTAGACTTTAGCTGTTTATTATATCTGTTGTTTTATTCCACTTAGAGCTGAAACTCTATTTTCTACTTTCCGACTCTGGATCAGCGAACAGAGAAGGTTTGGGAGGATTTCTGAGGCAGGTGGATGTCATCGTCTTGTTCCTTAAAAGGTTTTGTTTTGGACATTTCTGGCGTTCAATCTTTTTCTACATGATTTTAACTTCCCAGAGTCGTCCTCTTGAGAAAAAATGAAGAGAAAACGTCCACTGGATAAAATATGAGTCGACTCCTTCTCTGACTTGTGCATCTGTTTTTATTTGTGTTTACTAAGCAGAAGGGAAAAGGTTTGAATAACGTTCTAATTTCAGTTTGATTTTCCCTCTGAGTTGCAGCCTGCTGGCGTCTGATGTGACAGGGAAGTAGCTGCACAGTATTTAATGTCTCGGCAGTTGCTTCCCTCCTCACCTCTCTGTCGTCTCCGGTCCCATCAAACTGCTCAGGAAAATAAATGACCGGAGCCATAAAGCAGAAGGAACCACAAGCGTCATGATTTCCCCCCCCGGACGCTGAGCAGCGATTCGCCGAAACGACTCGTTTCTATGGTAATTGTGAGATGTTTGTTTCTGATGTGACAATGTGCCACTTTCTGTCGGCGGTAATGTTTCCCCCGACTGTGTCACATGCAGCGAATCAGCTTCACTGGAAAACCAAACGCTCGTCGCCTCGTTCACATCAAACCTGACCTGAATGTGACACTTTTACCCAGAGCATAGGAGTTTGAACCTCCGACTGTTGATGAAAACAGACGTAGACTCAGAAGCCGGGAAGTGAAGCTAATGCAGAAGTGTCAGAAACCTGCAATCTGTGTACTGACCAGTAGAGGGCGACTCCACTGGTTGTTTTCGATAGAAGTCTTTGAGGAAATAACTTGATTTATAACGTCAGTCAACATTTCCTAAGGACTTTAAAGTTTCCCAGATGCATGTTTTATTTGATCTGTTTACCCTTTTTTTATGAATCACTTTTTGGAGGACGGGTAGTTTTACTTTTGTTTGTCACTTGTTTGCCGTTTTCATCGTAGTTGTCATCGTGTTGACCGACACATTAACAGACTTGCAGTGACCGATTCTCTCTCTCTTCACGTTCCTCACTGCAGCAGCGATGATGAGGGTGATGATGAGGATGATGGCAACCTTCCTCGTGTTACATTGCTGCACATGCAGATACAGATCACAGTTTCCCACCGGCTGATGTCGGGGCTGCGATCTGATTGGATCGTCCGGCTCCATCAGACCTGAGTTAAACGGTTTGGTGTCGACTCACTTTCTCCGTGTCCGTCCAGACTCTGGGGTTAAAAAAAAAGAAGAAGCTCAGCGACGTTTTGAATCTTCAGGTTGAAGATAATTACCGGCTGACGACCTGGGAACCTTTATCTGACATTATCTTCATGGCATTTCTGCGTCATCTGGAACAGGATAAACAGGGAGCCCAGCGGGAGACAGATGAGGGATGACACATGACAAAGGTCATGGCAAAGGTCACATGTCGGCCTCGAACCTGTGACGTCAGGGCTTCAGTGACCTGGGCCTGGCATGACCCGACAGCCTGTGAACACACTAGAGGACCAGAGAAAACCTTCGTCTTCTCTTTTCTTGTGGGTCTCTTTGGCAGAACCTTTGCTGAGTAAACCCTCAGCTGATTGGCTGCAGAGATAACAGTGAGGGAAAATGTCACAGTGTGATAAAGGTGCGAGCGTTGTCGGATCTTTTATTTATGTGTTTGTTTACTCGGATGGAAGTTCCATCTTTTCACGTGTGCTCGCCGCCGCCTCGTCTTCATCAAGACCTTCCTCTCGTTTCTGTTTGAATGACTCCAGATGTGACGAGTAGCTCAGAGCAGATGTGACCTCCGGTGAACTGATCAGAAACTTGATGTGTGTTTGTGCGTGTGTTTGTGGTTGTGTTTGTGTGTGTGTGTGACCGAACGCCAGATCCTTCGCATTCCCTCTTCAAACACTCTATACATTTCCCATGCCGTGTATTTGCCTGTGCAGTGATTTGGGTCATGAATGTTATTGTGTTCGTTGTGTGGGTGTGGGTGTGGGCGTGGGTGTGTGTCTGTGTGTGTGTGTGTGTCTGTGTCTGTGTGTGTGTGTGTGTGTGTATGTGTGTGAATGTGTGTGTCAGTATGTAAACACGCATCAACCAAAGGTCATCTCAGACATTGGCAACTGATCGTTGTCAGCTATGACAGTTGGGTGCCGTGGCAACACACACACACACACCACACACACACACACACACACCAGTTTTCTTTGGCTGCAGTTTTTGATGCATAATCAGCAGCAGAACATCAATCCTGAATGTTAATGAGTTTGTAAACGTTCAGACATTTTAATGCATCGTTGTATAATGGTTGGACGTGTTTGTGTTCGGACAATAGTGTCGTGAAAAGCAACAACAACAACTGCAGAAGGTTTATAAAGACGACCAACAGCTGTATATATGATCGAAGGGCAGACACGTTCACATGACGCTCTGAGCCAACTTTCATCCCGTGGCTGATAAGAACGTTCAGTGAAAACCATCTGTGGAGGACTTCCTCTGCAGCATCTCTAATCTTTATTTATACTCCCTCAGTCAACATGACGGAACATCGCAGGTGCTTCGCTCCTCCTGACCGATGAATCCAGACTCTAAATCCTCGGGATGCTCCAGTGAAGCAGAACATTACAGCGTCTGGAAAAACTTGAAGACGGCCAGATGAGAAAAAACAAGTTATTGATCCAAACAAGGAGAAGTGACTTTAAAGCTCAGGACACACGAAACAAGGAAGATTCACACGAGATGAGATTCTTTAGATAAACCGTGACTCAGGAATATGTCTCCAGGACGATCGTAAACTCTACCTCCTCCATGTTAGCCAATCGGACTAAAATATGAAGTAGACAGTCAATGTTTGTCAAAGATGGTTTCCTCCATTTTAGGAAGTTCTTATCACACTGGTGTTTGTTCAAGTGTTCGTGTCTCTGATAAGTTTGGTTTTAATTAGTTATTTGATGATATATAACCGGGCTGAGACCGACTCGTGATTGGTCGGGTGTAAGAGACACACCTCGTAACCACGACTTCACTCTGGACTCCAAGTGAGGTCATCGCCACAAATTGGCCGAGTTTGTACCTGAGATATTTTGGCTTTTTGCCCTTTCGTCTCTAATACGGAGAGAAAAGGCTCATCAAGAAAAATATATTCGCTTCCGTTTCAATATGAAAACTTATCGGTGTGAACTTCGGGTTCAGCTGAGGGAAAAGTTTGTTCAGTTTGTTTTGGGGAAATCATTTAGTAGTTCCTTGATATTGCTTTGTGTGTGATGCACTCTGTGACTCGGATCTGGATAAATAACCTTTGCTCTTTAGTTACTGATCTGAAACATGCAAACACGGCGGCATGACCCTTTAAAGCCAGACGTTGGAGCTATTCATCCTGTTCTGTGCGAGTCGTCTCTCCCTAATGAGTCGAATGTTCTCTCTTTAGGCTCCGTGAGAGAGGATAATGGGACTAAAGGCCTCGGCTCCTCCCTAAAGGTTTGTGTACCGCTGATGGGAAACCATCACCACAGGCCCATTTATTGGCTTTTAACCTACAAATTGCCTCCTCTGTTTTCCCTGCAGTAATGGCTTAGGAGAGGATTTCACTCAGTCTGTTGCCCAATCTCTAATAAACCCGACGACTTCAAGCTCACCCACGAGTGGCGGCTGAATATACAGCTTTCCATTATGCTTGATTCCATCCTCTTTAGCCTGTGTGTCCTGCTGCCAGCCTGAGTGAGGGCTCTGTAATGTTGGGCTGTGTCTCGTGATGGAGCTGCAGCCTTGAAGCGGGAGTCATTACTGGTCTGTCAGCAGAAAGGAGAAAAAAACAAACTATTTTTGTTCTCCGCTTCATTAAGCCCAGGGCTGCGTAGACTCGTCTCCATTTGTTCTCGCAGTATCGGTGTCGCCTCGATATTTTTATGTCTAATTATCTTCTGAGGTCCTCTGGAGGTGACGCTCCTGCAGCAGGAAGCTTCAGCTCTCTGTGCTGATGTCTCTCGCTTCCATTGTGATTTATCTCTTTGTTTGTCTTCATGATGTCGAGTGGTAGGCCCCCCCCCCAGGGAAACAGCCGTTCCCTCGTATTGACACATTTATGGACGCGCTCCTCAATTGTCTTCATTAAACCATTTAATGTCTGAAAAGTGGGTTTGTTTGACACGAGCACATATTCAAGCATCTAGGCTCAAAGCACTGCCGCTAACTGACAGGTGTGGAAGGTATATGTAAAACACACGCTGGTAATAGATGGAACGATTGGGTCTAATTAAAGATAATGAGCTGTGGTCGTCAGTGTCCCAGTTTTATAAACTCAAGCTCTATAAGTTAAATACTAACATCACCATGACAATGTTCACATGATATTTAGCAGGTATAAACTTTACCATGTTGACCATTCCTTGTCTTTCATCTGTTTCTTCAGCAAACACTGAAACTTCAGCTGTGCCGCCATTTTCAATCTTGGTTTTCAGGGAGTTCAGAGAGCTGGAGCGACCTTCAGTAGAAATCTGGGGTTGAAACTTTGAGTTGACACCTCCTGTGGCTCAGTGTGTGATATGGAGCAGCTCTGACATAAGGTGTTCACGCTTGGCGAGCTCCTCCTCCATAAATAAAGGTTTGAAGTGAAAAGCCGAGTCTGCGGCGGACAGATAGATCTCGGATCCACTCCCAGACCCCGTCCCTTAAGAACTGAGCACGTGTTGTGAATGCAGATCTGGATGATGTTGGGAGGAAAAACTAAATAAAGTGATTGTGGGTATGGAGATGAATTTGAAGAAGTATTTTACTTGAATTTTCGAGTGCTCAACTTTGTCAGAAGAGATTATTTGGATTATTAATAAATCGCAAAATACCTTTTTATGTATTTAATATTGAAGATGTGGAGTTTTTGACCTTTGACTCTGAACTTCCTCTGTATTACATCCGTCTGCTCAAGAGGTCATTTTATCAACTGTCTCATTCACAGCCTGTAAAGAGTGAAGGTACTTTTCTCTCAGGTTCACATGACACCTGCACATGAAATAGAAATCTACTTCTTTTATATAAAGCTTTTACCCACAATGCATTGCACTTGGCCTCTCATTCTCCCATTCACATCATCATCATCAGCGGCGTCAGTGCTCAAGGGCACGTCGACACCTCTGACCTCTTAAAAGCCCACACGTCCACTTGCTTCACCGGGAAACATGATTAAACACTCAGGCTGACCTTCGTGGTTATGGAGACATTTCTTTCTTTCTCCTGGAGGAGCTGGTTGAGGTTGAGAGCCGGAGATGGAACATGAGAATATTCCTGTGAATAGACTGTGAATATTCTTCTTACTTAGATTGAAGGCACAGGAATGTTTAAAGACTCCAAGGACCTTTTCTCGTGTAATTTTACAGGAATCACGTACAGTTAAAAGTCTCTTTTCTTTAACGGTGTAATAAAAGTGGATCCAACTTGAGATTAATCAATTTCTCTTTATTTGTGGAACTGATCTGTTCAGCTCTGACAGCGACATTAAACGATCATATTCGATAGACTCCTCCAAAGTCTGGCCAAATCATCTCTATTGCCCCCTGGTGGCTAGCTTCAGTATAGGTCATAAACCTCCTCCATGTTTGCTGATGGCACATGGACCAATCTTGAAAAAATATCAAGTAGAAGTTAAGTAAATGTTTGTCAAAGATGGTTTCTTCCATTGTAGGTAGTTCTTATCACACTGGTGTTTGCTCAAGTGTTCATGTTTCTGATAAGTTTGGTTTTAATTGTTTATTTGATGATATAAAAAACGGGCTGGGACGTCGTGATTGACAGCTGAGACACTGTGTCATCTTTTAGAATCGCTTGTAAAGTTTTTTTAAATGACAGCGTAGATGTTTGAGTTTCAGAGAAAGCAGCTTGAAGAGCAATTCTTAGGCTGCTATGGTTACTGTGTGTGTGTGTCTGTATGTGTGTGTTGACATACATGCTCACAGATGCAGGTATATTTCTGCTTCCCGAGGAGGAAATGGTTTCTCTCTATAATCCTCTTATATAATTTATTGAATACTATTGTTATGCTTTATTTGCTTTATTCAGCTATTTACATAAATATGTTTAATGTATGAAATAAAGATATTCTTCTTCATCAGCAATTCAATATTCTTACATTTTTCCTCAGAAACCTTGAAAACAAAATCTGTTAATATGGAAGCAGCCACTGCGTTAAATATTTCACTACTTTTAATATTAATATACAGAATTAAAACCACTCAGAGTAAAGTTTATCTCCAGAAGTTATTTACTCTTTGTTTCCACAGTTTTATTAAACTTCACTTTTTAAACTCATTTTCTTTTTCCTTATTGTCATATTATTTAATGGGAAAACATAATGAAGTATGGTGGAGGCGATTGTTTGTGTCTTCGTGCTGCTGCAGGCGTTTTCATTTAATTTACAACAAACATCTTTCAGGAAACAGAATTTTTTTATTATTAGGTACATTAGTTTATTATTAGAGGCTGAGACGAGTTTAAGTGTTTAATGTGGTGAAGTTTGGGAAAACTCCGACAAACTTCAGCACAAAGACGTGATGAACATATTGATAGCCTGAGTGGGAAGTGTGCTTTGTGGAGATGTCAGTCTTTCTCATGGATGCAGATTCATAAATATGTAAAGATGTCAGAGAAGCCTCGTGGTCGTATGGCCGTCTGAGACATTTCTTGTTTCTATGGTAATTCGGCTTTTTCCCGATTTGACAATCTGTAATTTTCTGTTCTCACGTTCGTCTCCTGGTTCGAGGCAACATTACTTTTCCAAACTTGTCCTGAATGTAACGTGGACTGTTGATGAAAATGTGAATCCACTATGGAAGTGCCTGAAACCTGTTTACTCTGTAGTGACCAGCTGGGGGCGACTCCACTGGTTATTCTATAGAAGTCAATGAGAAACTGACTCCATCTTTTCTTCAGTCTCACTCTGATCCAGCGTCTCTCAACATCCATGGGATACATTTCGCTAAAGGCTAATTCTGAACCTTTGGCCAATCTGCTACGTCTTCATCACTCACCCTCATTATCCTCTGCCTCTGTCCTAAGTGGCTGATTTTCCTGCTGCTCTGATAACTTCGAGGAGTTCATCGCTCTTTCCCCCCCGGTCGTGGTTTTCACTGGTGTCGGAGCACGAGGGCGATCGATGGAGACTGTTGATCTGTGGAGGAATCAATAGTGAAGCTCATTATGGAGGAGACAGGGGGGAAGATTTAGAGGCAGAGAGAGAGGGAGGTGGTCGGAGATTTAAGTTCGAGGTGTTATTATGTGTGACCTGAAAAGAAGAAGAAGACAATTTGTCACATGGTTCCTGAAAACTCACAGATTGTAATGACCGGGATTTATTTTAAATTTTCAGTCGTGTTTTCAATTAAATTAAATTAAACTGTATTTGTATAGCGTCAGGTCATAATAGAGAAGATTAGACAGAAGGTGAAGAACTTTAAAAAAAAACAGTTCCCACAATGAGCAACACTTTGGAACATGTGAAACATTTCAGCCTGAGTCACTTTGTCTGGAAAACCTTGACGTACACAAAGACTCAGATTCTGTTTCAAAAGAGCAGACGTCAGAATTAAGAAATCGTCTGTTGACCCCTCGAGGTTAAAAAAGTGAAATAACCATCTTTCAGTTTATTTTACAGGCTGCAGCCTTAAAATGTGAATTTAAACGAGTGAAAGGCAAAAGAAAACTCAGGGAGAGTGTGTGTGTGGAGCGAGGAGGAGGCAGAAACCTTAACACAAGGAACTCAAATTTAAATCATCCAACCAAGTGACCTTCAACTTACAATTTATTCTTTTTTTCAAACTTTGTCCTTGTAAAGTGTTTTACTCTGAGCTTTGTTCACGTCGGATTTTAACCAGCGCAGGAAGAGGAAGTGACCTGCAGCTGTTTATCTGACTCCGCCCACTCATGGAACACCCACACAACAGATTGTCGCGTGGGCGGAATTTGTTCCAAACAGATGAGACTCGGGGAGTGCAGTGAAAATGAGTTTTATACTGAATCATGAAGAAGTTAAAGTTTTATATAACACATACGTTCAACTTTAAATCAGTAAATCAAACTTATACTTTGACCTTTGTATTAACAATGAATTTAGATATAATTCAAACAAAAATATGGCTCAAAACAAGATGATTAATACAATCGTTTTTAGAAATTGATGATAATTGACGACGTCTCATTAAAATGATATTTAAGAATTTAAAATATATCGTTAATGATTTATGTTTATTGATAAATGTGTTTAAACTTTTAATTAGTTCAACCAATAATTAAAAAAAAATTCAGATTTATCGAAAATTCAACACATAACAGACACACACGCAGTGCAATCGATGACGTGTAATATTGATGCACTAGAAAGCATAATCATATCTTTAACCGTGTGTGTGTGTGCGTGTGTGTGGGGTTGTGTGTGTGTGTGTGTGTGTGTGTAGCAGCTTAAAAGATGAAAAGATGGCCGAGCAGCTATGGGGGGAAGGTCGGAGTGGGATTGTAATCAGACTTGAGTTAATAGGTTTTTAAGTTTTTATCTCTGGACTCGTTTCAAGGTTAAAGGAACAAGTCGTAGAAAACCAGAGTTAACGAGTCCTAGTTAAGTACAATTTAACAAGATGCTGCACATTCCTCCTTTTCACACAGAAGCCGACCTTCTATGAGAATCAACTTCTAACGTGACACGTAGAATAAAACAATGACTATTCTTGTAATGGCTTCTTTCTCGTGATATCACAAGTTTATCTTTTGTATTGTGACGACTTTATTTCGTTTATTTTATTTTATTGAAAGACGGCCAACAATTTATTTTAGGCCATTCACTCCAATTCATCGGGACTTGCTCGTGAGCGCCCTCCGGGGCATCTCTACTGATGTTCATTTTTCTTTTCTCTCGCCTTCTCTTTTTTATTCGTGGCCTCTGGTTTTCTTACACTCGTGTTTCATCACTGCGTCTTCACTCAACCGGAGACAAACACACTCACACCTTGTGTGTGTCAGTGAAGCTGTGTGCGCCTCAACCTGAGAGCCAATAGGTGTTGTGAAGTGTTTTCACGTTGTGTATCGTCTAGTTTGACGTCTGTTAAGGACTTCGCTGTTCGTCCAGCTGATCATCTCAATAACCTTTTTCTTGTATGTCTGTGTGTTTGTGTGTGGCTGTGTGTGTGTGGGTGAGTGTGTGTGTGTGTGTCTGTTCTATGGAGCACCTGGGACGTGGAGATGTTTGATGTCGCGGTGACAACATGTTTTATTCCAGGTGTCTCATCAAGTTATGTTTCATTCTCTTTCATTTCTTCTCGGTGTCATCTCTCCGTTCCCTTCGTCACTGTTTTTGTTTTTCATTTGTGTCTTCACTAAATTATGGAGAAACGACCCGAGAGGGACGTCTGTGATTCTTCAGGACACAAAGAGAAACAACAACAGCAAACAACAATTGATAAAACCCAGAGAACAATTATTCATGTGAATGTAAGAAACAGAAGATTTTGGTTTTGTCCGAAAATCAAACAAAAGTATTTAAAGAAGCTTAAAACATAGCTTCA